>CM076574.1:797590524-797716648 GCA_034641835.2 Pinus albicaulis
TTGTAATATTCCCAATTAGCTTTGCTAATTGGAATATTTCATTTTTGTTTAATTTTGCTGCTTTAGCTAGAAGTAATAAATAAAGTGAGAAATAAGAGGGGTTACCTCACTTTAGTCACCTCACTTTATAAATAAAGTGTTTTTCCTAGTTGATTGACGTTATAACTTAAAGAGGGGGCCTTTGGGGTCCACATGAGTATGATGGGGAGGCATCAGGCTGACCCAAGGTTAACTGCGCAGGCCAAGGAGAGTGAAGGACGCAGTTAAGGTTTTGGAGGGAGTTTAGCATTATAAAAGATGGGGTTCTCACCTCATTTGGACATGCTTGATTTGATATTGATATTGAGAGCTAGACTTCTGTCTGCTTCAGCACGCCGGTTGTTTAGTCGGTCTGCAACACTGTTTAGTGCAACCGAGTGTCTCCGGTCGGAGATCTCACCCTTAGCCTCGGGGGACTTCGAGTGCCTGCCCTGGTAAGGTTATTTCTGGTATCACCCTTAGCTTCGGGGGACTTCGAGTGCCTGCCCTAGTGAGGTTCTTTTCTGAGTAATATCTTTCAGTTTCAGTGATAGTCAGCAGCAGTTTTCTGGTGAAGATTCAGAGAGGAGGAAGCCCTTTTGATGACTGCGCAGTTTTGAGGGGAAGGACGCTGTTTCAGAGGGAGGGAGGACGCAGTTCAGATCTGAGAGGTAGGACGCTGTTCCAGGGGGAAGAAGGACGCAGATCTGAAGGCACAGTGGCAGATCCAGACTGGGAGGACGCAGATCTGAGAAGATACTTGCAGATCTAGCTCTGTAGGGTGCAGATCTGGAGGAGTAGCATTAGATCCAGCCTTGGAGGATTCAGATCTGAGGAGATATTGGTAGATCCAGCCTTGGAGAGTGCAGATCTGGAAAGATAGCATCAGATCCAGCCTTGGATGATTCAGATCTAAGGAGATATTGGTAGATCCAGCCTTGGAGAGTGCAGATCTGGAGAGATAACATCAGGTCCAACCTTGGATGATTCAGATCTGAAGAGATATTGTCAGATCCAGCCTAGATCTGAAGAGATAGCAGCAGATTTGGCCTTAGAGGACGCAGATCTGGAGTGATAGGACACAGATCTGGAAAGGAGGATCCAGATCTAGCAGATCTGAGGGAGAGAGAACGCAGTTACTGACAGGGAGGACGCTGATCTGATGAGGAGAGTCTGGTGAGTGAGATTTGACAGCGTTTTCAGTGGTTTCAGCCTGGAGGAGTTGATCTTGCCATCTGGAGGTTCTGTGGTCAGTATTACATCTGTCTTCTGCGCTGTCACCAGCAGAGACATCGTTTCTATTGGTGGGGGTTTTCCAGTCTTCATTGGTAGCTCCATTGCATTCCAGCAGCATCTCTTCTTCAGCCAGCTAGGACGCTGTCCTTGTTTGCAGCCATTATTTGTCTGAGAGGGTCTCCACTTGCCTAGGGCAAGGATAGGTGCACTCATTCTGATTATTTGTACTCCTATCTATGTGTTCTGAGATTAATAAAATGGCTTAGTATTCTGGCATTATATGTGTACTTGATCTATTATCTGGTTCCAACAATTGTTTTATGTATATCTATCTGGCATATTCTGTGTATTACCGGTTATTTCCCTTTGGGGATATTACACAAGTAGCGATCATTTACAAGTGAAGAATGCTTCTCTTATTTATATGAGAGATTTAAAACGTCCCCATCCACTAAAAGCCCCAAAACATCAAAATATGCTTTTATCACTTACAAACCCCATAGATAAGGCAACAATCAATAAAATAATCCATGATACACAAGTGGATAGGTCTCAAGACTCCCATCAATGCCTCATAAGTGAGATACTAAGTTGCATGAAACACCGAAACATTTCAAAGTTTCTGAAATGGGTACGTTTAGAAACGTGACCTCCCAAAAATGGAAACATCGGTTGAAACGTCAGCTGAAACATCATATATATATATATATATATAAGCGAATAACACATTATCTTTGCAAGAAAAAAGGGACTGAGACTAATAGATGAAAATTTATAAGGAAAAACAAGTCTATATTAACTCTGACAGATGATTACATGATGGTCACGTTTCAACCCAGTTTTGCCCAAGTTTCGGAGTTTTGGGTACGGGTACAACCCGAAACACCGGGTTCTTAGAAGTTTCGTGCAACATAGATGAGATACAATCCTAAAAATGCAAGCTGCTCTCATAATAATGGTAGTCCAAAGTCACACATGTGGCATATATGCTCAACAATAGGTGGATGACTCACTCTAAGTGGCAAGCAAGGGCTGAAGATGTGTAATATGTTGCCTCCAAAAGTCACAATGTTTCATCTCCAAGGGTCACATCAAGCTCAAGAGGCATGATGTCATTCTTTAAAAGTTTCCAATCATCATGTAGAATCCAATATCCCTCGCCAAGGTGCCAATCCCATCTCTAATTGCAATGTCGCATCTCCAATGAGTGAAGAAGTGTCTGAAGAATGGTGCCTTGTCATTAATAATCCCAATGCTTATCAAAAGTCCAATATCCTTAATCAATGATGCAAATTTGTCTTCAAAGGTAAGGTGTATCATGTCATCTCAAGCCCCAACACCTTCCAAAGCTATGCAACATCCTAAATGAAGTGTCAAAGAAGAACCATCAATGTCCTCCAAAGGACCATGTTTGTGTAAGAATCAATAAGTAGGGGCTAAAAGAATTTAGTGAGACTGACCAACATTTATACAAGAGTCATGGTAACATAAAAATGTGAGTCATTTTTAATGCAAAAAGAAATATGTAGATCACATTAGGTATTCTCTTCAATCTTCACCCTAGTTCATGACTTAATGCAATTTACCAAGTTTAGGTATGGGAAGACCATCATAGAAGAATATTAGGTGTGTTGATGTCGATTTTTTAGAGAAAACAACAAGAAAACAATCAAGATGTTAGTGTAAATGACTATGGTATCACTTGGGGTTTACTTCGTTAGATTGGTGCCTTTGACATGCAAGGCCACATGTGATGATCATCTCCATGGGAACCTTTATAGAGTGACTGCTTTATGCATTGAGTTACCTTTTAATCAACATTGTGTTTTTCGACAACTCTTTTGCTTATTTTCTTTATTCCTTATTTTGCTTTGCAACTCCTCTTTTGATGTATATGCACTTCATTGCATAGGGTTTATGCTTTCATTACTTTCGGACTTGGGTTGATGGTGTCGAATCAAGGGGTGGAGTTTAAGCTTCTTTGGCTTTTGAATCCTCACTAATCTATTTTATCTTTCTTTTGCATTTTGAAATTTGTATTATGCTATTTCTCTTATATATTTGCATCAACCCTAAGTGTCCAAGCCCATTCTTACTATAGGATTATGAAGTACAAGCCCTTTTTAGGTACTTGTAACAATAAACCCAAATGAAAGAATAATGGAGGGGAAACCAATGGAATATGTTAAATATGGAAGGGACAAGGGAACATTACACTTACCAAGGCCCCTAGTAGTACCCCTTTCCTCGAGAGTGGTGACACTTGAATACATACGATGATCACTAAGCTGAAATAAGGAAATAGGTTTAAATTCCAAGAATTGTGACTCATTATCTAATTTGAACCCATGATCTTTTACTTTAAGGTCAAATACATTAAACTTAAACACTTTGTATGAAACAATGGATAATGCACCTCATGTTTGTCAGGTCACTGTCATCATCAAAAGAGTGAGATGAGTATAATATATGAGGCAACCGTGTTCTATTGGTTGTAGAGACTGTTGAAAGTTATCTTTGGGACCATTTTCTGCAATGTCGATCATTGGAAGAAATCTTATCTAGTTACCCTTAGATGCGAGGGGTTAGTAGGTCTCACCTAAACAGAAGTTTAAATTATATTTATGAATTAAGTTTATGGTCATCTGGAACCCCTCCAAATAGGGATGGCCTCATCTTAAGATTACGAAGTATGTCTTCCGATGTATGTGAAGTTGGGTTAAAATAAAAAGAGGAACATTGCAAAAAATTATAGCATAATTTTTGAATGCAGGAGAGAGGCTATTGTAAACAATTTCGATATATTCAATGTCCATTTTACCTTTGCCGCAAATTGTAAAAAAATTACTTTTATATTCTTCAACCTAGAATGTACTACTCAACAATAGCAAAATCTTGGGGTTGGAGAGCTCTGTTTGAAGCACGTGATTGGTATTCACTTCATCAAATAGGTTTTTAACTTTTGTGGTTACTCCAAAAGTGTTTACACCTTGATAAGAAAGTATTACGTCTCCTAGCCACTTGATGATGCTTCATAGACATATGGATGGGTAAATTTTAGTGGATGCTTGACCTTGGTTAGAATGCTAGCATGGCAGCCTTACCTAGGAGGTTGTTATCCTAATAACCATGATGACTATCCCATTGGGTGCACACAATGGAGTAGTCGACTGTTTGATTAGGAGAGGTACCTACCTAGGAGGAAGAGCATTAGGAACTTGGAGGAGGGAACTTAGCCTTAGGAGTACTAGAGCATCTGACATCCACCTTGAAATTTAGACATTTAACCCAATGATGCTTGGGTTGAGCAACAAACTTCATGGAGGTTGGTTATGGAGTTGGATAAATTTATTAAGGAGAAGTGTTGGAGTATGGTAATGACATTGGCACTCATGGAAAAAAATTGGTCATGAGAGGACATGTGGGACAATTAGAGGTGGAATGCCTTACATAATGACACTTGGTATAGGTAGCATTGAACTAATAGCTTATTGGAGAGTGCACCATCTTTGAGCCCTAAAAGATCATTCTTAGAGGGAGTTTCGTTTTGGGTTTTGGACATGTTACCGCTCAAATTAGCACGGGTCCTAGGAGGGGATCCTATAGGGAAACTGCTAGGTCAAGGGTAACAATGGAGTGATAACCCACTGTCAGCTCAGCTAAGGCTTCCTGCTTTTTACGGACTTTGATCGATGGGAGGAGACCCGGTATAAGAGGAATCACAATAATGGATGTGTCGATGAGAGGATAAAGTGTGATTCCCAAGGCCTATTCGTAAGAGAGACTCAATTGTGTGGCTTTCTTGATTGGATAGCATGGTGATAGGCTCTTTATGAAGGGATAAGAGGATTCTCGAGGCTAGGGTTTGGGAATCTATCTTGTAAAGATGACTCCTAGGCCTAGAAATCCTTACGGAAACTTGGTATTTATTTGATCTTTGGGGAGTTGGAGTTGTAATGTTGCGGGACCACGCAGGACCAAGTGGACCCAAAATTATGTCAAGGGTATGGAGTTGATCAACCAAGAAGGCACTTGACCTAATTAGGGAAAATAAGAGGATCAAAGGACAAAATTTATTTTGAGATTTGGATGCAATATTTCTAATGAGGTCAACCCAAAATCAACCTAGGGCAAGAAACGGTCTTATCTCGGGATACCACTGTCGGAAGTGCCTGAAATTAGGAGGACCTCTTGAGAAAATTACAATGCTGTAGTGGACCAATTTTCAAGCATTTTGGATGGCTACAAATGATTTCGTGTAATGCCCTAGGAGACCTTCTAGGGTTAGGCCTAGAATTGGAAGAAATGAAGAAAATAAATGTTATTTTGACCACCAAAGGGATATGGGGATCAATGCCTTATTGCTTGGGCTTAACGGATTCAAGATGCACATAGATCATGAAATTTCGTGAGCTAAGGAGCCCTAATTGATCTACGCTAGCCTCTCCAAGGGCAGCAACTAGATCAATAGATATTTATACTTCAAATTTGCAAAGGAGACAGAGTTTCGAGGTATTTAACCTTAAGAGGTGCCTCTAGGAGCATTCACCCAATCCCTCAAAGGTCAATGCATGCATTTAATCACTTATTTAAGGTCCTAGAAGAATTTCACATTACATGTAACCCATACAAGAATAAAGATAACAACATACATGCAGTTAACCAGTAAGATAAAAAGAATAGCATCAAGATTTCGACTTACATAAGAGAGAGAGTATATCCATTTATCAACTTTGCATTATAGAAGCTCCAAAGACAATAGAGAAATCCAACATCATAGTGCATCAAGAAAAGCTCCAAAAATTCATCCCAACAAAATGTGTGAAAATCTCATAAGAGATACTAATCCCATCCAAGTGATGATGATAAAATGAATCACCTCACTTGTATTTATACAATCACTAATGAGTTCGATTTGCCTAATTTGGCCTAATTGAGCCTCAAATAATAAAATAATGTGCAATAATAACATCCCTTGGTTACAAACCCACTAAGATGGCTCCATAACATAATAATAAGCCCCCCAAGAGGGTAGAATGATCACTAATGAGTTCGATTTGCCTAATTTGGCCTAATTGAGCCCCAAATAATAAAATAATGTGCAATAATAACATCCCTTGGTGAAAAACCCACCAAGATGGCTCCATAACATAATAATAAGCCCCCCAAGAGGGTAGAATGATCAATAAAGTGATCCATTGGGCCTTCGAGGAGACCTAATGAAGTCCAGAGTGTGCCATGAGGTGAAAATGGTCCTCAAGTATAGTAGACAAAGGGTTGGCCCCTTTTTTTCCAAGCGAATCCTTGTGGTGCTCCCAAGTGGGTGTGGGGGCACAAGGACATCCTCATGGGTCTCCAAGTGCATCGAAAATTCTTGTAAACCATCTGTAAGGGCTAGGATGATGACATAAGCCCTCATCTGGACCCAAATCATCTGCCAAGTGTATGGTGCAAGTGTGGAGCCAGCTAGGCATGGTGAACTAGGTGCATCATCCTCATCCAAAAGGTAGAAGATGAACAATAAATGAGTGGTGTTGGGGATCCACGAAGTATTCTCTGTTATGGCATAGGCGCATGGCTCTCAATGCTCACCCTTCAAGTGAAAATGTGGCCCTCTAAAGGGCTAAGACCTCGTATAGGGAGACCGAACCACAAATAGAGACCCATCTACAATCCTGCATAAGATCTAATGTGTTTGCTTGCCCTCCAATACAGCAAATCATTAGAATAATCAATAAAAAGAGTTCAAAAATCATGGAATCAATGGGGCACTTCATGGTGGCATGCCCTTCCATAGTGGTCTTTGGCATGTACAAGTGTCGCCAAGTTTAATAAGAGGGTTAACTAAGGACACTACAAGGTGGTTTCAACCTTTAAACGGTGTGACCTGTCCATAGTAGTCCATCAAATGGTAGGTGGCATGTGATATAATGATGAGATGGAGTGGGGTCAATGGAAAAACTCCAAGCCACATGTTAGGGAACAAGGTTAGCTATAATAGGGGAAGCCCACAGTTGGGTATATGAGTGTAGGAGGGAGCAATTGTGGTACATAAGTTATCTCGACCTTGTTTTTCCACCCTTCTTCATATGCCTTTTGCCTCTTGTTGATTTTTCTTCATACTTGCTCGGGGCTCCAGGGAATGGGGGCATGATATGTGGTATATAGCAATAGGTACCCCCTTTTAAGGTGGGACATTTCATTGTTGTTAATTTCGGGCAACTAGGTCCAAACTCCATGTTGCATTGCTCATATGATGGAGATGATATTTTTTGTTGGATTCCTCTTTCAGAGAGGTGAAAGATTGATCTAAATATCATCTTGTTTGGATGAGCAAAACTTATACTTTGAATTTATTTTCCACACGTGCAAATTGTCAAGGTCAGCCAGAATTGTAATGTAGGCTCACAAGCCCCAAAAGATGTGTTGCTCACCTCGAGTCATGGATATAAATTGGAGAGACATGATGCTCATTTCATCATCAACTCATCTCACACATCTCTCTCTCATCTAATTGGTTTGTACAACCTAAGAGCCTTCTCTCTCCTCCACACGTGTGAAATTAGGAAGCTGGAAATTTCAGATTGTTTTTAGGGATTTTTTTGGAGCATTAACCGTGGGTCAAACCTCACTGTTTAAGTGTGTTTTTGAGGTAGAAATTTCGATCTTGGAAGGCCACATTTAAGGGCACAAAAATCGAGGTCAAGCGTTGACCTTTGACTGCAACATTTATTGCAGCATTGACCGCAGAGTTTGACTGATGATTTGACAGTTTTTTGGACTGGTTTTTGGGGTGAGTTTGACTTTGAAGGAAGGACGAGTTTGACCATGTTTGAATGAACCTGATTGGAGGTTAAAAGGGCTGGTTTGACTAGCAAAGTCTTTGTTGGCTAGGGCATCTTGTTGACTGCTGTAAAATACATTTCTCTCTATCTTTCTTGAATAAGAAGAATTACAAATTCTTGTATCTTGTATTGGCTTGTTTCTATCGATTTAATTTTATTTTCTATCATAATTTACTTTCAATGGTTATGTGATTGCAAATCTGAATTGGGCTAATAATAAAGATTGAATTAAATTGCACTAATCATATAAGATACCATGGTTGTCTAAAATTAACATTGTATCAGAGCTAAGGTGAAGACAAAAGCCCTGGGGAAGGTCAAATTCTTAACCTTTCGTGAGAAGCTTGTTATCGTGGACAGGCCCTATTCTGAGGGTCCCGCCTTAATTGGACTGTGAGTTGTAGGAGCTCCAGGGGGCTTGGGGATAGCTTCTTGGAACTATAAGCAACCACAGGGCGAGGTTCACCTTACCTTGTTGGTGTGCTTCTTCCCCACCGTTATGATATTGAGCTGGTTCACCCTCTCTTTGATCTATGCCCCACATGCATCCTACCCATGGAGTCTAGTACTCATGGGAGGTACCTCTCATTTGACCAATGAGTTGGGAAATGAGGATAGAGACTGATAGCATGACTGATGGACACAGTAGGGATTGTTGTATTCTCTATATCTAGGATGGGATGTGTCCAACAACTTGATCTGGGATCAAGTCTGGATGAGGTTCTTACCTCTGAATTGACTTTGGGTCAGTATGTGACTCACTCTTGAGTCTGGTTGAACCTCTAGACTGACTTCGGGTCAGTGGAAAGTGATGTCTTTGTGACTCACTTTCGTTCATCTTATTTCTTCTATAGAAGAGAAGAGCCAGCAGGATGACACAGGATTGCATGATGATATATGATAGTACATGATGGTACTGGATGATAGGATTGCACAGGTGGACAGATGGAGTTCTCCCTAGTTGAGAGGGAGTGTTAATTTTGGGCAACTAGGTCCAAAATCCATGTTGCATTGCTCATATGATGGAGATAATATTTTTGTTGGATTCCTCTTTCAGAGAGGTGCAAGCTTGATCTAAATATCATCTTGTTTGGATGAGCACAACTTATATTTTGAATTTATTTTCCACATGTGCAAATTGTCATGGTCGCCCAGAATTGTAATGTTCGCTCACAAGCCATAAAAGATGCGTCACTCACCCCTAGTCATGGATATAAATTGGAGAGACATGATGCTCATTCCATCAACTCATCTCACACATATCTCTTTCATCTGATTGGTTCGTATAGCCTAAGAGGCTTCTCTCTCCTCCACACGTGTGAAATCAGGAAGCTCGAAATTTCGGATTTTTTTAGGGCTTTTTTGAAGATTGACCAACGTTGACCATGGGCCAAACCTCACTATTTCACTGTGTTTTTGAGGTAGAAATTTTGATCTTGGAAGGCCGCATTTGAGGGCACAAAAATCGAGGTCAAATGTTGAAGTTGACCATAACATTTATTGCAGCATTGACCGTAGCGTTGACTGGTTTGACCACAGATTTTGACTGCTGATTTGATAGTTTTGTGCACTGGTCTTTGGGGTGAGTTTGACTTTGAAGGAAGGCCGAGTTTAACCCTGTTTGACTGAACTTGATTGGAGGTTGAAAGGGTTGGTTTGACCAACAAAGTCTTTGTTGGCTAGTGCATCATGTTGATTGTCGTAAAATACATTTCTATCTATCTTTGTTGAATAAGAAGAATTACAAATTCTTGTATCTTGTATTGGCTTGTCTTCTGCTGATTTAATTTTATGTTCTATCATCATTTACTTTCAATGGTTATGTGATTGCAAATTTGAAGTAAACTGCACTAAGCATAGAACATACCATGGTTGTCTAAAATTAACAATTGCCCACCAGGGGTTGGGACAATCATGGGTTTTTCAATGTGGAGGGGGCTCATCTAGGCCCGATAGGAACCAGGGTGATGGCCATAGATAAGGAGTAGAGCTTATGTTTGGCATTTGGTCACGTGTTAAATTTGTATGTTCCTGACCATCTTTTGCATTTTGTGGTGCATTTTTTGTTGAGAGTGACCAAATTATGCTTTTTCTTTTCTTTTAGCTGCATCAACCTCTGAGGCATCGTTCCAGGCTTGACCCAAAGTGTGGACAAGGGGAAGGGGAGGCTAACCCTTTGTGGACCCTGATGGGAAATATGATGAATGGGGTTATAATGAGCAGAGGGGAGTGTTGTATATGGTATCAGAAAGTAGGACCATGCAACCAAAATCGGGATTTCCCATGTAGTGCCAACCCTAATGCCAATAACCATTAAAGGAGATCCAAAGGGACTAGGATACAAGGATAACCATCAAATTGGGCTGAGGAGACAAGAGTACAAACCTAGCCCACTATTTTTGCCGAATCCCCCCACCAATCTATGCCTGAAAGTGTCCATGAAAAGTAAACAAAATTACTCAACTATACCAATGAAAAGCCATACCTCTGGGGTTGGGAGGCCCACCTTCAAAGATACGATCATAACAGATAGGTGAAGAACCACATGGCTGGCTCAGGTAGTGGATACAATGGCACATTGAGCTATCTGGTGGCTATAAGGCGCTGCTAGCTTCTGACTAAGGACCATCTAGGAGAAAAAGTTTCTCCTATGCATACTACCCATAGGTGGTGGGTAACATCTGGCTCCAACTGGGACATGAGCTCTCGGAAAGGTGCAATTACTCTATCATGAAAATATCATATGATGTTAGTTCTAATGAGAAAATCAACATGCAATGCATCCTACCCTAACATGCATGCTACATCACCCAATAATCATAGACCCAATGCAACCGTCATACCATCCAATCAATATGAAAACTATGCCTTTATGCTCACTCATGCAACAGATTTAAAGGCAGGGTAGGAATGAAAACATGGAAGGTCATAAGGGCGGGAGGGGGGAAAATGAAATGATCACGCATAGAGTACCACGAGGGAAGAGGGAGCCAAGGGATGTAACAATTAAGCTCATAAACCTTCGATAGATAGCAACCTTAGGCATATCATTCCCATTATGGTCCCCGTCATTAATATCATGCTTTAGGGCGACCATGGGGTTGTGTCTGGGAGGAAAGGAAGACCGATGACAAGGGGAGATTCAACAAGCAGGTTTCTCATGATAATTATATTTACAATGCTGAGGGTACGAGGGGGGAGGAGGGATACATCTAATGGATAGTTCCTCCTTGGCATCATACCTAGGATAGGAAAAGGGATCAATAATTGTGATAATGAGAGAATGACCAAGTTGAGGGCTCATGGATAATGTAGATATGCTATTGGGATCCAGGAGAAGGCATGGGAAAGCAAGGCCTTTATTAGTGTCATCATTGATGTCATAAATGGGGCCCACTATTTCTAATAAACCTTCTTCATGGATGGGAAAACAAAGATCCGCCTTTTCAATGGTGTGAATAGTCACATCATTATGAGTGTTGTCCTAGAGAAAAGGAGAGTCAATTTCAACTTCATTTTCCGTGTCAGTATCATAAATAGGGTCATTGTCAAAATGATGGTTGTCCATATCCCATTTTCCCTCATTAATACATAAGAAATCAGAAATTTCATCTTCACGGGGAGCTACAATATTCATATCCTGAAGCACCCTTTCTTGAATGAAAGTCACCACTTCATTGTGTTCATCCTCATGGGATTGAATAGGGCTTTCACTCATTTCATGCATCTTCTCAGTCCTTCAATTTGCATCCTAAAGGCCCTCATCACAATCTTCTTTATATTGGTTCCATTTTTACATATGTTCCCTACTTCCATGATGGTCCTCCACACTCGGATTTTCTTCAAGGTCACCCTGATCATCGAATTGATTACATTCTATGGGTATTTGTAATTGCTTATAATATTTTTCATTGATAAGATCAGTCAGAATATCAAAAGCATAGGTTTGGCTGGAAAGTTCAAAGAGATGACTAGGATCCTTTTCATAAGCACACATTGTTATGTAGAGCCATTTTTGTGCTGCTCCATGAAACCTAAGCATGAATTCCTTATCCATGTTCTCCAACAAATCTTCACAAAACTCAACATATTGGTCCACAATTTCTTTTATTTTTTGCAGTTCTTGATCATTGAGTTTTGAAAATGGAGAGCCATGGGTACTCTCTTCCTAACGACAGATCATTTTTCATGATTTTTCATATTAGGACTAAAATGGAGTCGCCAGGGTGAATTAAAAATGCCTTGGTAGATGCTTGCTTCACGTTACAAGCATTCACTTTGAAGTTCAATGAAGAACTATGGCTTCATTCTTTCAATGGTGTTGCCAAATGATATATCAATAATGTCGTAAGGGAAACAAGACACATGTCTCATGTCCCCTACAATGACGCCAAAATGTTATTGCTCAAACTAGCAGGGGTCCCAGGAGGGGATCCTATAGGGCAACTACTAGGTCAAGGGCAACAATGGAATGATAGCCCACTGTCACCTCAGCTAAGGCTCCCTGCTCTTTACAGACTTTCATCGATGGGAGGAGACCGGGTATAATAGGAATTACAATAATGGATGTGGCAATGAGAGGATAAAGGGTGATTCCTAAGGCCTATTCGTAAGAGAGACTCAATTGTGTGGCTTTCTTGCATGGAAAGCAAAGTGAAAGGTTCTCTATGAAGGGATAAGAGGATTCTCGAGGCTAGGGTTTGGGAATGTATCTTGTAAAGATGATTCCTATGCCTAGAAATCCTTATGGAAACTTGGTCTTTATGTGATCTTTGTGGAGTTGGAGTTGTAAAGTTGCGGGACCATGCAGGACCAAGTGGACCCAAAATTGAGTCAAGGGTATGGAGTTGATCTACCAAGGAGGGGCTTGAACTAATTAGGGAAGAGAAGAGGATCAAAGGACAAATTTTCTTTTGAGATTTTGATGCAATGATCCTAATGAGGTCACTAACGCAAAATCAACCTAGGGAAATAAAGGGTCTTATCTTAGGATTCCACTGTCGAAATTGCTTAAAATTTAGAGGACCTCTTGAGTAAACTACAACGCAGTAGTGGACCAATTTTCACGGGTTTTGGACAGCTACAAATGATTTTGTTTGATGCCTTAGGATACCTTTTGGGGTTAGCCCTAGAATTGGAGGAAATGAAGAATTTTATTTATTTATTTTGACCACCAAAGAGATACGATGATTAATGCGTTATTGCTTGGGCTTAATGGAGTCAAGATACACATAGATCATGAAATTTCGTGACGTAAGGAGCCCTAATTGATATTTTCTAGCATCTCCAAGGGCATCAACTAGATCAATAGGGATTTATGCTTCAAATTTGCGAAGGAGACAAATTTTCGAGGTATTTGACTTAAGAGGTGCCTCTAGGAACATTTGTCCAATCCCTCAAAGGTCAATGCATGCATTTAATCACTTATTCAAGGTACCAAAGAATTTCACATTACATTTCAGCCATAAAAGAATAAAGATAAATTCATACATGCGGTTAACCAGTAAGATAACAAGAATAGCATCAAAATTTTGACTTACATGAGAGAGAGAGTATATCCATTTATCAACTTCACATTAGAGAAGCTCCAAAGACAATAACGAAGTCCAAACATCATAGTGCATCTAGAAAAGCTCCAAAAATTCATCTAAGTGAAAGTGTGAAAATCTCATAAGAGATACTAATCCAAATCCAAGTGATGATGATAAAATGAATCACCTCACTTTTATTTATACAATCACTAATGAGTTTGATTTGCCTAATTTGGCCTAACTGATCCCCAAATAATTAAAAAATGTGCAATAATATCCCTTGGTGACAAGCCCACGAAGAGAGCTCCATAACATAATAATAAGCCTCCCAAGAGGGTATAATGATCAATAAAGTGAGTCGTTGGGCCTTTGAGGAGGCCTAATGAAGTCCAAAGTGTGCCATGAGGTGAAAATGGACCTCAAGCATAGTAGACAGGGGGTTGGCCCCTTGTTTTCTAACTAAATCCTTATCATGCTTCCAAATGACTATGGGGGCACAAAGACATCCTCGTGGGTCTTCAAGTGGATTGAAAATGCCTGTAAACCATTTGTAAGGGCTAGGATGATGACATAAGCCCTCATATGGACCCAGATCATCTGCCAAGTGTATGATGCAAGTGTGGAGCTGGCTGAACATGGTGAACCAACTGCATCATCATCCAAAAGGTGGAACACGAGCAATAAATGAGTGGTGTTGGGGATCCATGAAGTACTATTTGCTATAGCGGAGGTCCATGGCTCCCATTGCTCACCCTACAAGTGCCAATGTGGCTCTCTGGAGGGTGGGACCCTGTATAGGGAGACCAAACCCCAAATGGAGACCCGTCTTCAATGTTGCATAAGACCCAATGCCTCCCCTTGTCCTCCAATACAACAAATCATTAGAATAATAAAGCAAAAGAGTTTACAAATCATGGAATCAATGGGGCACTTCATGGTGGCATGTCCTTTCATAGTGGGCTTTGGCATGTACAAGTGTCTCCAAGCTTAATAATAGGGTTAGCCAAGGACCTTATTAGGTGGTTTCAGTGGTTAAAGCGGGTGACATGTCGATGTTAGTCCATGAAATGGTACATGGCATGTGATATAATGATGTGATAGAGTGGGGTCAATGGAAAAACTCGAAGCCACATGTTAGGGAACAAGGGCAGCTATAATAGGGGAAGCCCCCACTTGGGTATACGAGTGTAGGAGGGAGAAATCATGGTACATAAGTTACCCCATCCTTTGTTTTTCCACCCTTCTTCATATGCTTTTTTCCTCTTGTTAGTTTTTCTTCATAACTCCTTGGGGCTCCAGGGAATGAGAGCATGATATGTGGTATATAGCAATATGTACCCTCTTTTAAGGTGGGTGGGGCATTTCATTGCCCTCTAGGGGTTGGGAAAATCATGGGTTCCTCAATGTGGGGGGGCAGATCTAAGGCCCATAGGAACTAGGGTGATGGCCATAGATAAGGGGTAGAGCTTATGTTTGGATTTTACCTGCGTGCTAAATTTGCATGTCCCGGCCATCTTCTGCATTTTGTGGTGCATTTCCTGTTGAGAGTGGTCAAATTATGCTTTTTCTTTTCTTTTAGCTACATCAACCTTTGGGGCATCGTTCCAAGCTTGACCCAAAGTGTGGACAAGGGGAAAGGGAGGCCAACCCTTTGTGGACCCAATGGACACATGTGGACCTGGATGGGAAATATGATGAATGGAGTTATAATGAACAGAGGGGAGTGATGTATATGGTATCAGGAAGCAGGACCACGTAACCAAAATCGGGATTTCCCATGTAGTGCCAGCCCTAAAGCCAATAGCCAGTAAAGGAGATCCCACGAGACTAGGATAGAAGGCTAACCATCAAAATCGGTAGAGGAGACAAGAGTACAAACCTTTCCCACTCTTTCTGTCGAATACCCCCACCAATCCATGCCTGAAAGTATCCATGAAAAGTAAACAAAATTACTCAACTATACCAATGAAAAACCATACCTTTGGGGTTAGGAGGCCCACCTTCAAGCATACGATCATAACAGATGGGAGAGGGACCACATGGCTTGCTCAGGTGGTGGAGAAAATGGCACATTGAGCTATTTTGGTGGCTACAAGGGGCTACTGGGTTCCGGCTAAGGACCATCTAGGAGAAATTTTTTCTCCTATGCATAGTACCCACATGTGGTGGGTAACAGGAAAAAACCTATTATGACACTTGGACATCCTTGTATTGTAGAGAGTTATAAGTGGGTTTCCTTCTTGGTTATTTGTATGGACAGATTTCCTTTGATTTATATTAGTCTCCCTTACTATTGTATATATAAAGCGGGGGGAGAGATTTTGCTATAAAATATCATTGTTGTACTCTATTCTCTCTTTGTAATTGTCTTGGAGAAGCATTTGAGGGAGAAAGATGCTAGGGTTTGTGATGTAAATCCTAGGAGAAGACATAAAGAAGAGAGAGAAACCTTGGATTTTCTTGATGAGTTTGCTCTTGTGAGATGCCAAAGTTTTTGCTATGAACATAAACCTTAGAGATGAACATGGTGCTAGAGGGGGTGTTGATTTGTCTTGTAAAGCTAACACCTTGGATGATATTTTAGCCTTTTTCTTTGTGATGTGTGGAGGTTAGAGCAAGATTCTGAAGAGCCTAGCTTGATGAGACTTGAGCTTGGTGTGATACCTTGCTTGAAAGAAAACTGGTTTATTGTACTCTTGTTGTTCCATGAAGGTGTTGATGCAAGAGTTGAAGAATGAGGATTTGAGGATTCTGTGAAATTTTTGGCTAACTAGAAGGTGTTGTTAACAGAGTTAATTATTTCCTATTACTTGTTCATGGAAAACATATATCCCCTTTAGGTTTTACCAATCTTCAAAATGCCACGTGGAGGCCTCTAATGCTACAATACACCATCTAAAACTTCTTTAAACCTTAGCACATCTTCATCCTCTTTAGAAAATAACACTTAGCAATATATACTCTAATTAATTGTTATGCTGGCACATTTGCTCTTTTTTTATTGGGTTAGGGTCGCTCTAAGCATAATGTAAAGTTGTGTTTAATCACGACTTTATGTTAGGGGATGTTATCGCAAAATCTAGCACCTTAGTGCGAAACCTTTTACAAGGCGCTAAGACTAGTGTAACATGGAAGTATAATGAGCATTGCCTAGGTAATCACTTCTCCCTCTATACTGAAATATATATCCGACACAAGGAAGGATTCCCTAGTAATTTCAAGGAATTCTTACACAAGAATATATCAGGTCTAAAGCCTCCCAGGTTAACTACTCACAATACCACCACAAAGATAAGATGTTTAAGGTGAGAACAAGGCAGTTCGTTAAAATAAATTTATAGATTTGTGTGTATAAAGTTTATGAGGCAATTTATGATATCTAACAAGTTAACCTACATCAAGAAGCATGGCGTAAACACTACAAAAGAAGAAAAGAACTTTGGATTTTGAAAAATTTGTGGAAGATAGTAAATTTCAGATATATGAAGTTATAACAGCAACAAACAAATCAATCATTTAATAAGTAGATAATCAATGAAAACCAGGGTTTAAGCAACTGATTATTTCTGAATATTAAATAGCACATAATAGCCTCTAAAATGCAAGATGTTGAGCCCTAAAAGGTTTGAAAAATAAATCAACTATGCAATAAATGATGAGATGATATATTTTTGAGCATATAATTGCTAATTAATCCTAGAAGTGTAGCTAATTATGGACGAAACTTAAAGAGTGTATATTACAAGCCCTATATAAGACTAAACATTAAATAAAAGGTTAAAATTTGAGTTTAATGATTGAATAATTGAGGGTAAAGCTAGCGTCTACTATTTTTTGTTTTGGTCCTGTAGAGTTAAACTCAGGACTCTCTTGAAGAAATGTACACAGATTCAGGGTGATAACTAGGGTTGTCCACTACTAACTCTAGAATTTACTCTTTGTACTTTTGCAAGACTTCAAAACAAAATTAAGGGACCATTCTCAATTAGTCATATACTTGGGGTTTAAAAGAAGGGATCTATCCAAGAATAATACAAGGCGAATGGACCCCAACACTAGATAAACACATTTTCATTTAATACATTCAACAAATAAATCCACAATACTTATAGATATAATTTACTCAAGAAATCATTGTTTATCCTTAAACCCTAGCCATGAAACATCCATTGAGGTTGCAAAACCATCCAAAGTTCATCTCTCTAAGAGGTCGCACTAATTATTCATCCATAGCTCAGATAAGTATAAGAGTAGACAAGTAGTGATCATTTACAAGTGAGGAATGCTTCTCTTATTTATTTGAGATAATCCACTAAAAGCCCCAAAAAATAAAAAAATGCATTTATCACTTACAAACCCCAAAGATAAGGCAACAATAGATAGGTCTCAAGACTCCCATCAATGCCTCATAAGTGAGATATAATGCTAAAAATCCAAGTTGTCCTCATAATAAAGGTAGTCCATGGTCACATGTGTGGCATATACACTCATCAATAGGTGGATGACTCACTTGAAGAGGCAAGCAAGGGCTCAAAAGGTGAAATGTTGCCCCCAAAAGTCACAATGTTTCATCTTGAAGGGTCACATCAAGCTCAAGACGCATGATGTCATGCTTGATAGGTGTCCAATCATTATATAGAATCTGACATCCCTCACCAAGGTGCCAATCCCATCTCTAATTTCAATGTCACATCTCTAATGAGTGAAGAGGTGCCATGTCATCAATAATCTCAATGCTTACCCAAAGTCCAACGTCCTTAATCAATGATGCAAATTTATCTTCAAAGGTAAGGAGTATCATGTCATCTCAAGCCCCAACACCTTCCAAAGTTTCTCAACATCATAAATGAAGTGTCATATAAGAACCATCAATGTCCTCCGAAGGACCATGTTTGTGCAAGCATCAATAAGTAGGGGCTACAAAAATTAAGTGAGACCGACCAACATTTCTACAAGTGTCATGGTAACATAACAAAGTGAGTCACGTTTAATTCAAAAGTCACTATGTAGATCACATTAGGTATCCTCTTCAAACTTCACCCTAGTTAATGACTTAATTTAATTGACCAAGGCTAGGTATGGGAAGACCATGATAGAAGACTCTTAGGGGTGCCGATATTGAAGAATTAGATAAAATCCCAAGAAATCAATCATGGTGTTAGTTTAAATGACTATGATATGAGTTGGGGTTTACTTTGTTATAATGGTAGCTTTGACATGTAAGGCCACGTGTGATGATCATCTCCATGGGTGCCTTTACAGAGTGAGTGCTTTGTGCATTGAGTTACCCTTTACTCAACATTGTCTTTCCACAACTTTTTTGCCTATTTCTTTTATTCCTTGTTTTGCTTTGCAAGTTCTCTTTTGATTTATATGCATTTCATTGCATTCGGTTTACACTTTAATTGCTTTAGGACTTGGGGTTTTGTGTCGAATGAAGGGGGTAGAAATTAAGCCTCATTATATTTAGAATTCGTACTAATATCTCTCTTATTTTTCTTTTGCGTTTTGAAATTTGTATTATGCTCTTTCTATTTTATAGCTGCATCAACCTTAGGTGTCCAAGCTCGTTCTTACTATAGGATTATGAAGTACAAGCCCATTTTAGGTACATGTAACAATAAACCTAAATGAATGGATAATGGAGGGGAAACCAATGGAATATGCTAACTATGGAAGGGACAAGGACACATTACCCTTACCGGAGCCCCTAGTAGTACCCCTCTCCTCGAAAGTGACGACACTTGAATACATATGACTTGACTTGAATAAATTCCAATCATTGTGATTCATTATCTAATTTGAACCCATGATCTTTACCTAAAGGTCAAATAAATTAAACTTAAACACTTCGTATGAAACAACGGATAATGCACCCCATGTTTGTCGGGTCACCGTCATCATTAAATTAGTGAGATGAGTATAATATATGAGGCAACTATGGGATAATGGTTGTGGAGAGTGTTGAAATTTATCTCTGGGACCATTGTCTGCAATGTGAATCGTTGTAAAAAATCTCATCTAATTACGCCTAGATGCAAGGGGGTAAAAGGTATGACCTGAACATATATTCAAAATATGTTTAGGAATTTAGTTTGTGTTCAGATGGAGCCCCTTGTACTAGGGATGGCCTCGTCTTAAGATTAAGAAGTATGTCTTCCAAAGGACGGGAAGCTGGTTTAAAATAAAGAGAGGAACACTATAACAAATTATAGCATAGTTTTTGAATGCAGGAGAGAAGCTATTGTGAACAATTTAGATATATTCAATGCCCATTTTACCTTTACCAGAACTTGTAAAATGTTTACTTTTATATTCTTCAACCTAGAATGTACTGCTCAAGAACAGAAAATTTTTGGGGTGGGAGAGCTCTGTTCCACGCCTTTGATTGGTATTCCATTCAACAAATAGGCGTTATCTTTTTTGGTTACTCCAAAAGTGTTTACACCTTAATAAGAGAGTTATACGTCCCCTAGCTCCTTGATGATGCTTTGTAGAGATATGGATGGGTCAATTTTGGTGGATGCTTGACCTTGGTTAGAATGTTAGCATGGCACCCTTACCTTGGAGGTTGCTATCCTAATCAACATGATGACTATCCCATTGGGTGCACACAATGGAGTGGTCGACTGTTTGATTAGGAGAGGTACTTACCTAGGAGGAGGAGAATTAGGCACTTGGATGAGGGAACTTAGCCTTAGGAGTGCTAGATCAGGTGACACCCACCTTTAAAGTTAGACACTTGACCCAATGATGCTTGGGTTGAGCAATATACTTCATGGAGGTTGGATACATATATTGAGGAGAAGCATTGGAGCATGGTAATGACATTGGCACTCATGGAAAAGAATTAGTCATGAGAGGACATGTGGGCCATAGTTAGAGGGTTAATTCCTTACATGAGGACACTTGGTAGAGGTAGCATTGGACTAATAGCTTATTGGAGAGTGTGTGATGTTTTAGCCATAAAACAATCATGCTTAGAAGGAGTTTCATAATGGGTTTTGGACAAACGTAGTATGACATTTGGACATCCTTGTATTGTAGAGTGTTTCGTGTGGGTTTCCTTCTTGGTTGTTTATATGGACATAAGTCCTTGATTTATATTAGTCTCCCTTACCTATTGTATATATAAAGGGAGGGGAGAGATTTTGTTATAAAATATCATTGTTGTTCTTTATTCTCTCTTTTAAATTGTCTTGGGGAAGCCTTTAAGGCAGCAAGATGCTAATATTTGTGAATTTTAGCATAGGGTAAGACATAAATAAGAGAGAGATGCCTTGGATGTAAATGTTAGAGATGAACATGGTGCTAGAGGGAGTGATGATTTGTCTTGTAAAGCTAATCCCTTGGATGATATTGTATCCTTTTTCTTTTTGATGTGTGGAGGTTAGAGCAATATGCTGAAGAGCCTAGCTTGATAAGAATTGAGCTTGGTGTACTACCTTGCTTGAAAGAAAATTGGTTTATTGTATTCTTGTTGTTCCATGAAGGTGTTGGTGCTTGTGTTGATGCAAGAGTTGAAGAGTGGGGATTTGAGGACTCTGTGAATTTTTTGGCTGCCTAGACGGTGCTATTAACCTAGTTAATTATTTTGTGTTGCTTGTTCATGACAATAATATATCCTCTTTAGGTTTTGACCAATATTCAAGAATCACATTTCCATGTGGAGGCTTCTAATGCTAGAGTACAACATCTGAGCCTTCTTTATTCCTGATCACATATTCATCCTCTTTAGAAAAGAACGCTTAGCAATATATTCTCTAATTAATTGTTATGCTGGCACACATGCTCTTTTTTTATTGGGTTAGGTCCGATCTAAGCATAATGTAAAATTGTGTTTAATCATGACTTTATGTTAGGGGATGTTATTGCAAAATCTAGCACCTTAGTGCAAAAACTTTTACAAGGCCCTAAGACTAGTGTAACATGGAAGTATTATGACTGTCACTTAGGCAATCACTTCTCTCTCTATAGTGAAAGATGTATTGGACACAAGGAAGGAGTCCCTAGTAGTTTCAAGGAATCCTTAGACAAGAGTATATCAAGTCTAAAGCCTCCCATGTTAACTACTGACTATACCACCACAAAGATAAGATGTTTAAGGTGAGAACAAGGAGGTTCATTAAAAGCAATTTCTAGATTTGTGTGTGTAAATTTTCTGAAGCAATTTATGATATCTAGCAAGTTAACATACATAAGGGAGCATAACCCAAACACTACAAAAGAATGAAAAAACTATGGATGTTGTAAAATTTGTGGAAGATGGTAAATTTCGGCAATATGAAGTTATAACGACAACGAACAAATAAATTATTTAAAAAGTAGATAGTTAATGAAAACTAGGGTTGAAAATATGATTTAAACTAGGGTTTAAGAAACTAATTATTTCTAAAAATTAAATAGCACATAATAACCCTAAAATACAAGATGTTGAACTCTAACAGGTTTGAAAATTAAATCAACTATGCAATAAATGATGATATGATATATTTTTGACCATATAATTGCTAATTAATCCTAGAAGTCTAGCTAATTTTGAATTAAACACAAGGAATAGTTGTTACAAACCCTAATATAACACTAAACATTAAATAAAAGGTCAAAACTTGAGTCTAATGATTGGATAATTGAGAGTAAATCTAGTGCCTACTATTTCTTGTTTTGGTCATATAGAGTTAAATTAAGGACTCTCTTGAAGAAATGTACCAAGATCTAGGTTGATAACTAGGGTTGTCTACTACTAACCCTAGAATATCCTCTTTGTTCCATTTCAAGCCTACAAAACATAATCAAGGGATGATTCTCCATTAGTCATATACTTTGGGTTTAAAAGAAGGGATCTATTAGAGAATAATACAAGGAGAATGCACCCTCACTACTAGATAGGGACATTTTCATTTAATGCATTCAACAAATAAATCCACAAGACTTAGAGGTATCACTTCCTCAAGAAATCATTTTTCATCCTTAAACCCTAGCCATGAAACATTCATTATGGTTGAAAAACCATCCAAAAATAACCTAACCAAGAGGTTGCACTAGTTAGTCATCCATGGCTAAGATAAGTCTGAGAGTAAACAAGTAAGGATCATGTACAAGTGAGGAATGCTTCTCTTGTTTATATGAGAGATATAACATGTTCGCATCCACTAAAAGCCCCAAAACATGAAAAATTCATTTATCACTTTCAAACCACAAAGATAAGGCAACAATACATAAAATAATCCATCATACACAAGTGGATAGTTCTAAAGACTCACATCAATGCCTCATAAGTGAGATATAATTCTAAAAATGCAAGTTGTCTTCATAATAAAGGTGGTCGAATGCCACACATGTGGCATAAATGCTCATCAATAGGTGCCAGACTCGCTCTAAGTGGCAAGCAAGGTCTCAAAAGGTGAAATGTTTCCTCCAAAAGTCACAACGTTTCATCTCCAAGGGTCACATCAAGCTCCAGAGGCGTGATTTCATGCTTGAAAAGTGTCCAATCATCATGTAGAATCTGACATCCATCACCAAGCTGCCAATCCCATCTTTAATTGCAATGTCACATCTCCAATGAGTGAAGAGGTTTCTTAAGAGAGGTGCCATGACATCAATAATCCCAATGCTTATTAAAAGTCCAATATCCATAATGAAGGATGCAAATTTATCTTCAAAGGTAAGGAGTATCATATCATCTCAAGCCCAACACATTCCAAAGGTATGCAACATCCTAAATGAAGTGTCAAAGAATAACCATGAATTCCCTCCAAAGGACCATGTTTGTGCAAGCATCAACAAGTAGGGGCTACAAGAATTAAGTGAAACCGACCAACATCTATACAAGAGTCATAGTAACATAAAAAATGTGAGTCGCGTTTAATGCAAAAGGCACTATGTGAGTCACATTAGGTATCCTCTTCAAACTTCACCATAGTTAATGACTTAATGTAATTTACCAAGTTTAGTTATGGGAAGACCATCATCGTAGAATCTTAAGTGTGCCAATGCTGAAGAATTAGATAAAATCCCATGAAACCAATCAAGATGTTAGTGTTAATGACTATGGCATGACATGGGGTTTGCGTCGTTAGAATGGTGCCTTTGACATGTAAGGCTTCATGTGGTGATAATCTCCATGGGTGCCTTTATAGAGTGAGTGCGTTGTGCATTGAGTTACTCTTTACTCAACATTTGTCTTTCCACAACTTTTTTTCTATTTCTTTTATTTCTTATTTTCTTTGCAGGTCCTCTTTTGATGTATATGCATTTCATTGCATAGGGTTTATGCTTTCATCACTTTAGGACTTGGGGTGATTGTGTCGAATCAAGGGGGTAGAGGTTGAGCTTCTTTAGCTTTTGAATTCTCACAAATATCTATTTTATTTTTCTTTTACGCTTTGAAATGTGTATTATTCTCTTTCTCTTATATAGCGACATCAACCTTAGGTGTCCAAGCTTGCTCTTACTATGGGATTATGAAGTACAAGCCCTTTTTAGGTACATGTAACAATATACTCAAATGAAAGGATAATGCAGGGGAAACCAATGGAATATGTTAAGCATGGAAGGGACAAGGGCATATTACCCTTTCCAAGGCCCATAGTAGTAACCCTCTCCTCGAGAGTGGCAACAATGGACTTGAATACATACGATGGTTGCTAAGATGAAATAAGAAAAGGGGAATAAATTCCAAGTATTGTGATTCATTAGCTAATTTTAACCCATGATCTTTACTTGAAGGCCGAATACATTAAACTTAAACAATTTATATGAAACAATGGATAATGCACCTCATGTGTGTCGGGTCATTGTCATCATCAAATGATTGAGATGAGTATAATATACGAGGCAATTGTGGGCTATTGGTTGTAAAGAATGTTGAAAGTTATCTTTGGACCATTGTATTCAATGTGGATCACTGGAAAAAATCTCATCTAGTTACCCCTAGATGGGAGGTGGTAATATGTCTGACATAAACATAAGTTCAAATTATGTTTATGAATTAAGTTTTTGTTCATCTGGAGCTCCCACTACTAGGGATGACCTCACCCTAAGATTACAAACTATGTCTTCCAAAGTACAGGGAGCTGGGTTGAAATAAAGAGAGGAACGATGAAAAAAATGATAGCATAAATTTTGAATGCAGGAGAGAATCTATTTCAAAAAATTTTGATATATTCGTCATCCATTTTACCTTTACCACAAATTGTAAAGATTTTACTTTTATATTCTTCAACATAGAATGTATTGCTCAACAATAACAAAATCTTGTGGTTGAAGAGCTATGTTTCAAGTCTTTGATTGGTATTCCTTTTATCAAATAGGTGTTATCTTTTGTGGTTAATCCAAAAATGTTTACACCTTGATAAGAGAGTACTACGTCTCCTAGCCCCTTGATAATGCTTAGACATATGGAAGGGTCAATTTTGGTGGATGCTTGGCCTTGGTTAGAATGATATCATGGCACCCTTACCTAGGAGGTTGTTATCCTAATCAACATGGTGACTATTCCATTGGGTGCACAAGATAGGGTAGTCGACTGTTTGATTAGGGGAGGTACCTTCTAGGAGGAGGAGCATTAGGAACTTGGAGGAGGGCACTTAGCCTTAGGAGTACTAGACCATGTGACATCCACCTTGAAAGTTAGACACTTGACCCAATGATGCTTCTTGGGTTGACAACATAGTTCATGGAGGTTGGTTGTGGAGTTGGATACATATATTGAGGAGAATTATTGGAGCATGGTAATGACATTGGCACTCATGGAAAATCATTGGTCATGAGAGGACATGTGGGCCAGAGTTAGAGGGGGGATGCCTTACATGAGGACACTTGGTAGAGGTAGTGTTGGACTAATAGCTTATTGCAGATTGCTCCATCTTTTAGCCCTAAAAGAATCATGCTTAGAGGGAGTTTTATCTTGGGTTTTGGACAAACCCTAGTATGTCACTTGGACATACTTGTATTGTAGAGTGTTCCATGTGGCTTTCCTTCTTGGTTATTTGTATGGACATAAGTCCTTGATTTCTATTAATCTCCCTTACCTATTGTATATATAAAGGGATGGGAGAGATTTTGTTATAAAATATCATTGTTGTACTCTAGTCTCTCTTTGTAATTGTCTTGGAGAAGCCTTTGATGGAGCAAGATGCTAGGGTTTGTGATGGAAGGCCTAGGAGAAGACATAAAGAAGAGAGAGATGTCTTTGATGTTCTTGGTGAGTTTTCCCTTGTGAGATGCTAGAGTTTTTGCTAGTGAGAAGCTGAGTTGCTTGTTTGGGTTCCATTCACTCAGATTGAAGGCTGAACTATTTGTGCATTTCAGAGATTAATGTGCCTGAGGAAGAGGCCAAATTTTCCAGTGGTTGCAGTAGAGTTTTATCAGTGAAAGAGGCCAAATTTTGAGTTATTTAAGGGGATCCAATCTCCTTCAATCTTCAAAAATATTCTCCAACATTCGAAGTCCATCTCTTTGAGCCAAATGCCAACAAATTGATGACTTTATAAGGGGTGTAAATTGAGTTATCACAGGTGTTGAGTTCCTTCTTCCTATACAGGCTGAATCCCTTCTGCTTGTGCCAAGATTATCTTCTCAGATGGGCCAAGTTTCATACCAGAGAAGGGACTAATATTCTCTTGCTTGTTGGACGAGTTCAGTGGGAAAGATATGAACATGTTTATACTCTTTGATGGTCATGTTCTTTGTGTTTTCTAGAGGAACCAAATACTCATGTTTGCTGGTCGAAAAACACACCTGTAGTTGTGCATACTTTCCACAAATGAGTACCATCCTATATCAAGTTTCTAGAAGCGCCAAAGGATGGAAGAGGAATGAATAAAAGGGTTGTCTCCTAGCTTTAATCATTGCTGTAGAACTATCTGGACTGATATTATACTGAACCCAAAATTATGTGCTTATACCAGGTTCTTCATTGTGCTCTCACTGTGTATTTATATTGCAATAAATTAATGTGAAGAATGTGTATCTTCCAGTTTGCATTTATGCTATAAATATCATTGTTTGTGGATACCTCTTAGTGTTATCTGTTGTTCATTCCATTGTATTGAAGTCTGGTTTGATTTCCATGCACTCGTATATCGATACATTAGTTAAACAAATGAAAACTACACCTACAACAGTATGTGCCCAATCTGTTTGATGAAACATCTCACTAAAGTAGCACTTTAAAATTCAGAAAAACATAGTGGGTATTTGGAAAATAGACCAAAGGGAACATTACAATGGTATCGGATCATGTGCTTGAGCAGTTGTTGGGTTTGAGAGACAGCTTTTGACAGTAAATTGATGAGTTCTGAAATCCTCATGGCAAGAACCCTCTCCACCTTGGAAAGATGAAGACAAGTAAGGAACTCATAGGGGAACTTTTGCAAGTTATGCAGGGATATCAAAGGAATTTAACAACAGTATTAGAGCATCATGAATGGTCTAAGCCACCCTTATCAATTGGGAATGAAAGAGAGGGGCTTGAATCCGAAGAAATGGATGACTTCTTCGAAGTGCATGTACCGGTTCATGTTGAGGATGTGTGCAATGAGGTTGACAAACAACAGCCTTTAGTACTTCATTAGAACCATCCTATGAGGCTAATAACACTAGTAACTATGATGGATAGGATGAGTCTACAAATGATAAGGTTTTCTAATCACACAGTAAAGATGATTATGATGATTCGGTGAGTTGGCACCTAATCATGATAAAGATTTGAATGTTGATACAATTTATCAGAAGTTAGGCAGGAAAGGTGACATAGAGGAGGATTATTTTGGGAAGCATGATGATGGTCACCATGAGTCCCATCATTTGGCACGGAAATTGAAGGGAGGTGAAGATTTGATTGTTGCATCCTTGAGGCATTTTGATGATACACAGGCAGTGGTAGCATATTATTGTTGGAAAAGTGCAGTGACACATGACTGTTTGGGAGGAGAGTCTTCACTCACCGATTTTCAAACTCTCAAGAAGCCATTGGTAGAGATGAAATCCAACAACCTACACCTCCTTTCAGACAGAGATCACCTACTTGTGTTTGTTGAGGAATATCATGATGCGCTAGTAGGGAAGGAGGAGGAAGTTGACAGGCTTACTCATGAGCATGAGATTTCCCAAGAATCCCTTAAAAGCACTCAGTTCGCCCTCCAAGAATTGAAGTTGCAGGGTGAGCAACTTGGTATGGAGTTGAGTTTTGTGCATTCTTCATCCTCCATAGCAGAAAGTCAGCTAATTGAAACCCTATTTAAATACTAAAGCATGCAAAACATCAATAATAGACAAGAAACTTACAACAATCCTCTAAAAGGCACTTGTTTCAATACCAGAACAATGTATCCAAGAAGAAAACACATACTTTAGCAATTCATGTCCATAAATATCACATTTTGCCCAATCTAGAGAAAAAGAGCTTAGTTGCACTCTCTTAGAGAGGAGTCAAATTACATGCATGATGATGAAATGAAATGAGTAGAGGAGTCTCTATTTATATGATACTTAACTCTCTCATTATTATAATCATACAACTAAAGAAGCCCTATTGAGTCTTGAAAAGTTTCCTTTTAAGTGTTCCAAAAGAAAAAATGTTACAAACCAACCTCATAGCTCAAAAACATAACAATAGTGCCATAAAAGCCCACACGTGTAGGAAAAAATGTTCTTAAAACATGACATCATTCTCCGAATGAGCTCTCTAAGGCACCAAAAGGTTTGATAAGGGATAATGAGTGTTCCATACTCCAAGATGCATCTCAAGGATCATGTGCAAGCCTCCCATGTCACTTCATGCCAACATGTCATGTCCATGGTGCCCTACGTCACCCTCAAAGGAGCAAGACGAGTGATGTGGCACCCTATAACTCAAGCGTTGGGGATCCAAGGTGATGTATAAGCCCTCCCTTGACATCACAAGGATGGCCATCATCATCTAGGCTCTGGAACAAGTTATGCCCATCAAATAGTGTCAAGGCCAGCTTGGGGGCATCCCGGGTCTATAGGGCACATCATCAATATCTCCAACACCTAGTTTCATGGAGCCAATGTTTCAACATATGGGGTTCCCTCGAGGTGTCAATCATCATGTGGGGTCATTAGAAAGCCCAACACTTTACTTTGGATAGGCAACATTGCATGATCAAGGTCAACCCCTCTCTCTGCAATAGATGGTATGGCCTTTATTGCTCTACTGAGTAGATGGGGCAATCACCTCAAAAATACTACAATGATGATAACTACTTGACAAAACCCTCTCAAGATCAAGTGCAAATCACAATTATTTGGTAAAAATAACCATGGATGCATAATAGTAGACCATACTTAATGTTAGAGGCATAATATTACTTCACACAATGATCACCTTCAGATATCTAACTAGACCAAGTCCTATATAAGTGTTTCTTCCTTAAGCTAGGGATGGTTAGAGATCACCTTCAGATATCTAAGTAGACCAAGTCCTATATAAATGTTCCTTCCTTCAGTTAGGGATGGTTAGATGGATAGACTTATTAGGTGTTTCCAGCCCCCAAGGGGAAGTGACAAGTCCCAAGTTAGGCCATCATTCCATAGGTGCATGTGAATATGGTGGCAATGGAGTGGGCATGACTTCAGGGCTGTGTGCCATAGCCAAGTGACTAGCTAACGGTGGTCCAACATCCTGAATATGTAGATGTAAGGAGGGATCAATCATGGAGGCACGATTAAACCTTTCCTCAACTTGCTTTTTCCGCCCCCCAGGTGCACCTTTTACTTCATGCTTTGATTTGGGTGCATAGCTAATGATCCCAAGCTTGCTTTTAGATATTTAGAATTTATTACCCCTTAATAATAAGAAATATTGTCACTGATCAGGGTTGGGACAATACAATGGTTCCTTTTTATGGATGGGGCATCATGTTCTCTAGGAACCAAGTAATGGATAATGAAGGTGGTAGAGCTAATGCTAAAAATTTTCCCATGTTTGTCTCAACCATCTTTTGCATTTTATATTTTTCTTTCATTGTGGCTTCCTTTCTCTTTTATATTTCTTTTAGCTGCATCAACCTATAGGGCAAAAATTTCCAGCCCAAATTCAAGGATGAGGATGAGAAGGTGCCAATCCTCATGACCAATGACCTCCATCCTGAAGAATGGAGATGGAATAAAGGAAAAGATGGAAAGTGGCAAGTATGGAATACCATGGACGTACTACTTCAATTAGAGCCTCCTCGACAGTGTCCTTCCTAAAACCCTAAGGCCTCAAAGGAGGTCATAGTAGACTAGAGTCAAAGACTAACCTCCCAAGTTAAGTGAGGCAACAATTATAGATTCAAGGTCAAAAAATCATCTAGATCACCCATTAAATCATATTAGTATGCCTGAGAACATTAAGCATTAGCACATGAATACAAAATGCCTAAAGTACCTGCCAATGGATGACCCACCTTCCATCGAGAAGGAATGCTGCATGGGAGAAAGAAATCCTAAAGCCACCACATCAAGCAGTGATCCAAAATCCATATCTACCCAATCATGGGAAGATGACTTGAGAGATGGAGCAATTACTTCCTTCCAACATCCATTCCTATGCACTTTGACAATGAAGAACTTGCTTATCAAGGATATGCATAATGCAATTGTGACTGTCTTCTTGTGGGATCTTCCAAAACATCTGGCACTTTCGTTACAGACCCTATATTTGTCAATTTCAAATATTAAAATTTTGGAGTCTGGACCCATTTTTAAGGACTTCAAATGGTGTTTTGGCCCACAAAAATTATGGAAGCCATTGGCTCCCTCCTTGGGCCTCTCATCATATGTACACCAAGCCAAGGAGATTTTCAAGGAGCCAAAATGCACACCATTCTGAGTTTTGTAGCAAAATGTATGTCCCCAACAAGTTGGCCAAACATGTAAAAAGAATGAAATGGTACTTTACAAGAAAAATGTAGAAAGTAAGAGAATCAAATCAAACCTATAGATATGCCATCACTAATGCCACCATGACACAAAAATCCATCACTAATGTTGAAATGCCATGAATAAATAAGGAGAAAAAAGTAAAAGCAGAAATAAAAACAATGAAATAGTACCTATAGAGACAACATCACTGATACCACTGTCCATGAAAATGTTGATTTGGGGTAGCATATGATGTGTTCCAAGTCTCAAAATTTGTAGAGAGGCTTAGACACATGTATTCCAGATAACCTAGAAATCATTTGGAGAAATTCCACCTGGATTGTATTTTATTAAAATAATTAATTATTTTTAAAGGGACCCTAAGTATAAGCTTAGGAAAATAAAATAATTAAAGTGAATTAATAGAATATGGGTGTGAATGTTCTAGAAAAGGTGGATCAAGTCAAAAGTTAATCTTAGACATTGATTAGAGATATAATCTAGGTTGTTGAAGTTTCAACGAGAAGACTATAAGAATGGCTTGAAGGGTCATTTGGAAAATACATTTGGCGGAGTAAGGATCAAGAGATCGATTTCTTTAGTGAGCAGTGCTTAGAGAGAAACTTCAATCGAGAGATCTTTTGCAGAGTGTGGCAGTAATTCCGATTGGAGGCATTCCTGATCTAGAGAGTGCATAGCAGAGGAGGCAAAGAGAGCCACAGTAGTAGCGCATAGCCAGTGAAGCAGAACTTACGTAGTCACCATGCAAAGCCTGAAGGGAAGTCGTATTTTTGCTGAGGAGACAACGTTTGGCCAGTGCTAGATCCCGTAGAGATTTTCTGGAGGCTAGAAGGCCTCAGTTTCCAGCCAACAGAGAGACCAACGTAGAGACATAGAGCAGTCATAGCTGTGACACAGAGACTGCGTAGAGTGACGCAGTCACTGCGCAGAGACAATGCAGGGCAGCGTATTTTGGGCGCTGATCAGTGTCGGATTCCCGTGGTTGAGGTTTGTCTCACAAGATATTTCCTGTCAGCTTCTCTTCATGATTTGGCAGAGCTATCAATCATAGACTTGTACTCATAAATAATCACTGTATAATAATATAAACCATCAGCTGCTGCACCGTTTTTTCCCGGGACATTGGTCCAAAAATAACTGTGTCAGATGTGTGTGTGATATATTCTTGTTCAGTTTTGTTTCCACACTTGTATTTTCTTCTGCAGTTTATTTTTGAAGGTTGCAGTGTGATTTATTCAGTGTTTGTTGTAGGAAAATGCAAATAAATTGTTAAGTTAAAATTAACAATTAGGTGAATATCTTCCAATTGCTGTAATAAGATTCCAGATTTATGTAATTTTCACATGGTATTAGAGCTTGTTTAAGCTGAGTGTAAGAGAAGCAAAGAACAGATCCAACAGATCCAATGTTGAAGCAGAAGCTGGGGATCAAAGTGTTGTGTAAGAAGCAGATCGATTTCCCAGTGAAGTGCGCAATCCAAGCTAGGAGGGATAGATCCACAAGGAAAATCTCTCTCTGAGTGAGCCGACATAGAGGTAGGATTTTTTCCAGATTGTAGTTTTTCCGAGGCAGAGAGAGCAACGCAATAGATCTACCCAGATTAGCAGCTAGAGGGACGCATTTTACTGTGCAACAATGATTGTTGGTGCAGAAGCATCAGGAAGAGTAGCTGAAACACTATTTGGGGATTTATGACCTCAGAGAGTTTCTTTCCCAAGAAAGTCAGATTTCCTATGCAGAAGCAATAGAGTTTGTGGCTTGCTCCAGCAGGGAGTGCATAAAGCCAGCTGCGCAGAGGGTGAGAGGCAACAGATCGACAGTAATTGGGTGAGATGGCCACCAGTGGATTGCATGACCAGGACTGGTTGGAGGGTGCCTCCAACTACGTAATCTGGAAGGCAAGGATTTCCTTCATTCTGGACGAACATGACCTCAAAGCACTTTATCGAGAGTGCTCAGGCTGAACTAGTGGATGCAGCACCATTAAGGGCCTTCAAGAAGAATATGGCTAAAGCCAAGCGATTGATCCTCGACAGAGTGAAGGATCATATTCTTTCACACATCTTTGACAAAGGGGCAGCCAAGGAGATGTGAGATGCGTTGGCAACACTATATCAAGGGTCTTCCGAGCAGAGGAAAATGTTTCTAGAGGAGAAGATGCGGACCACCAAGATGCAGAACCCTTTAGCACATTTTTCTCTCTTTACTTCAATTCCTTATTCATTTGGTCATTCCATCCATAATTATTGCAATTGTTTCACATTCTAACATAACAATCATATTGTGAATTGGAGCAGAGAATGGGAGTGTGAAGGAATTGCTATTGAGAATATCCATAATGCAACTATGATTGTTTGCCTAGGGGATAATCAAGGGTATATTGTGCCTTCGTCATAGACCCATAGTTGTCAATTCATGTCCTAATATTGCAGATCCATTGGTGGTTATTTCCACTCATTTCAAAGCCATTCTAGACACTTCCAGGAAAACTTCTGTAAGCCCGGTTAATAAGGCTAAAATTCACATATATGGTCAGAATAACCCTTTAATCACCATGCAACAAACAGTTCAAGCACTCAAGTTTTCTTTGGAAAGTATCCTGTATTCATTTTGGTACTTAGGAATCCCCAATGCTCTAAAGAAACACAAAACTAAGGATTGGTAACCAATGTTGCAAACATCGGCATCGGGATAAAATCGGCAAGGGTCCGGAAAATAAAAAATTTGGTAAAATCAGGAAAATATAGGTAAAAATCGGCAAACATCGACTATGCCAAAAAATCATGCTTTTGTGATAAAATCAGGATGTTATCGAGATGTTCACAACACTGATGGTAACCCATTCTGGAAAAGGTGTTTTTGAATATGACAAAAGGTGTTTTCTAAACAAAACACAAACTAGAACAAGTGTTGACATGAATGGTTTCAAGCTGAAGATTCCTTAATAACAGTGCCTTTGACCATGATCTCTTCTACTAGGATTCCAACTTTAGATCTGGACTGATGTACCCTCATGCCCCATAGAATCTTGTTCGAAAATTCCATGTGAATACTTGATTGGATTATCCTTTAAACAGGATAATCAGGCCCTCAAGTGATGGTAGGAGGTGACAGTCTACTGGCTGGAAATATGACATAGGAATAGAAATGAGAGGAGAGCTCCAAATACTGGCTTCAAAATAGTCCTAAAAAATACATCTGGAACAGTTTTGACTGCTTTTCATCAATGACTAGTGGAAGTCCTAAAAGACATAATGTATACATACATCATGCAAATCTAATCTCATTCAAGGAGGACCTATGATTTCTGGTACCAGAGTACTTATCACTGTACTGCAAATCTTCTATTGGGTGTGCTTGTATGACACATCAAGTTCAGATATATCCACCTCTTGTCTTTGCCAATTAGCAACAATATTTGGATCTTTCCAAACATAAATTGAAGAGTATGGGCATTCTTGGTTCAAAAATCACAAACCTCTCATCAGTGGATACCTTATGTTCCTGGTTAACACTAGTTACCTTCAAGGCCTGATCTGGAAATGCAAAAATATACTTTATCATCATTTGAAACTTGATATTCAGATTATAGGATATGAAGCCAGTTCCTCCATTTTATTTCTAACCATTTCTTCTATGGACAACCTATTACCTCTTTTTGAGTGAGGTTTCTGCCACAAGGAAGAACTGCAACTTTGAAAACCTACAATAACATGCTTTTTGAAACAAAACCCACTCTTGATCATGGATTAGTGCATAGTTTGCATTTCGATTAATATTCTAGCAACAGTCTAAGGCCTACTCTGTGGACCTTCAATCATGTAATGTCTCTGTCATATGAAGAAGATGTTAATTTTTATGACATTGTCTTTTTTGTTTTGGGCTTGTTAAGCCCCTTATACAAAGGTCAAGGGGCATAAATCCTCAATGAAGACCCATATCCATAAATGAGGGGTATACGGGACCTCAATGCTCAGTGTTCAGCCTCCAAAGGCCCTTCTAGATTGCTCGTTTCATGAAAGATGCAATTCCATCCTCCATAAGTTATGCAAGCCAAACCTAAGCCCTCTTGTAATGGTGAGTGTAGGGGCTTCCAAATGGTCACACTAGCCTTCAAAGGCCCCAAATGGCTAGTCACATCTACTAATAAAGAAATCAGCACCTCGTTCTTCTCTTACATGTGGACATAAGGATCTTTGAATCATGAAGAATATTCACAAATAAGGGTCAGCCCCTGAAAACTACCTCAATTCTTAATGTATCGAAAGGTCAGCCCAAGTACATTTGTATTTACTATTTTCACACATACAATGTAATATTCCCAATTAGCCTTGCTAATTGGAATATTCCATTTTTGTTTAATTTTGCCGCTTTAGTTGGAAATAATAAATAAAGTGAGAAATAAGAGGGGTCACCTCACTTTAGTCACCTCACTTTATAATAAAGTGTTCTTTTCCTAGTAGATTGACGTTGTAACTTAAGAGAGGGGGCCTTGGGGGTCCACTTGAGTATGATGGGGGGAGGCATCAGGCTGACCCAAGGTAAACTGCGCAGGTCAAAGGAGAGTTAAGTTTTGGAGGGAGTTTGGCATTATAAAAGGAGAGGTTCTCACCTCATTTGGATCATGCATATTTTGATATTGATATTGAGAGCTAGACCTTTGTCTGCTTCAGCACGCCGGTTGTTTAGTCGGTCTGCAGCACTGTTTAGTGCACGAGTGTCTCCGGTCGGAGATCTCACCCTTAGCCTCGGGGGACTTCGAGTGCCTGCCCTGGTAAGGTTATTTCTGGTTTCACCCTTAGCTTCGGGGGACTTCGAGTGCCCGCCCTAGTAAGGTTAATTTCTGAGTTCTATCTTTCAGTTTCAGTAGCAGTTTCAGGTGGAGAGTCAGAGAGGAAGAAGCCCTCTAGTGGCTGCGCAGATCTAGCAGGAAAAACGCAGTTTCAGCAGCAGGAAGGACGCAGATCAGTTTGGAGTGAGGACGCTGTTCCAGTAGGAAGAGGAAGGACGCAGATCCGAAGGCACAGTGATAGATCCAGCCTTGGAGATTGTAGATCTGAGCAGATATTTGCAGATCTGGTTCTGTAGGTTGCAGATCTGGAGGGGTAGCACTAGATCCAGCTTGGGAGATTGCAGATCTGAGGAGATATTGGCAGATCCAGCCTAGATCCGAAGAGATAACATCAGATCCAGCCTTTGAGGTTGCAGATCTGAGGAGATATTGGCAGATCTAGCATAGATCTGAAGAGCTAGCAGCAGATCTAGCCTCGTGGACGCATCCGGAGAGATAGTAGCGACCCGCCTTGTATGACCCGCATCCACAGACCGCGTAGAGGACGCAGCTTCAGGGGCCGGTGGAGATGCGTATCCGATAGGGTCTTTAGGGGGGTTCTGGCAGCATTTTTCAGTGTTTTCAGCCTTGAGGAGTTGGTCATCTCATCTGGAGGATTTGTGGGTAGATCCAGCCCTTTTGCCAGCATATTTCTTGAGCTTCTGAGCTGTTCCTGAAGGCATAGCGTTTTTGTAGGAGGAGGGTTTCTGGGGGCGATTTTCGGAGGTGGTCCATTTGCTTCACGGTTTCTGGGTTTTGTCCGGAGCAGCGAGTATAGGTGATCTGTAGATTTTTAGCTCATTCCGGCAAGGGGATCAGCCCCTAGCTTCAGTTCACTCCAGCAGCAGCAGTTTACGGCAGTTTCTTCCAGCAGCTGGGATGCAGTTTCTGTAGTAGCCATTTCCTATTTTCTGAGAGGATTCTTCACTTGCCTTGAGCAAGGATAGGTGCCTTCATTCTGATTTTCTTGTACTCCTCTCTATGTACTTTCAGATTAATAAAATGGCTCAGTTTTCTGGCATTCTATGTGTAATTGTTCCATGATCTGGTTCAGCATTGTATTTTCTATATCTGTCTGGCATATTTCTGTTTATTACTGGTTATTTCCCTTTGGGGATATTACATACAAGTTGGTTCACAAGAAATTTCGTCAAAAATTTGTTGGAGCCACAAAAAATCCAAGTTTGAGCACATCTGTTTTCAGTTATGAGGATAGAGACCTGCTGTCCTAGACCTTCATTATTCAAGCTAGAGTCATCATATAAAGATTATCTGATGTTGTTCCATTCCCAGTAGACTGTTCTCTAAAGTAAATCTGGCACAAGCAACTACTATGTCGTGGTCCCTAGATGCTATATAGCCATAAACATCATGCAACCATTTAAGCAATTTCATTTCTCTCTTGGTTTGTTATATCACTGCTACTTGAACTTTCAAAAACTGTACCATCACCAACTTCTTCTTAAGAAAAGAAGCAATCCTATGCCACCACAAGAACTGAAGGTCTTAGCAAACATGGTTGCTTGTGACGTATTTGGCTGTACCACAAGCCTGTAGAGGAGATGAGTACATGAGTGACTTGATTAGGTTGTAGACAATCAAGCACAAAGTAAATTATACATTGAACACCATTACCTTCCAATGGACATATCCTATGTTTGTCTGCTTATATCAATCTACAGTTAGAATCAGAATATACAGGTTTTAATGTGACAATCTCATTGAGATCCCTTTTCACTACTCCTTTCTCTCTCATTGTCCCTATCAGTTTCCATTAGGGAGACAATTTTATTAATTCACATCATCAATCACAGAAGATTTATGTTCTTTATCAACATGTATTTTATGTTCAAGAGGCTGGTCTTTCTTTATTTCAAACAAAATCATCAGCATCATACAAGGTGTACCGTGTGATGCAGCCCTAAACACCAAAAAAATTATCATCGCCATAGAGAACAGAACCCTTCCCTAATGTAGATATGTTCTTCCTCACCTTCATCTAGATCATATATCGATCACCTCTTAGAGTTTGAACCACAATGATTACCTCAGCAAAGGATTGGGCATATTTGGATTTCCTTGTACCTATCATTGTTTGATCATGCAACAAAGTAATCATCTCCTTTTTTACTAGCTGGAAAAATACATACCTAGTGTTTTCCTCTTTGTCCATCAAACAACCATAAAGGCATCAAGACCTTATCCAAATTAATAGACATGTATACATGTGTCCTCTTAGCCCAGACTCCAGCGAAAACAAACATGCTAGAGGTGCAACATTTATATTGTTTATCTTTCTTATCAGATTTGGCACACATACCCACTAGTTCCTAATCCTGCTTCTTAAGTGGATATATTGGCAGTTTATGCTATCACTCCCACCTTGTTATCCACTGAGCATTTAATCACTTGTTGGAATCTTTGTGCAGTGCCTTGTTACACATATCTTGTATTCATTAAAGTAAATTGTAAGCTTGAATGTTCTTAATTCACTTGAACAGGTTTATTTTTCATATACAGGGATACCCCACTTAGCTTCTAGGACCTGGCCTAAAGTAAAAGGAAAATAGTGCTAATCTGACAGTGGTGCATTTCCATTTTGTTGCCCTAGTTAGCGCTTGCATTGGGACTTTCCCAAGGGTGCTAGTTCTATTGGTAAAACTAGGAATATGTGCATAAGGGAGGCATGCCTCAAACTGAGCACTCAATAATGGTTTAACTGGGGCACAAGTAAGTGACCAGGTTCTCTTGCCTCAAATATAAGAATAATATAATAAAAACCACGTGCCACCATGTGCAAATACCACCACGCTTCTCCAATACCATGAACAGATAAGTGGAGCAACCTAGAAAATAGTGCAAGCAAGTTTCCCATTCCTTCAAATGTGTGAAAAGATGCCAAATTAGAGAACCCTACATCATTAAGTAACCAATCACTTTAATAATGCCCCAATAATGTCAATCTTAAGGCTCACTAATGAAATAATTATACAATAATCCAAATGAGACGTTAGGAATCCATTAAAACATGCCAAATAATTAATTCAGCACATCAAGGAGCAATAGTTCACAAATAGTACATAGGGAAACCCTTAGTTGACAAGGATCCCTCTCCTTAAATGTGATAAGGGTCAATCAAATGTGTTAGTAGTGCAAGATCCTCAAAAAGATATACCAAATGCAAGTTTTTGAACAAGAGATAGTGATAACAACGAGGGCAACATGTAACATTCAGAATTAGCAGTCCAACTAATTGGAATATTAATTTTAATTACTTTTTGTATTTCCTAATGTTGGGCGGAAATAATGTGGGTAGGGGACCCACAAATAACATTTGTCCAAATTAAAACCTTTTCCTAAAGTCACTAAGAGAAAATTGTGGTTCTAGTGGTGGGGTCGAGCTGATCTTAGGTGGAATCGTGGAGGAGGCATGAAGAAGGCAGTGTGAGAGTGGCTGGAGGTAGGCAGCACGTGATTGGCTCAAGAGGAGGCATCACAGGCCAAGGTGGGACCCAAGGAATGCGTTGGGCCTCAATGGACAAAAGGAAGGAAGGAAGACTCATTTGGCATTCATTCAACTTATTTCTCTTTGTCATTTTGACTGAGCACACTTGAGCTGGAGAGCCAAGTCTGCAGTGTTGTTTAGCACACGAGATCTTCAAGTAGAGATCTCAACCTATGCCTCGGGGGACTTCGAGTGACCGCTCAGGAGAGGAGTCCTACCATTTGGTGAGGAATTACCCATCAACAACAACAGAGATAGCGTAGCCCTTTCCTAGACTACGCAGAGACAACATAGACTGCATAGTGCGGTTTTGGTGGAGTGCCAGGAGTGTGGAGAGAAGAGGAGTTTCAGTAGGAGATTCAGAGGGGAGGCCAACCACCTCCTACCAGGGATTTTGGTAGCATTCGGAAGGTATCTACCATTAGTTTTCTTCGGTGATTCGATTTCCCCAATAGAGTAGTGAGCGAAGCTCAAGAGGGCCCATTTCCGGGGTCGAGCTTTCAACAAACCCTTTGCGGGTTTTTGTGGTTTTATTGAGGAGAGTCTAGTGTCCAATTCCCAAAATTTTTTGAGCACGGGAGGTAGCCTAACCAACAGTGCGAAGATAGCCAGCAGTAACATTTTCTGGGCTAGGCAGCGCAGTCATTGAGCCACACAGAGCAATTTCAAGTAGGAGTTTTTGTTTGGGTTTGAGTTGTCCTTCAGCCTGCCTTGAACAGGCCCAGGTGTAATCTTTTCAGCACCTCATTTGTACTCTTTCCTAGCATATGAATAAAATGGCTCAACAATGATTTTGGCTCCAAATTTTACATTTTAATGGCGTTTTCCTTATTGTTGTAATTTTTAGTCTATTTTGCTTTATATTACTGTTTCATTCCAATTTTGGATATTACAGTGGTAGCAGAGCTCATAGACTTGGCTCAACTTGTGGAGCACGCAATCTATGACACCAGAAGATAGACAGAACGTGAATTATCGGAGGCAGAGATACAGGAGCAGAGAAAGAAGGCTTGAAATCACTCCAGATCAGGTTGACAGGGTTTCAGAGGTCGAAGAGAGAGAGATGGCATACACAGATGATGAGAGGAATGAGGAGGAGTTTGGTCACTGTTGTAGCCCCTAGAGACAACCTTGAGTTGCAAAAGACCAGTGCCTAGGACATCTTAAAATCAGAGGTTAAATGTAAACAATTATAAGGATGCCTCTGACAGAATATGAATCACAAGAATAATGGTTTTGATGGTTCAGGAATGGAGAAGACCTTGGAGTTTGATCCATGTGAATTACCCTATACTATGAGAGGGCTCAAGAGGCTGTATGGATTAATGGCTTTCAAATGGGCCAAGTATAAAACAATGAGCATAAACTTTCAAAAAATGCAGAGGTGCTGAGAATGAAAGGAGGAGGAATCCATAAGAGACAGGCTTAAAGTATTAAGAATCTATCTCCCTTGAAGTCGGAGGAAACATATGCAAGTGAAATATGACTAACAGTAGAGATTTGTGGAGCCGGAATTAAGGAAGTGTAGCAAATTTAATACATGATCGTTGTATATAAACGAATTCATGAATAAACATGCCTACTGTCGACAACTACATTACTGAAATCATCAAAGCAGCAGAACATTGAAAGATGATTACACATACACAGGAGATTACTGATAAAAAAAGAGAAACATATACATACTACTCATTGCCCCATCTGGAATCCAAATAAACAATGATGTATCCTATTAAGTTCAAACAGCTCTCCCAAATATGTATCTCAGAGCACATAGAGCATAATTATACAAAACTACAACAAAATTCCAAATTCAAAACCTTTCTTACATCTCTGAACTTCCTACATATAGAGTTCCTATTGAGGGTTCCCGATCGAATAATGAGTCATGCTCGGCCCACACAGGTGAAAATTAAAATATCCTAACAAACTAACTGAGCGTGCATCAAGCAATCACTCCTGTAACAGAAAATAAAAACAAAATAAGGTGAAATCGGGATTTCACTAGCAAACGTGATAATCAGAAGGTAAAAAGGAACAAAATGATGGGCCGCGTAGGCCAAATCCTGGAATCCTCCACGGGGCCGGCGAGGAGTGACCGCGAACAGGTGGGGAGTCTTGTTTCCACCACTTGATTTCATCCGCTGTGGAAGGCCTCCACTCTCTAATTCTCATGATTCGTTTTAACCATAATGAAATGGTCAACTGTGCTGCACATGCCTCGCTCTTTAGTGGAGATACTGGATCAACTGAATAAACCATACTTGTCTTGTTCCGCCAAAATCCCATGCTTGTGCTGGAGATGAAGGGGAGATGGTGGAAGTGATGGTGAGGCTATCGGGATGATTAACGCAGAAAAGAGGGACAAAAGTTGTGGAAGGGCTACTGATGGTGTGGCAAGGCGATGGGACCCAAACTCATATCGCATATCGTAGATCAAAGGTTTTACATATGAGCAGCGAAGGGTAAACATTAAGAATTGCGATGTGCGAAGTACAATGGGCGGAGGAGTGATGTGGCAAGACGGAGGCGGGGCCGCCCACACATCGCAAATCGCAAGGTTTACATGTGAGCGTTGGAGGGTAAATGCTATAAATTGTGAAGTGCGATGGGCGGAGGAGTGACGTGGCAGGATGGAGGTGGGGCTACCTGCACATCACAAATCGCAATGTTTACATGTGAGCAGCGGAGGGTAAATGCTATAATTTGCGGGGAGCGAAGTACGATTGCGGTGAGCGGAAGGTAACGTGGCACGAAAGTGGGGCTGCCTGCGCATTACAGATCATAGATCGCAAGTTTTATGTGTGAACAACAGAAGGTAAGAGTTAAGATTTGCGGGGAGTGAAGTGCGATGAGCGAAGAGGTGTTAAGAGCGGTAGATGATATTACACATATTATATGTAATATATAGTATATGTAATGGTTAGTGGGATGCGGCAACTAACACAACTTTGGATCATATTACCTTGACCGCGACACTTTTCTCTTTTGATTGCGGGGCTTTTCGCCCGACTTGCGCTTGAATTTCTTGGCCTTCCCCTTAAACATTCACACCTATGCCCTGTGATTTCCTTATAGGGATCACTTCTCCATGTTGAGTGTGGTCATAGGCCAACATTGGCTCCATCTGGGGGCATCATGCTGTTCTGAGTGCGTTGAGAACCCGTTAAAACATGGAAGATGAAATGGAAAATGCAAACAGTGGATGAAACAAAATGGGAATAGTGGAAGATGATATGGAAGATGAAATGGAAAATGCAAAAAGTGGAGGAAACAAAATGGAATATAGACAGTGGAATGATATATATACAGTGAGCTAGATTAGCCCTCGTTAGTGATGAAAATAGAACTTGAGGAACTGCCCATTTACGGGCGCCTCAAGTATGTCTCCTTCTGAGTTCTCCAGCGCAAAAGTATTGTTGCCTTTGACCTCTGCCACCCTGAAAGGACCAAACCAGAGGGAGTCGAACTTCCCGTGTTTCCCTTTATCTGCCCGCTTGACATCCCATCATAGCACCAAATCCCCTAGTTGGATTTTCCTATCTTTAGCTCTTTGATCAAATAAGCCTTTCATCTTTTCCCAGTACTCTGCTAGTTTGAGGCTTACCTGTTCCCATGTTTCACTTAGCTCGACCAATTGATTCATTTTTCTGATAAGGTCATTTGGCTCTTCCTCACTCTCTTGTAAGAATCGGGCAACGGGTAATGCAAGCTGAATAGGAAAGACTGCAGCTCTACCATACACCAGTTCATAAGGGGACTTTCCTATGGATCTTTCAGTGGTGATGCGATTTGCCACGAGTGCAAACTTGAGCTGGGAGTCCCAGTTCTTTTGGTTTTCATTAATGGTCTTTTTCAAAATCCTAACCAGTGTCTTGTTAGATGACTTCGCCAACCTGTTCCCTTGTGGGTAATATGCAGTGGAGTGTCCCAGAATGATATTATAGTGGTGACAGAATTTCATGAACTTAGCCGATTTGAAAGCCTGGGCATTATCGGTGATGATTTTAGCAGGGCATGCAAACCTAGCTATTATGTTCTCCTCCAGGAACTTGATCACTACCCCATCGGTGGCATTCCTTGCAGGCACGACTTCAACCCACTTAGTGAAGTAATCTGTGGTGGTGAGGATCCATTGATGTTGATTGCTAGAAACCGGGTGAATCTCTCCTATGAAGTCGATTCCCCACTGTTTGAAAGGTTCTTCAACATGTATTGGGATCAATGGGAGAGGTGCATACCTTTGCTTTTCAACAAATGTTTGACACTTCTCACAGGCCCGGATGCAAGCATGTATATCACCAAACAGTTTAGGCCAAAAGAAACCTGCCCTCGGGATCTTGTGTGCAGTGGATCACCAACTATAATTCCTGCCACATATCCCTTCGTGGAACTCAATCATTACTTGGTCGACTTCTTGCTCTGTTAAACACAATAATAGGATCCTTGCCGAGTCGTTCCAATATAGTCACCCATTTGCCACAATGTACTTTTGAGACCTCAGCCTCAAGGTGCGGTACTTGGCCTTATCATAGTTAGGAGGGCATCTCAGTGTTAAAAGATATTCCACTATATCTTTATACCATGAGGATAGAAGGTACTTCACATGTGTCTTTTGCGTGGAATATTATATGCCCTGAGGTTAACCTGTATCCTCCTGTGCTTCTCCTCCTGTCATAGAAAGATTTATCCCTAGAGCTTGACAATTGGATTCAGACAAAATCTTTGCCAACCCTTTGCCTTTAATGAGTTTGGTAGGCTTTATCTCCATCTTGTACTCCTAAATCTTAGCTATCCATTTTCCCCTTTTTCCTTCACTGTTGCCCTGCACCAAAATATCCTTCACTGCTGTTGTGGGAACATAGGCGGTTATGGAATATTGTAACACATACACCCAGAATGCCTTTAGGGATTTGACCAGAGCGTACGCTTGCTTGTCCAAGATATTATATTTCACTTCGCATCTCGCAAAAATTGGCTGAAGAACGCAATAGGTTGTTCACGCCCTTCTATAGTAGCACTGCAACTATTGTATGAGGAGAGGCGAACGAGAAAATCATGAAGGGCTTCCCATAATATGGACCTATCAACACTGGAGCTTCTGCAAACGCCTGCTTGATTTTGTCAAAAGAATCCCTCGATTGAGGGGTCCACCTCACTTCACTGTTCTTTTTTAGCATTTCAGTGATGTTTCAGACGATCTCGGCATAATTGGGTATGAATCTTCTTAAGAAGTTATTCTTCCCAGGAACACTTGTACCTCCTTTTAGTTTCTTGTTAGAGAAATGTCGTTTATCACCTCCACCAGTTTCAGATCAATCTTCACTCCCTCTTTAGTTACTATATGTCTCAACAACTTTCCTTCTTCCAGGGCAAACATGGATTTTTGAGGGTTCAAGGATAGGCCATACCTGCGATATTTGTCGAAGGTTCGCTGAAGATGTTCTATGTATTCAGCATCACTCTTCGAGAAGACAATGATGTCGTCTAGGTAAATCACCACAAACTTATCCTGCTCTCCTATGAATGCGATGTCCATAGCACGCTGGAATTTGGCACCGGGATTTATCAGGCTGAAAGGCATTCAGGTGTACATGAAAGTTCCCTAAGGCGAAGTGAACGCCATCTTCTTTTGGTCTTCCGGGAGCACTGCCACTTGATTATATCTTGAGAAGTCGTCCATCATGGACATGCGGGAGGATCCCACCACCTTTTACAAGATGTGGTTCGTCTTCGGGAGGGGATAGTTGTCTTTGAGTGAAGCTCAGTTCAGATTGTGGAAATCCACACAGAGCTTGATTTCGTCGTTCTTCTTCCTCACGGGTACAAGGTTCGCCACCCATTCTGATTACCTCAGAGGGACAATGATCTTTTCCTGCAACAACTTCTTTATTTCCTGTTCATTTGCTGGGAGGAGAAGAGGATTGATCTATCTTAGCTTCTGCTTATGAGGCTTAGCATCTTCTTTGAGTGGTATCTTGTGTTGTATAATGTCAATGTCGAAAGTCTTCAGACCCTGGTATGACCAGGCGAAGACATCTTTATATGATTGAAACAACTTGAGGTATTGATCTTGGTATTCTTCAAGGACCCCTTTTGACAACTTTACCACCTTTGGATCTTCTTCTGTCCCAATATTCACATCCCTGACAGGCTCGTCGAGGGTCATTTTGCTGGGGTTTACCGGGATATCATTCTTGTCAAGAAATCTCTCCAATGGTACAAGACCCTTGGGAATGACATTTCCCTTTAATTGCAGAACACGGTGCCCAACCAGTGTCTCTTCCCATCTAGTTTTTGGCTCTTCATTGTCATCATCCGTGACTGAGTTGATCACTATATTTGAGAACTCACCAACCATTTCCATAAAACGCTTGACTTGCTCTTCATCCTTGAAGACTTGCCAATGCTTTACATTGTCCGAAATGGAGGGGTGTTATCGCACTTCAACCTCATATCTGAGCAAGGGATTCTGCGGGGGGCGGAAATTACTAGCAGCCACAGCTAGTGGGTCTGCCATTCTGTTCTTATCCCTCGGCATGAACTGGATGTTAAAAGCAAAAAAGAAGTTCTCAACCAAATCCCATACCTCATTCCTGTAAGCTCTGAGCCGCGGGTGTTTAGTTTGGCACTGGATCTTGACTTACCTCACTACAAATTCTGGATCTCTGAACACCTTGAGATTTTGTATGTTCATTTTCTGTGCTGCTTGCAATCCCAACAGCAGGGCTTCATACTCAACCACGTTGTTTGTGGCTTCAAATTCCAGCTTAAAGGAGAGGGGAACCAAGCATCCTTCTGGTGATATCAAGAGTACCCCGACCCCGTTTCCTTCTCGTGAGTAAGCTCCATCAAACTACAAGGTCCATATCTTATTTTCCTCTCTGCTCATAGGATCCTTCTGTATTAGAGGACAAAACTTCGTTTCTTGTAGGAAGTTTTCATCCTCCTCGAGCATAAGACGAGAATTCACCCTCTTTACCATATATCAGAGAATTTGTTGAACAGTCGGCTTTAGTGACCATCTTCACAAACCTGGATTCTCGGTATAATCTTCTTTCCTCCCCACCAAATACTAGAATGGTGGCATAGGTGAGGTCAAGTTTTATTGATCCTCCAATTTTGGAACCCCAGGATCTGGACAGCAACATTTCAAACCGAGTCGGGATATCAGCTACAACAATGTCCATTACCACACTTTTGGCCGAAATCTGGGCTAAGTTTACTACCAGATCTTTTATCATGCCCAAGCATTTCACTCTCTTGGAATCAAAAGAATACATGACTTTATAAGGCCTGGTAATCTGCAACCCCAACTGCTCCATGACAGACAATGGCAACAGGTTATGTGAGGCCCCAGAATCCAACATGCAATTGTGCAATAATAGGTCATGTATAACTAGAGTCACATAGAATGGGGGAGTGGCTGAGTCCTGCTTTTCTACATGAGGTCCAAAAACTACCACTGGCCTTTCTTCTTGGAGATTCAGGCTGTTAGGCAAAGGGCTTATACCATGGGGCAGCATGAATTGGGACACTTGGGGCCTTGTATGAAGGTTGTTTTAGGAGCTCGATCAGGGGAACCAGGATCTTAACTTTCTCTAATTCTTTTTGGAGATTTAAGGTTGTGGGAGCTTTTTCTATAATAATTTCTTTGAACTGCTCTTTAGGAGGGTCGGGCAGTTTTAAGGGTATAGTTGTGGACTTCTCATTTTTGGGAGGATCAGATCCTTGTTTCGTGGAAGTGGATGCAACGACTTTGTGAGGGCTAGACTCTTCTAATGGTTTTTTCCCCTTATTGGTAGAACTAGGAGGGGTCTGTTCTCTTGATATTGACTCTTCATTTTGTTCTTATACTCGGGTTCTCTTCCTGGAGGATCTCATATCATATTTCTTGTGAAGTTGAGCTTGCATGAGATCCATGAACTGCTTGCAGTAATTATCAATATCTTGGTCTTCTAAAGGGACTTCCTTCTTTTCTTGCTCCCCTTGCAGGGTGAGTTCACCTTCCTCATCATCGGAGTAAGTGAGGAATTGATTCTCTTGGCTGTTTGTGACTTCCTCGGTCTGTTCCTCAAACTCTCCTTCCAAGTATTGAGCAGGTTGAATGTGGTCTTGTTGTTCCTTCCTTTCACGCTGCAGCAGCTGTAGAGGGGGCTTCCGATACTGGGGATTAAACCCATGGTTTGGAATCATTTGGTTGGAACGAGGAAGGGAATTCTTGGCCTCCAATTCAAGCTTAACTAGCTTATTTGAGAGGTTCTTGATCAGCTTATTCATTTCTTCCATTCTATACTCTTGTGATTCCCTCTCCTAATTTGAAGTAGAAGCCTCCTCCCTGCTCTTTCTTCTGGCTTCATGCTCTGCCTTCCCTTTGAATTTACCAGTGGAAGAAAACTTTGCTTCTACCTTTAGTGCATTAGTCTGGATCTGATCCAGAGATGTGGATTTTCTTTCTCTTGGGTGAACCCAAACTCCGGTTCGAAAGCTCCTGCGAAGACCACCTTAGCAGCTACTTGGGGAGGCTTTATTTCAGTAGGGAGATTATTATAGAGCTTATTGAACCTCTTTATGAATTCAGTTACATCCTCATTGTGTCTCTTTTTAAGAGTATTGAACTCTGTGAGAACGTATCCATGGTCCCTCTTTTATCTCCATTTTAGTGTGAATAAATTCTCGATTTCTTCTCAAGTGGTGACTGTGTTATCAGCTAGAGACTTGAACCATTTTCGAGCCTCTCCATCCAAGGATTGGACGAAAAGCCTCAACACCACATCTAAGTGCTCTACATTCACATTCTCAACAAAGGCAAGTTTTGAATGTCTCTGCGCAGAAGTACTATCTTTCCCTGTGAACCGAGGTAGGAGCTTTAAATAATCTTGAGGCATATCGTTCAATACTTGGGGTAGAGCTAACGGAGCATACTTGTTCAGGAAGAAGCCAAGCACAACCATGAGGGGTGGTGTTGGTAAGTTCTAAGGATGATTTGACTGTGGTATAACAGGTATGTGCTGAGTGGAGGTTTGGATATTTATCTGTGAAGTGATTTGGAGTGCTATAACTTCTTTGACTTTTTCAGCCTCAGGAGTAGGGTGCAAGGAAGGCAGAGAAGTATCAGTGGATTCGTCTTCGTCTTTTATGGCTGAACTAGCTAAAGCAGAGGTTTCTGGAGGATACTCAAGTACATGGGCTGTGGAGTCAGGACCATAGATGTCAACTTTCTGAGATGAGGAAGGCGAATCTTCTAGAGAAAATGGGGGTAAGTCAGCTTGGCTGGGTTGCTTCTCTTTCCAGATTCTCTTAAATATGATCTTTTCGGGATCAGGTACAGAAGGGGTTCTCCGTTGAGAAGTATCTAATCGAGTATGAGGCCTTGTATAAGCAAGGATTGTAACTGATTTGAACTTTGATAATAGTGTAGTCGCCAAGGTGAGGGTTATGCAACTCTCAACCCTTCATGCTCACTCGATTGAAGGGTGAAGATAATGTCGTATCCCAGGGAAAAGATTTTCTAATTCGTTCCCCAGCAATGACGCCAAAAAGATGTTGTAGCCCCTAGAGACAGCCTTGAGTTGCAAAAGACCAGTGCCTAGGACATCTTAAAATCAGAGGTTAAATTTTAACAATTATAAAGATGCCTCCGACAGAATATGAATCAAAAGAATAATGGTTTTGATGGTTCAGGAATGGAGAAGGCCTTGGAGTCTGATCCATGTGAATTACCCTATACTATGAGAGGGCTCGAGGGGCTGTATGGCTTAATGAATTTCAAATGGGCCAAGTATGAAACAATGAGCATAAATTTTCAAAATATGCAGAGGTGCTAAGAAGGAAAGGAGGAGGAATTCGTAAGAGACAGGCTTAAGAATCTGTCTCCCTTGAACTCAGAGGAAACAGATGCAAGTGAAATATGACTAACAATAGAGATTTGTGGAGCGCGAATTAAGGAAGTGCAACAAATTTAATACATGAGTGTTGTACATAAACGAATTCATGAATAAAGATGCCTACTGCCGGCAACTACATTACACAAATCATCAAAGCAATAGAACATTGAATGATGATTACACATAAACAGGAGATTATTGATAAACAAAGAGAAACAAATACATACTACTCATTGTCCCATTTGGAATCCAAATAAACAACGCTGTATCATATTAAGTTCAAACAACTCTCCCAAATATGTATCTCAAAGCACAGGGAGCACGATTATACAGAACTACAACAAAATTCTCCAAAATTCAGAACCTTTCTTACATCTCTGAACTTCCTACATATAGAGTTCCTATTGAGGGTTCCCGATCGAATAATGAGTCATGATCGGTCCACACATATGAAAATCAAAAGATCCTAACAAACTAACTGAGCGTGCATCAAGCAATCACTCCTGTAACATAAAATCGAAACAAAATAAGGTGAAATGGAGATTTCATCAGCAAACGTCATAATCAGAAAGTAAAAAGGAACAAAATGATGGGCTGCGCAGGTCAAATCCTGGAATCCTCCATGGGCATGATGAGGAGTAACCGCGAATAGGTGGGCAATCTTGTTTCCACCACTTTATTTCATCTGCTGTGGAAGGCCTCCACTCTCTAATTCTCATGATTTGTTTTAACCGTAATGAAATGGCCAACTGTGCTGAAGGTGCCTTGCTCTTTATCGGAGATTCCCTGGATCAATTGAATAAACCATACCTGTGTTGTTCCCCCAAAATCCCATGCTTGTGCTGGAGATGAAGGGGAGATGGTGGAAGTGATGGTGAGGCTATCAGGATGATTAACACAGAAAAGAGGGGGACAAAAGCTGTGGAAGGGTTACTGATGGCGTGGCAAGGCAGTGGGACCCAAACTCATATCTCATATCGCAGGTTGGAGGTTTTACATATGAGCAGCGAAGGGTAAATGTTAAGAATTGCAATGTGCGAAGTGCGATGGGTGGAGGAATGACGTGGTAGGACGGAGGTGGGGCCATCCGCACATCACAAATCGCAAGGTTTACATGTGAGCGACAGAGGGTAAATGCTATAAATTGCGATGTGCGAAGTGCGATGGGCAAAGGAGTGATGTGGCAGGACGGAGGTGGGGCCACTCGCACATCGCAAATTGTAAGGTTTACATGTAAGCGGCGGAGGGTAAATGCTATAATTTGCAGGGAACGAAGTGCAATTGCAATGAGCGGAAGGTGACGTGGCACGGAAGTGGGGCCGCCCGCGGATTGTAGATCGCAGGTTTTATGTGTGAACAACGGAAGGTAAGAGTTAAGATTTGCAGGGAACGAAGTGCGATAAGCGAAGAGGTGTTAAGAGCAGTAGATGATATTACACATATTATATGTAATAGTTTGTGGGATGCGGTAATTAACACAACTTTGGATCATATTACTTTGACCGCGACACTTTTCTCTTTTGACTGCGGGGCTTTCCACCCGAACTGCGCTTGAATTTCTTGGCCTTCCTCTTAAACATTCACACCTACACCTTGTGATTTCCTTATAGGGATCACTTCTCCATGTTGAGTGCAGTCACAGGCCAACACTCACCTTTTTCTAAAATTTGTGCAAGACGTCTCCAAGAGGATTGAGGAGATGGATCAGAAGCTTAGTGTAAAATTTCAGTCCCCACTTCAGTTATCAATTTTCACTTATCACTCCATGCATTTAATGTTAAATCCAAGCATGATAAAAACACTAAAATCTAGAAATGACATTTATTTTTGAAAACAAAAATTTGGAGATTTTACTACTACTGGAAAATGCAGAAATAAATGCATAGTAAAAATATAACAGCCACACACAGAAAATGACACAGTGATTTTTGGTCAATGTGACCCTGGAAAAACCCCCTACAACTCTTGGGGAAAACCAGTTTGAGAGCTCTTCTTTATTTCTGAAAATCTTTTATAGAGAAATCGAAATACACAGTAAAATTCTAGCATTCACAAAATACAACTTATCTCGATTTCCATGCATAAGCTCTGCCTCGAAAATTGTGCCACACCAAAATAGAAAACAACAAAAAATCTACAACATTAAATGTTGTATGGTTTGCCTCGGTTTTCGTGCCCAAAAGTCAGAGTACCACTGTACGGACCTATATGTATTGTACATCAGTATGTCTTTTCGAAAAATGTGCCTAGCTGCCTCGAAAAATGTGCTCAGCTATGCCTCAAAATTTGTGCCTTTAGTTGTTCTCCCTCTTCCTCGAATTCTGTGCCTTTCTTCCTTGGAAAACGTGCCAAAACCCTGCTGTACAGAATGCTTCCTTGAAATGTGTGCCAACTCTTGTTGTACGGATTTGCTGTGTATCCCTCCTTGGGATGCTTTCCAAGGTTTTCTACTCTTCCTCCCTGCTCAGAAAATATCCTTCCTCTCTCTTGCCTTTTCTCTCAAATGCTCATGAAAGAATGAATGTGATCTATTTTCTTCTTTTCTCCTTTTACCCTAAATGACTTTTTGGGCAACCCTAAGATCTAATGGCTCAGATTCATTTAGATCAAGGGATGAGAATAAATGTGCATTTAATTCTCACTTTCTATTTTTTAACTCACCCACTTAAATAAAGACCCACCTAGCCTTTTATTTCCATAGTCACTTTTTCACTTTCTAATTCTTCATTGACTTTAATAAAGTCACTTTAAAATTAGGATGTAACTTTATCACTTATAAAGTCACTTTTAAATTAGACTGATGTTACCACTGATAAAGTCACTTTAGGAGAAGAAGTACAATAAAGTGGACACTTTTCCCCAGGCAAAAGATCAATGCCTTAAGGAACCACTTGTCCTCTGGTACCCAAAATTTAACACTTAGCAATGGCAGTAAAGGGAAGAGAATTCAAGGAGAATTCCATATTGGAGAGGGAGGCACTTTGTAGCACCAAGCAGGCTCTCATACTACCCTTTCGACCATACCCTACACTCCACCACGCTCCACCATTCCCACATTCCTAGCTTTGGGGACAAGAGGACATCAGGAGCTGGAGGAGACTCATTATGGAGAATTCTTTGTAGAGTGCCAGTACTATGGATCGGAATTTGGAAGGGCCATCACCTTCAATGAGTTCTGCCAGCTGAAGAACAACAACAAGCCCAAGGTGCATTCCTTCCATTTCATATTTTACACCCTCTATTATATAATGAATTTGACCCATTGTGGCGCGTTTATCGAGCATTTATGTTTATCTGATTGTGTGTGCAATTTATTGTGTTGAATGTGTTGTATTTGCTTTGTTTATCATTGTTAATTTCCACTAGGAATATATTACAGCTAAAGACAAATCTAGGAGAAAATTTCTCTTATAAGGGTCACCCATTGGTGGTGGATAACATAACCACCTAACAATCACATCACAAAGTCTAGCAAGCAATGAATCATTAGGTACAATAATCATTTTTGCATCTAAGTAAACCAAGGTTGACAGTAAAGGGCTATGTGATACTTCAAACTAGGATTTCCTTCCAAATTTGGGGCTTTCTACTCGCAATGGTGTCACTGCCCTAGGTAGGAGTGGATAAAGGAAAACCATATTATAGGTGTTTCCATCCCCCAAGGGGAAGTGACATTTCCTCAGTCCACCCCTCAATCAATAGATGTTATGTGAACAATGATGGTAACAGAGGATGGTAACGGAGGGGAGAAGACTTCATGGCCAAGTTCCATGGTCAAAGTGACCATCAAAATGGGGATCCACATCATGAGTGTATAGATGTGAGTAGGGAGCAATCGTGGATGCATGAGTAAACAACCTAGCCTTTGTCCTTCCGCCCCTCTTGTGTGCCTTTTACGTTTTCTTGATTTTTCTTTGTATTATTGCTCCTAGATCAAAGGGTTAGAGGTTGCTTTGTTGTAATATCCCTAATTTTGTGAGTGCAAAAGTATTAAGGAGCTTTCCCAATTTTTATGATATTAATAAAAAGAGGGAAAATATTATTTTATTAGGAAAGGGTGGAAAATATTATTTCATTCAAAATGGTGGCAAAAAATCACTTAGTGGAAAATGGCCCCCATTAATAAAATAATATTAAAAAGGAGTCTAGAAGCTTGGGGAGAACTCATTGACAACTTATAAAATGAGGTTGGGGATCAATTGCTATTCATTCTATCTTATCATTTCTCCTTGTTATTAAAGAGAAACTCAAGCGAGTTTCATATCTAGGGTTTCAAGCGAAATTCCTCACCATATTTTCGGTGGATCTCATTGTCACCCTAACTAGTCTTTCTCCTTGTTCGATGGACATTATTTGCCACCCTAGTTGGGAGTTTTATTGTTGGGGTCTATTGCTAGTCAATGAGTCATTGTAGCAGAAGTGTGGAAGAGTTAATTTTTCCAGGAGGAAAAAATTCCAGTGACGGAGTTGCACCAAAGAGGGCCAAATTTAGCTTCTAGAAGTAAGAGCGAATTTATGGACTGATTGTGCCAAGTTCAAAATGCCTAGATCACTAGTGTTATCTCCAGAATTTCCCTTGCCACAAAAAGGAAGATGTCCTTCAGCACATGGGCTCAGTATTTTTCCAGTGGAGAGGGTTGAACTATTTACAAAGAAGTGGTTGAATTCTCATAAGATCTCAGCCAGCTAAGTCTTAGAGTCGAGTTGCTTGTTTGGGTTCCATTCGCTCAGATTGAAGGTTGAACTATTTTTGCATTTCAGAGATTATCTTCTCATATGGGCCAAGTTTCGTACCAGAGCAGGGACTGATATTCTCTTGCTCGTTGGACGATTTCAATGGGAAAGATATGAAAGTGATTATACTCTTTGATGGTTATGTTCTTGGTGTTTTCTAGAGGAACCAAATACGCATGTTTGCTTGTTGAAAAACTCACCTGCACTTGTGCATACTTGCCACAAATGAGTACCATCCTATATTAGATTTGTAGAAGCATCAAAGGATGGGAAAGGAATGAATAAAAGGGTTGTTTCCTAGCTTTTATTGTTGTTGTGGCATTATCTGGATTGATATTACATTGAACCCAAGGTTATGTGTTTATACCAGGTTCTTCATTGTGCTCTCATTGTTTATTTATATCGCAATGAATTAATTTGTAGAATGTGCATCTTCTAGCTTGTATTAATGCTATAAATATCAGTGTTTGTGGATACCTTTGAGTGTTATCTGTTGCTTATTCCATTTGGTGGTATCAGATCATGTTCTTGAACAACTGTTGGGTTTGAGGGACAACTTTTGACAGAAAATTGATGAGTATAGACTGAAGTTATACAAGAGACTTATGTCAATGGGTATAGACTGAAGTTATACAAGAGACTTATGTCTAAGGCAGAATTCATCAGTACAATCAACAGAGAAGTCAATGTGATTGGGAGCCTCATGACTTCCAGTCAACAACCCTCCTAGAAAAAAAAGAAACAAATGAAAAAAGTAAAGAAGCCTGGGTGATGTTGAGAATTTGGAGGGCTAGTGTTTAATTCAAATTCTCTTCTTGATAATTACTTGTGAGCTTACTTGAGTTACTTATGTATTCTCTTCTTTTAGCTTAGTTAATCTTTCATCAAGTCAATTATCAGAATACACAAGACACACAAATTAGGCTCCTAGAGCCAGGGCAAAACCTCTCCCTCTTGGAGAGGAAAACCCGCAAAGAATTCTTCTTATAGATCTTCAAATGACAAGTACCATGACCAAGACTCAGACCCTTGACCTAGATATGCTTCCAAGACCTTGTCACAGCTTCTTCCAACTTGATTCTTCTCGTCTCCACCAATCTCCACTGTTTTGCACTAGGACTAGAGAGCTCGGTCTCCAACTTTCACTTCTTGATGCTCAGTCAAATGTAAGGACAAAATTATTTTCTCTTTGCATCTACTTGCAACTGAATGTAGTTAGGAAGGTAAATCTTCAGATTTACCTTCCTCACTTTCTCCTTTATTTAGACCTGCCTTTCTTCTTATGATCACTCTCTTACCTTCAGCAAATCCTTCTTTCAAACAGACTGCCCTTAACTTTATCTTTCATGACCTTTTCATAGTTCTGGAATCACAAGTTAATATGTAGAACAACAGTGGTATGTCCGCAGTGCTTTTCCTTGCTTAAGGGTCCTAGATAGATGCTGAGATGACCTTGACAAGTCCACACTTTATACCCTTAGAGATTCACACTTCATAACAGTGAAATCCGCATTGTTCTTTATACAGATAATCTGCACTTACTTACCTTATAGATCCGCACTTATTCACTTCTTAAATCCACACTGAATTCACCTCTTAAATCTGCACTGAATTCAATCTTTTATCCGCACTGTAGTTCAGAGATAAGTCTGCAGTAGGTTCAGTGGGATCCGCACTTTCCTACACCAACTAATTCGCAGTCCAGGGTAATATATAGAGGATTGTTCACATATTTTAGGCCGACCATCCAAATGTAATTAGGCCGACTTTAACATAGCATGTAAGCCAACATGAAGTGTAATTTCTTCAGCATCGTTGAAGGCTGTCTTCACTATATTTTGGAGCTTGTCTTCAACATTATATGAGGGTTGTTGAGAACTTCTTCACAAGGTCTTTGGAGCATAAACATCTAAACTAAATTCTTCATGTATATGACACTTAATTATAGAAGAAGACAAAAACCTAGAAGACATGAAGAAGAAGTCTATAACCTATATAATAAAATCTTCTTCATGAAACCCATGAAACAAGTACAACAAAAATACATTTTATTATCATTGTCTTCTTCTTTACATAATTACATAGTCAACATGAAAATCGATCCTAGTTACACTTTTCAACACTCCCTTTTAACTAGGGAGGTATACATACAGGTACGTGGTCACTTTCAAATTGAAGAATCTCATAAGAAGAATCGGATTGGTAATCGAATTTGTATAGCATCATTTCAACTAGCATTGTCCTAGTGAAAGGCCTTGACTAACAACCCCATCTCTGAACGAGACAATGGGCTACAATGCTGGCGAGACACATGGCTTATAGACGCCATTGTCATTGTCTCTCCAAGGTACATACTCCACCCGGGTGTTCCCAAAGTATGACTTTCTTGGACTATTCTTCTCTTGGGTAGCTAGCCCTTAAAGAATATCGGTCCCCGACTACTCTTATCTTGAATGCCCTAACACATTCTCAAAGAGTATCGAATGCCAGATGATTACCCAATCCTCCATTCTGTTTTCCCAAGTGAAGACAAGAATGATGTGTCTATCTCTCCCTCTCAACCAGGGAGGACCTATTCCATAAGGGAATGTACTCATTCCTATAAAAGGAATGTACCTAAGCTCATTCTTAGGAATTACCAAGTTTCTTCCAAGTAAGAAAATTATCACCAGGCTCCCTCTTAACCAGGGACCTTCAACAGCAATGGTGAGACACCCAGCTGCTCATGAAGAATTCCTGCCCTCGATGTCATGGATTTCAATGTTGAGGAATCTTCAACTTTTAGCTTCATAGGGCATAGATCATCCATCACTTTCATCCACGAGTCATGTCAGCTATCAAAAAGTGTTTCATCAGAATTTCTTATCTGTCCACTTTTATGCCATGCTACTTTCCTTCGAATCATCTCCAAGGATCATGCATCCTTTCTCATGATTAGCAGCCCTTAGTGATGATCTTTTACCATGACATCTTCTTGTAAGCATCGACATCCTTTATTCAGATTGACACATCTCCTAATGATATGTTTTGCTAAGGGTCTTCTTCTTTACCAAAATTCTGTCAGAGTCTACATATCTTCCCAGGAGTTCTCTTAGTCACATCTTTTTGGCTTCTGGATGATAATTTCCTCTTGACATGGTTGCATTTTATGATCTCTTACATTCTCCATTCCTAGGAACTTACAAATTTTCAGTTTCTCGTTCATGTACAACCCCTGATATTCCATGAGGTGATATTATGTTGATTTCATCTGTAAATGCATTGAGAGATCCTTCTACATAGATCATGCTTCTAAAATGGAAGTTTATTACCTGCAACCATATGACATGACTTCACAGCATTCAATATTAGCATATATCTCATACCTATTTCTCTTGAGTCATCTTGTAGCAATTTCTCTAGAATGAAGGACTTCATTTCTTTGGCCTGCTCTATCAATATGTCATCACATCAAAAATTCTGTCTCCGTGATGACCCTTGATCTTGATGACCGCTTTACTTTAGTAATGTTATCAGAGAGATTTTCCAGAAGTTGTTTCATCGAGAGCTCCTTCCATGCTTCTATCGTGATGCTTATTATTGTACATTGCTTCCTATCATACTATTTTACAATCAATCAGAAATCACTTAAAGAGAAAGATGATCTCAATCATAATATAGATCTCTCGTTTCTTCTTTCTTAGATATCTTAGCATCAGCTTCTTCTCTTTCATTAGTGACATGGGCTTCTTCCTTTCTCCTCTTGTCATTTCTAGATTTAGGACAATCTCTTTGATAATTCCCAAGTTCATTACATCCAAAGCATCATACGTTGTCCATATTCCTTCTTCTATTCTAAGGGCCAAATTTTCCAAATCTTCCTTTTTTCCTGTATGATGCTGCAAAGGCATGATTCTCTTCACTTGGCCTTGTATCAGCTTTGGCCTTTAGTCTTGTTTCCTCTATTTTACATAGAGACCATAAATCTTGGAATGGGGTGGCTTATTTCTTCTCGTATATACTAGAAGTGAAGTTTCCCCATTCCTCTGGTAGAGAATTCAACACCATTGTAGTCATCTCAATGTCAGACATTACTTCTCCTAGTTCCTGCAGTTGATCTCTTATTTCAGAAATCCTCATAATGTATGGAGTGGTTCCTTCTTCCCTTGATAATTTCATTTTGTATAGTTCTTGTCTCAGAGAGATTACTTCTCTTGCAGTACTCACAGAGAATAGCTCCACCAATTTCTCATATATTTGTTTTGCAGTCTTTAGTTTTGATACATAGGGAATGAGAGAATCTTTAATGGATTCTATGAGAATCCTCTGGGCTCTAATTTCTCCCTTCATGTACTTGGCATGGGTTGGATCATCTTCTATTGGGGGTTGAACTGTAGATCCTTCGATATAGTCCATTACTTGGATCAGGCCTTACCACACTCTCCCTCATCACCCTATGCAAATTGAAGATCCAAAGGTGTAAGGAATGGGTTGTTATAGGAAGAGAACCTCCTCCTATAGAAAACCTGTATAATCACCAGAGAAGCACTGTATTGTTTTATTTCTCATCAAAAGAGGCAGTGGGAACTTCTGAAATGACTCTAAAAAAGCTATGGCACTTCGAGGAAGACTCTCCACCAACAACAACATCTTGGACATCAACAAATACCTACACAGTGCACACATACAACAAACACCACAGTCAAGAACCACGAATAAAAATGAAGGCATACACAGAAAAATAAGCCAACAATTCAAACTCCCTTGTTGTCAATGCAATGGTCCAGCTCTAGCATGCAAGTCCCTGCAACAAATCGACCATGAGGTAAGCTCAGGTATGGCAGTCTCTCACTCTCGCTATGTGTAATTGACTAAAATGAATGAATGTTGAGAGGAGAAGTTTTAATAAGCTGAAGGTGGCCAGTTAACTTGGCCACCCTCAGCTAGTAAACTAAGGTGATTGGTAAGCACTCATGCAACGTGGGGGTGTCACATAAACTTACTTGGGATCACTAAGACTGGGTGGTGATTACGAGGAAGGGAGACTAATCACTTAGAGTGGGGCCAACGATCCAAATGAGGAAACCTTGTGTGAATGACATATCATCATAGTGCTCCAATCCCAACTCAAAAACTGGATATTATGTACTTGTGTGTGTTTTCCTTTGCATATTTGCTCATTTCAAGAACAGTTAGAGAGAGGACGAGTTTGTTGAGCCACTGAGGAGCTTCGAACCTCGACCTGCTACTACTACATGAAGCACTGTAATTGCTACAGGAAGGCTGCGAGGGTAAAAACAAGCAGCAAAGGGTCCAATTGATTCCAAAAGTTTCCATCTTCATCTCAGAGCATCTGTCAAAGAAGTAAGTTCACCATCACCATCATACATCCATCAAAATTGCATGCAAATTCTCTTAAAAATTCTGTAGACAATAGTAATATAATTGTGAAATTAAAAGGGTCTGTGTGAAGAGAATGGTGGTTGAAGAATAAGGAATTGGAGTGACAAGGGATTTTTGACCCACTGTTATCATTGAATTAGATACTGAAACCAGAAAGGAAACACCTCTCCCTCACTTAGTCGGAGGCCTAAAGAAAAGATGGGGGGTGGATTTAACAGAAGGGAACCTTCAAATACCAAGAGAATCCATTTGCACCCTCCTGCGGTAGATATTTTTAGAAGACATCAGTGGCTAGGATTCTTCGAATTATTGCAGGGGTATGATGATGACATTGCCTTTGGGTTTTCCATGGCTTTATATTCACAAATAGAGGACAGTGCCACCACTGTTGTGAGGGGGTTGGCTATATCTCTAAGCCCTAAAGTAATTAGTAGAGTAACCACCCTGCCTTTAGGAATAAAATGGAGTAGAGAAGACAAGGCCAACAGTGTCACTTCCAAAAAGAATTTCTTCATTGCGAATGAGAAACATGTGGAGGATGAGAATGGAGATAGGAGAGAAAGCCTACCTTATCCATGGGATGAGGTGGCTTATCATATTTTGAAATACATCTCCCGTGAGAGTAGAATGAGTGTGGTATGTGCATCTAGCCTTGGTGGTATAAACACAAGAACAAAGGAGGCAGAAACAGAGAGGACAATAGAAGAAGCATAAATGAAAACAGAAGAAGAAGAAGAAACATAGGTAGAGGTAGAAGGAGGAGAAGAAGAGAGAGAAGAGGGAGAAAAACAAGAAGAGGAGACCTCGAGTCCTAAGAGGACTACTGAACCAAAGGAAACATAAATATCTCCTCAACAAACCAGTTTGTCCCCAGGGAAAATTGAAGATGAGGTAGTTGCCACTTTAGCTACGTTAGGCACTCTTGTAAAACCCAAAAAGAAAAGACCAAGGCAAGCCCCTCTCTACTTCCAAACCAGGAAGAGCACTAGTATCAAGAAAGGGAGACCACAAACTCCCACAAAAGTCCCCATTACAATTGAGGAGTCCCCGAGCAAGAAAGAGGAGGTGGGGCCCGAAGAGGGAAAAATTGAGGAGGTCACCTCTCCAAAGTCCAAACCAAAGAATCCTATAGCCTTTGTGAGGAGGCCTACCACTAGATCAACCTCCATCAAGCAACCCAAGGCGCCAACAGACCTCCAACAAGAAGAAAAGAGCATGCTATAGGAGAAACAAAGCATGCTACAAGAGGGACAAAGCATGCTACAGGAGGGGAAAAATGTACAAATAGAGGGGCAACTTGTACAAGTGGAGGTACCAAATGAACAACAACAACTACAAGAGGAAGCAACTTCCCCAAGGACCTTTGAAAAATACTTCCCAGAGCTTCCAGAACCTAGCCCACAACCTAGCCTAGGGTCTAATTAAAAGTTAATTGAAGGAGGGAGATTGATCCCTGAAAAATTCACAATACCACTTCTATATGAGCTGAAAAATATAGAGAGGGCGCACCCACATATGGATGCAGATCGCCAAATCAAATAATGTTGGAGATGTGGGGTTGATTGAAGAGAGGGTCATTGAAATGGGAAAAGAGTTGGCTGATATAATGCTCAGAGAATTTTTCATGAAGGAGCAGTTGCAAATAGAGAACATGAGGTTGAAGGAGCAACTATAGGAAAAAGAAACCTAACTTGCCACCATGGCAAGTATGTGTATGGGGGGTCATGCAATACAGGAAGCCTTTAGACTTAGGCATCCATTAAAAATAATTAACAAATTTAATTAAACCTCCTTCGGATGGAATTTCCCAAAACGATTTTTGGGTATTATGGAATACATGTGTACTAGCCTCCCCGCAAATTTTGAGGCTTAGAGCACATCCAATGCTACCAGAAATCACACTCCCTCTTAGCGAGGAATGTGCTCTAGTAATGCAACCTACTGAAGCATCACCCTGACTCTATAATATCTCCCTCTGCGCAGCCGATCTCTGACATCACTACCAACCAACGTTTGCGTAAATGCTGCATCTGTGCTGTTGTTGACTCTACATGTTGCTGCCAACTGCATCTGTACTGCAACTCTGTTGTTGTTGCAACATAAAAACATCCAAAATACTAAACCAAAGGTGTTCAACATGATGTATCTGTTGTTGGAGTTTTGACTGTTGCTAATCTCTACACTATTGCTGACTTTGCATTGTGACAACTGTACTACTACCAACTTTTCTCTGCGCTACTCAATGTCTAGCGATCCTAGCCACTGCAACTATTACTTTGGCACTCCTCTGTACCAACTAACACTGGTCCATCCTTCTACTTCTGATATGGGCTCCCATAGCAAGGTATTGATCCAAGAGGTGGACGACTCAAAGATCTTGCCCATCAGGAGCTCTTTCGAACTACATTACTAGATCACTCCAACTCACCCTTAGAGGTATGTGGGCAATCATTGCAAACTCCTCCTCGATCCTTGCGATTGCAGCCTGCGAATCATGTTTCTTGCCCTTGTCCTTCTTCATGAGAGGACACTGCATAGCGTAGTGACCAAGCTCACCACACTAGAAATATTTGATCTTTGAGACGTACTTCTTCTACCTCCGCTGCTCCTACTGGCCCTTTGATGCAAGGGTTGCATTCTCCTCCTCCTTGGGCTTCGTCCCACTACTGCTACTGCAATCAAGCTTGCACTTGACTAAGTCTCGCCTCGTCTCTGCCTGTTGAAGAGCAACCCACACCCTTCCCAATCCGACAATTTTTCTCTACCCAGGATACTCTGGACAAAGACTTGCCATTCTTCTGAGACTGAATTCAGGGCCAATCTTACCATCTTCGTGGCCTGAGGTGCTAACCCTACAATTGCTAGCTGATCTCAAACTTCTTGAAGCTTTGAAAGGAACGGATCCATGCGCTCCCCCTTTTGCATCCTTATAGATCTCATATTTTCCTCCAAGAACATCTTTCACTGCTCGGAAGATCCTTCATACAGTGTGGCCAAAGCATCCCACATCTCCTGGGCAGTCCATTTCCGTGATATGTGTGACACTATGCAATCCCTCACTCCGTCGAGGATAAACCTCTTGGCTTTTGCCATATCTTTGTTGTAGGCCTTCAATGGACCTGGATCTGTGGGGACAATTACCACATTATCGATAAATGACTTGAGATCACGCTCATCCAAAAGGAAGGAGATCCTTTCCTTCCAGATCACATAGTTGGAGGCACCCTCCAAATGATCTTGATCTCTCATCCTGTGTTACCATCTCACCCAAACAAATGTCGAATGCTGCCTCTAACCCTCCGCGCAACTGGCTCTACGCACTCCCTGCTGGAGTGAGAAAAATTAATCTCTGTTATTGCTACTTCTACATGGGAAATTAGAATTTCTTGGGAAAGAAATTCTCTAAGGTCAAAATTCTCTCAGTATGCTCCTTCTTCCTTCTTCTAATGCTTTTCTGCACTAGAAAATGCCGCAGAAAAAAATGAATCCCACCTGAAGACTGCTCTGCACTGAAACTGCTGCACTGCTTCCTTTATCACTGGAAAATTTCGATTTGGAAATCTTTCTCTTTGTCAACTCACTCAAAGAGAGATTTTTCCACGATAATCTTTCCCTCTTGGCACTGGACTGCGTAGCCCCTCTGGGGATTCAATCTGCTGCCTACACAACTTTTTGATCTCCCTCTTTTGCTCAGTGCTGGGCTCTCTGGCTCTGCTCTCCTGTTTCACCTGCGCTCTAATACCATGTGAAAATTCGTAATCCCGAATCCCTACTGCAACAATCTGATATTACTTCTCCTACTTGTTAATTCCATGCAAGTTATTTACTATGTAAAATTTTAAATATCAAAGTAAATATAACTGGAGCCTTCACTAATTAAATTATATGCGGAAACAAGAATTGAGCAAGAAGAAATAAACACAGACACAATTGACACCGTTATTTTTGGGAAAAAAACCCAATGCGGGAAAACCAATGCAGCAACTAAGGGTTTCTATTATTAAGCAGTAGTTCTGAATACAATCTTGGATGCCTTACTGGCTATCTGCTATAGAAAATATGATTGATAGAAAATTAGTGAGAAATACCTCACACTGTCACTGGTGATCCGACACTGATCTAGCCTTTGAATGGCTAGCCCCAAGCTGCCTCTACATAGTCACAACGCTACCACTGCGCTGCTTTGTGTCAGAACTGATAGGGACTACGTCACTCCCTCTGACTGATCAATCTACTGGTTGGATGCTCGATCCTTTGGCCCTCCGGTCTCGCACCCCGACTCTCAGCACTGGATCTGATCTGGTCCTCAGCGGATCTGCGAATCTCCTCACAGGCTATACGCTGCCAAGCGTGGCACTACGCAACCTCTCTGGATCTCTGTCTGCCTTCTCTGCAATGTATCCCTGGATCAGGAAACCTCCAACCGGAAAACTATCCTTGCCCCTCACTGCAAGAAATCTACTCAATGACTTCTCCGACAACTGCTGTGCTGCTGTCTTGAGAAATCGATCTCTTGATCTCACTCGATCGGATTTCCAAATTCCAATCGAAGTCCTTATAATCTTCTCGTTGACAAATCAACGACCCAAATTAGATTCTAATCAATGGCTCAAATCATATTCACTTGATCTTCATCTTTTTTTAGAAGTTTCACACCCATTTTAATTAATTTACGTTAATTATTTTAATTTCCTAAGTTTAGACTTAGGCATCCATTAAAAATAATTAAGAAATTTAATTAAACCTCCTTCGGGTGGAATTTACCAAAGAGATTTCTGGGTATTATGGAATACATGTGTCCTAGCCTCCGTGCAAATTTTGAGGCTTAGAGAACATACGATGCTACCAGAAATCAACAATGAACCATTATCCTAATTCCAGACTAGGTGACATGCGATTGTTGGCCTTGGCATCCTAGCTAGCACATGAGGAAGCGAGAGCAAAAGAGGTGAAGGGAGTGATGGAAAGGGAAGAGAAGGATCCTTTGCAAATTAGGGTAGAGCTATTAAGCCCCAGAGCAATCATTAGCAACCATCAGCTCATCTCCAATGATGTTGAGCTAGCACCTACGTACATTGAAACTCAAGAACAAGAAATTTCACATTTTGTACATGTCTCTAGGCTACTAGGAGTGAACAGTCTACAAGTTTGCCAAAGTAGATGGCATGCTTTACCACTTAGCGTGCAAAACACAAAATACTATACTCCTGACAGACTGAAAAATGCCTTGGAGAATACGCCCTTGTACAAAAGAGATATGCAAAGAATGAAAATCCATAATATAGGTTTGAAATTCAATCCACCTTCGCGATTGGGACTACATGAAGGAAGAGACCCATCAGAAGAATAGGAGTGGATTGAAGCAGACAAGAATGCAAAATTCTACCCGCCAGAGGTCACTCCATCTGAGGTACCCTGGGATGTCAGGGAGGCCACCAGGGCCCTGAGAGAGATGAACATGGATGACTGAGTTTCTCAAAGGATGGGCAACCATTTCAGTAGGGGGTGATGATGAGGCTCATCAATAGGTACATTATAAAGGGTCATAATGCCATCCTTCAACTTATTAACTGTCTCTTTCTCACATTTATTTACATTTTTGTTATATCATGCTTAGTGAGAAGGGTGAAAAGATGTTTGTCATATCATGTAGCCTAATCTGGTTTGATCGCAGGAAATGGAACCATTTTTGAGACAATTTCCATGTAGGCGCTCGGAGTAGACAACAAGGAGAGATTGTAGGGGGGTTTTCCACCTCCTTAACTCCCTCAATCAACCCAAGATCACATCAAGATCTCCCTCATTAGCTCGAGGTTATTGGCGGCCAAGCAAGTGAAATTCATGAGGAGCCAAGTTCCACTCTTGTCGAGATTCAAGCGACAATATTCCTATTTTCTAGGGATTTTTTGGTAGCTCTCCTCTTGTATAAATAAACATGTACAAGAGCTCATTAGGATTCAAGTTTTGTTTTCATTTAGGTAGTTGTTGAGCTTGGGATTTTTTTTTTTTTTTTTAACTGCCATGTGATGTATTAGACCTTGATTCAATGATAATGAGAAGTTGCTATTTGATTCATCACTGAGTTAGTTTCAGAGGGTTGAGGCTCTTGGGTTAGGACCCAACCCATTGGCTAGGTCCCTCTTGTGTACTTGTATCTTCTCTTTAGTTTCAGAGCTTTGTTTAGTCTCTCGCATTCTAGTAGAAGAAAAATCCAATAAAACCGTGATTGTAGGCTCTACCTCATCTCTCTCATGGGAGCATGAGTAGAAGGACATCCAACCACAACCCAAAAACATCTTGTTTATGATTTCTTGGAAGAAAATAGTGTGATTATTTTGTTTTATCATATGCTTCCTGTAGCTTAGAAGTTGGTTTGTTGCTTAGATTTGAATTCTGGCATAGATTGAATAGGATTTCTATTTAACTCATCTTTTCCACTACTATTCGTTTTATGTTTTCAATGATAAATGAATCGATGGATGTAATGATTGCAGGGATGCTTTGAATCTGCAGGGAAGGACACCTCCATCACCACTCTCTAGACTCCATCACTTCTTCCAAGCTTCAAATTCTGCCATCAAAATTACGTTTTAAGAGGACATTTCCCATGACGACCGTGAACAACTCTTCTAGTGCAAAACAGGCCCTCAAGGGACCCTAAGCTTTGCTAGAAGTGTTGGTCACCTTTCATTCACTTGATTCCACTTCCATCCACCTTCCCATGCCTTTCTCCCATCATCTGTACCTCTTGAACGTTCTCGGCAGCCTTCATGTAGCAGCCTACTATAGCATACCTGTAGGTCCTCATTTTCACTTTAGTTTTGATCCTTGCTGCAACTGGAACTTAGGGTAGGATGTATCTGACCCCTAGCTATGGATTCATGACTAGTTGAGACCCCCAGGCCACTCCGAACCCTCCTCTTTCCTTGTTTCAAAAACAAAGTAGGCATTAGTGTTTCTTTCATCACAGAATTGGCACAAGTAGGACAATAATTTACATGCAAGTGTGAGATATTTAAAACAACAGATAAAAGGTTGATTTATGGTTTGGTAGAGTATGTAAAGATAGAGTAGTTCCTTTGCTGCAAAAAGATATGAGAGGTAGATAGATAATTACAAAACAGTGTAGTTCTTTCCTGCAATTTAAAGTAGCTCTTTCTTGTTCAAGATTTGTCTTCCATAGCATCTGCAAATTGAAATTGATATCACTCTCCTTTTCTTAGTTTGAAGTAGTTTCTACATTGTAATTGCACTAGCTAGTTTTCGCTCTAATCTAGTAGGAGGAGTGGCCTAGAAGTTTGCACGAACCCCAGGTTGATAAATAGAGTTGAGCCTTTGGTAGTTGCAACACTCTTGGTGCAATACCAGGGCTCACCAACACCATTTCTTGGTGAGTAGGGTTATGATAGCAGGTGATCTAGTTCATTCTTGGGTTGGCACATTGGGAGTCATTGAGGCCTTCATCATATGGTGAGGCAGTTTTTCCCAATTGCTACTCAGGATCAGGATTAGGCATTGATCGGTAGGCTCTGACATAGTGGAGATGCCTAGGCAAGATATGTTCAACGTTTATAGATATTTTGCCGTTAGGTTCTAAGAGAGGAGAATACGGTATGAGCACAATGGGAAGTTAGTTATAGTCAGAGTGGCGCATCGTTAGCATGGTGGTATCCTTTTGAGATTAGCATGGGACTCTGACATTACAGGGCTTGGCAATTAGCTACCATTAGGGATGAGCTGGTTGTTGATTTCTGGTAGCATCGGATGTGCTCGAAGCCTCAAAATTTGTAGAGAGACTAGGAAACATGTATTCCATAATACCCATAAATGGTTTTAGGAAATTCCAACCGGAGGAGGTTTAATTAAATTTATTAAATATTTTTAATGGATGCTAGTATAAACTTAGAAAAAGATAGAGATCAAGTCAATATGATCTAAGCCATTGATTAGAATCTAATCTGGGCCATTGATTTGTCAACGAGAAGATTATTAGAAGGAATTCAATGGGCATTTGGATGATACATTGAGTGAGATCAAGAGATCGATTTCTCAAGTGAGCAGCACAGCAGTTGCCAGAGAGATCATCGAGGGGATTTCTTGCAGTGAGGGGAAGAGACAATTTTCCAGTTGGATATTTCCTGAGCTGTGGATACAATGAAAAGGAGGCAGAGAGAGGTGCAAAAGTGGCAGTGCAGAGCTACGTTGGACAACATAGAGGCATGGAAAGGTAGCGTAGTGCTTCAGAGGGAGATCAAAATTTTGCCAAGGAGCAGTTGAGATCCAGTACCAGAAACCGGGGTGTGAGACCTAGAGGTCATTTAATCAAGTTTCCATCCAACAGAAGGTCTGATTGGAGGTGTGAGACCTAGAGGTCATTTAATCAAGTTTCCATCCAATAGACGGTCTGATTGGAGGTGTGATGCAGTCCCAACATCAGTGACACAGTAGCTACATACGTGTGACACAGAGCTACGCAGAGACAACGCAGAGGGCTCATCTTCAGTTTGGTCAGTAACGAATCTTCCCATACTAGTGTGAGGGTATCTCACTAACTTTCTCGCCAGTCATTTACTCTGTATCAGATAGCCAGTAAGGCATCCAAGATTGTATTCAGAACTACTGCATTGTTACAGGTCAATTTGGGCATCACTCCCAAAACCCAGATCAGTACAAATTAGGGTCTATCACACTCTAAATCAGTTGCTACATGCCTTAAACAAGTCATCACATTGATGGTTTTCATCCATGAAAGTTTCACTGCTTGAAGTCCAGTTGAAGTGTTCCATTGAGCCATCAATGCACCCCTAGACTGCAGTAAGTGCTTTGCAGAACATCTACTCCCATGCAAAGCAACGTTTCAGAGCATCTAGGCCCACTTGACAGTGTGTTGGTAAACTGGGAGCAAATTGTTCATAGGATTCTGGGAATCTTCCCACCTTCTAGTGGCTTCTAGAAAATTTTCCAACTATCACACTATCTGCTAACTTAGAATATGAACACCATGGAGCCATTAAACCACTTATCCTTCTATTCCATTGAACAAGGAAACCTTTTCATCCATTTTTGGAAAAGCCATTCAATGACCAATTAATGCTAAACCACCATCATTTCTTATAAATTGAGCACTGATCATAGTGCACAAGGGAGTAAGAATTTGAATTAGTAGAGTTATGCTGGTAAGATCACAGCTCTTTGAGGTATTGTTTGCATGTAATGTTATGCTGCTCGAGTGATGCTACTGATGTGATGAGGATAGGACTAAAGTTGGAGCGAGTTGACATCGAATCGATCCAACTGGTTGTAACTTCTCCTTATACATTATAATAAAGAAATTTGTTCCTTTCCTAATACATGTGTTCATATTGTTATATATGTGTTTTCAAATGCAATCGATTCAGTTTGATTAAGATGAATAGATCATATGCCTTTATTTCATTTTCTGTCTTTTGTTAGCCATTGTAGGTACCAATCAAGCGAGTTCAGTTTGATTGAGAGTGACGGAAGTGAAAAAAGGAAGAGGAAGAATAGCGAAGGATCACAAGTAGGTGTTCTTCTCTTGTCTATTAATCTTAAGGAAAAGGTCAAGTGTCTTTCATCCGTTGTTCTAAGTGCGACGACCACACTTAGGGAAACTTATCTATCCATAGGTTTGATTTCTGTAAAACATGCATAATATACAAACCCTCAGTTGTTACACTGGTTTTCTCGCATTGGGTTTTTCAAGGGACTTATTCCAAAAATAACAGTGGCAATTGTGTGTGTGTTTATTTTTTCTTGTTCAATTCTTGTTTCCGCATATAATTTAATTAGTGAAGGTTGCAGTTGTATTTACTTTGATATTTACAATTTAACACAGTAAATAATTTGCTTGGAATTAACAAGTAGGAGAAGTAATATCAGATTGCTACAGTAGGGATTCGAGATTACGAATTTTCACATGGGGTCAGAATGCAGGTGAAATAGGAGAACAGACCGAAGAGCCCAACGCTGAGTAGAAGAGGGAGATCGAAGAGCTGCGTAGGCAACAAATCAAATCCCTAGAGGGGCTGCGTAGTCCAGTGCCAGGAGGGCAAGTTTTTGTGGAATAATCTCTCTCTGAGTGAGTCGACAAAGATAAATATTTCCTGATCGAAATTTGTCAGTGATAGAGGGATCAACGCAACAGTTTCAAAGCAGAGCAGTTTTCAGGTGGGACGAAGTTTTTTTTCTGCAACATTTGCTAGTGTAGAAAAGCATTGGAAGAAGGAAGAGCATGTTGAGGGAATTCTGGCCTCAGATAATTTCTTGCCCAAGAAATTATAATTTCCCACGCAGAAGCAGCAGTAACCGAGATTAATTTTGCTCACTCCAGCAGGGAGTGCATAGAGCCAGCTGTGCAAAGGGTTAGCGGCAACATTCAACATTAGCTTGGGTGAAATGGAAACATACGGGCTGAGAGATCAAGATCGTTTGGAGGGTGTCTCCAACTATGTCATCTGGAAGGCAAGGGTCTCCTTCCTTCTGAATGAGCATGATCTCAAGGCATTTATCGATAATGTGGTAGCTGTCCCCGTAGATCTGGATCCATTGAAGGCCTACAAGAAAGATATGGCAAAAGCGAAGAGGTTGATCCTCGATGGAGTGAGGGATCACATAGTGTCACACATATCTAGCAAAGGGACTGCCAAGGAGATGTGGGATGCTTTGGCTACGCTGTATGAAGGATCTTCCGAGTAGCGAAAGATGTTCTTGGAGGAAAAGATGAGATCTATAAGGACGCAGAAGGGGGAGCGCATGGATCCATTCCTTTCAAAGCTTCAGGAAGTTCGAGATCAGCTCACAGCCGTAGGGTTAGCGCCTCAGGCCATGAAGATGGTAAGATTGGCCCTGAATTCAGTCTCAGAAGAATGACAAGTCTTTGTCCAAAGTATCTTGGGTAGAGAAAAGTTGTCAAGTTGGGAAGGGATGTGGGTTGCTCTTCAGCAAGAAGAGATGAGGCGAGACTTAGTCAAGTGAAAGCTTGATGGTAGTGGCATCAGTGGGATGAAGCCTAAGGAGGAGGGGGAGAATTAAGCCCTTGCGTCAAAGGGGCAGCAGGAGCAGCGAAGGCGGAAAAAGGACGTCTCAAAGATCAAATGTTTCTGGTGTGGTGAGCTTGGTCACTACACTAGGCAGTGTCCTCCAAAGAAGAAGCACAAGGACGAGAAACATGGTCCGCGCGTTGCAACCGCAAGGATCGAGGAGGAGGAGTTTGCGATGATTGCCCACATACCTCCAGGGGAGAGTTGGGGTGATCTGGTACTATAGTTCGAAAGAATTGCAGATGGGCATGATCCTTGTAGAGTCCACCTCTTGGATCAATACCTTGCTACGAGAGCCCATATCAAAAGTAGCAGGATGGACCAGTGTTAGTTGGTGCATAGGAGTTCCAGAGTGACAGTTGCAGTGGCTAGGAGCGCCAGAGACTGAGCAGCACAGAGCAGAGTTAGCAGCAGTGCAGTTGGCACATTGTAGAGTCAACAGTTGGCAGCATTGCAGTTGGCACATTGCAGAGTCAACAGTTGGCAGCAGTGTAGTTGGCAAATTGCAGAGTCAACAGTAGCGCTGAGGCTTTAGAGGGCCAGCGCAGAGACTAGCAATAGTTAGATCTCCATCAACTTATGCATCATGTTGAACACCTTTGGTTCAATATTTTAGATGTTTTTCTGATGCAACAACAGCAGAGTTGCAGTGCAGATGCAGTTGGTAACAGTAACCAGAGTCAGCAGCAACACAGATGCAGTATTTGCACAGTCGTTGGTGGCGTGATGTCAAACATCAACAGTACAGATGCATCATTTGTGCAGTCGTTGGTGGGCAGTGATGTCAGACATCAACAACACAAAGGGATATGTTACAAAGTCAGGGTGATGCTTCAGCAGGCTGCATTACTAGAGCACATTCTTCGCTAAGAGGGAGTGTTGATTTCTGGTAGCATCGAATGTACTCTAAGCCTCAAAATTTGCAGAGAGGCTAGGACTTATGTATTCCATAATACCCAGAAATCCTTTTAGGAAATTCCAACCGGAGGAGGTTTAATTAAAGTGAATTAATTAATTAAACTGGGTGTGAAACTTCTAGAAAAATATGGAGATCAAGTCAATATGATCTGAGCCATTGATTAGAATCTAATTTGGATCGTTGATTTTTCAACGAGCAGATTATAAGAAGGACTTTGATGGGCATTTAGAAGGTACATCGAGTGAGATCAACAGATCCATTTCTCAAGTGAGCAGCGCAGAAGTTGCCAGAGAGATCATCGAGGGGATTTCTTGCAGTGAGGGGCAGAGATAGTTTTCCAGTTGGAGATTTCTCGAGCCGAGGATACAACGCAAAGGAGGAAGAGAGAGGTGAAGAAGAGGCAATGTAGAGGCAACATAGTGCTTCAGAGGGAGATCGAAATTTTGCTGAGGAGTAGTTGAGATCCAGTACCGGAAGTCGAGCTGTGATACCAAGAGGTCAGTTGATTGAGTTTCCAGCCAGCAGAAGGTCAGATTGGAGATGTAGCGCAGTCCCAGCAACAATGATGCAATAATTGCGTAAGTGTGATCCAGAGCTCCATAGAGACAGCGCAGAGGGCTCATCTTCAGTTTGGTTTGTATCGGATCTTCCCATAACAGTGTGAGGGTATCTCACTGACTTTCTCACCAGTTATTTTCTCTGTATCGGATAGCCAGTAAGCCATCCAAGATTGTATTCAGAACTATTGCATAATATACAAATCCTCAGTTGTTGCACCGGTTTTACCGCATTGGGTTTTTCCAGGGACTTAGTCCAAAAATAACGGTGTCAATTGTGTGTGTGTTTATTTCTTCTTGCTCAGTTCTTGTTTCCGCATATAATTTAATTAGTGAAAGCTGCAGTTGTATTTACTTCAATATTTACAGTGTAACACAATAAATAGATTGCATGGAATTAACAAGTAGGAGAAGTAATATCAAATTTTTGTAGTAGGGATTTGAGATTACGAATTTTCACATTGGTCTGTATAGGGGAATGTCACTCATATCTTCCATTGGACCTCAGTTTCGTGTAGAGAATCTCATTTCTAGGTGACTTGCTGAGATTATGGAGAGTCTTGCTAGCATGGCTATATGATCAGCAGGAGATGGCGGTGATTGACTTGTAAGGACGAGGGATCTATTCTTTGAGACTTGAGTTGTACCTTTTGGAGTTCCCTATTGAGGTACCCAAGATCGATTTCTTGGTGTGCCAATTTTCCGAATTGACAGGAGCTTGGCATTATCGTGGTATTTGGCTTATCAGTAGTATGTGGGAGGTCTCTTACACCCATACATTTTTGGGTTGTGCATGGAGCGTGGAACACTTCACATTGAGCAAGATGATTCGCGATCCTGGTATCAAGGGATTCCTTTATGACAAGAAAATGCATGGAATTAGGGTAACTCAGTGGCACATTTGGGACGCTGGCATTGTTTGCAGCGACAATTTGGGTTAGCAAGGAGAGAGAGTGCTTGTTCAAGTATTTTTTTAGGACAAGCAATTTTTGGCGGGGAGGAATGTAATATTCCTGATTTTGTGGGTGCAAAATTTACTGAGCTTGCCCAATTTTTATGATATTAATAAAAAGAGGGAAAATATTATTTTATTCAAAAAGGTCAGAAATTATTAATTTACTAAAAATGGTGGCAAAAAGTCACTTGGTGGAAAATGGCCCCCACCAATGAAATAATATTAAAGGAGTCTAGAAGCTTGGGAAGAACTTATTGACAACTTATAAAAGGAGGTTGGGGATCAATTTTTATTCATTCTATCTAATCATTTTTCCTTGTTATTGAAGAGAAACTCAAGTGAGTTTCACATCAATAGTTTCAAGAAAAATTCCTCACCCTAGTTTTGCTGGATCTCATTGCCACCCTAGCTAATATTTCTCCTTCTTCGGTGGACATTATTTGCCACCCTAGTTGGAAATGTTATTATTGGGTTTTATTGCTAATCATTGTTGTAGAAGTCTAGAAGAGCTTATTTTTGCAGGAGGATGAAATTCAAGTGACCAAGTTGCACCAAAGAGGGCCGAATTTACCTTCTAGAAGTAAAAGAGAATTTAGGGAATGACTGTGTCGAGTTTAGAATGCTTAGATCATTGGTGCTATCACCAGAATTTCCCTTGCCAAGAATTTCCTTCATTGCATGCGCTTAGGATTTTTCTAGTAGAGAGGGCCAAATTATTTACAAAGAAATGGTTGAGTTCTCAGAAGATCTCAACCAACAAAGTCTTAGAGGCTGAGTTTCTTTTTTGGGTTCCATTCACTCATATTGAAGGTTGAAATATTTGTGCATTTCAGAGATTAATGTGCCCTGGGAAGAGGTCAAACTTTCCAATATTTGGAGCAGAGTTTTATCAGTGAAATAGAGCCAAATTCTGAGTTATTTAAGGGGACCAAATCTCCGTCAAGCTTTGGAAATATTCTCTAGCAATCAAATTCCATCTCTTTGAGCCAAAAGCCAACAAATTAAAGACTACATAAGGGGTGTGAATTGAGTTATCACAGGTGTAGAGTTCCTTCTTCCTGAACAAGCTTAATCCCTTCTTCTTGTGCCAAGATTATCTCAACATATGGGACGAGTTTCATACCATAGAAGGGAATATTATTCTCTTTCTTGTTGGATGAGTTCTGTCGCAAAGGACATGTTTATACTCTTTGATGGTCTTGTTCTTTGTGTTTTCTAGAGGAACCAAATACTCTTGTTTTCTGGTCAAAAAATCCACTTGTAGTTGTGCATGCTTTCCACAAATGAGTACCATCCTATATTAGATTTGTAGAAGTGTCAAAGGATGGAAGAGGAATGAATAAAAAGGTTGTGTCCTAGCTTTTATTGTTGTTGTATCATTATCTGGATTGATATTATACTGAACCCAAAATTTTGTGTTTATACCTGGTTCTTCATTGTGCTCTCACTATATATTGAATATTTATATTGCAATAAATTAATGTGAAGAATATGTATCTTCCAACTTGCATTAATTTTATAAATATCAGTGTTTGTGGATACTTGAGTGTTATCTACTATTCAGTCCATTAGATTGAAGTCTGGTTTGATTTCCGCGCTCTCGTATATTGATACATTAGTTAAACAAATGAAAACTACACCTACAACAGTATGTGCCCAATCTGTTTGATGGAACATCTTGTTATCACTCCACCGGATCTTCGAAGGTTGAGAAGGAGACCAGCAAAGGTAACCACAGACCACTTTGACCTAGTAGCTAGCCCTACTAGGCTGAGAGGGCTCTCTCAATGAGTTTCACAGCCAAATTGATTGGATAATGAAGATTTTAGGCTAGGTATAGCAGCATCTAGGGTTTGATTGATTTGAATTTGGTGCTGGATGGTAAACTAGGCTTAGGAAAGACTGGGCTAGGGCACTGAAAATCAGACTTGCAGAGATGTGATGGGGCAAGGTAGGCACACACTTTAGCACTTTAAGGTATCCTAGTGAATATGGTAGACTGATAGGGTTTCAAAACAAGCATAGCAATTATGAATTCATTTATATCAAAATAAAGTGAAACATAACTGTGATAATTTCTCCAAAACAGAGCATTGAAACCAATGAATTCTTCTTATCAAACTTAGAAATCAATCACATAAGACATGAAAATGAATATGGAAGGTACAATACTTTAAAACATATGAAAACAGATGGAGAAACACTGCTAAAACACATACCACATGAATCCTACCACAATAGCTGCAAACTCTTCTATTAGTTCCTGCCAAAATCACTGAATACACTAGTGTTCCAAAGCTCAATTACACGACATCCAAACCTTCAAATGACAAAGAAAATGAAGAATATAGACCAAAACAGAGTTCTCCCCACTCTCAGGGGTTGAATCCATGACTTGTGCAGCGATTCCCCAAAATCCTCAACTAGAATCTTGATGACTAGGGATATCAACAGACTTCCCTCTTTTTGGTGAAACTGATTCACTTGACCCAAAATACAAATTTTATTTGATGTATCTACCTTTAGTAACTATAATAGACATAATTACATTTTGATTTACAGATTTACATCAGTAAAATTTCATTAAATTATTCAACCAACAAAGAAAAACACGAAATTCTAAAGATAATAGGCAAATTGGAAAAAGCGCAGCGTGTCCCTGAGAAAAGCGCAGCGTGACCTTCAAGCTAACTTTTGACTACCTTGCTGAAGTCCAAATTGAGCTCAAGCAAGCTCATTGGAAAGTTGTTCATCTAGTTGTCCAAAATGTCATTTAAGCAGTGAAAATTATGGAGTTAGGCCCCTAAAAAACCACTTTTGCCAAAATTCGTCAAAAAACGTAGTGTGTGGCTGAAAGAAATTGGCAGAAAGGTGTTTTTTATGATGTTATTTAGCTTTTCCACCTATCAAAAGCTGAGATTTTTGATGGATTGTAGATTTCTGTGGTGTAGATTTTTAGAATCAAAGCTCGAAATTTCCATAGTTCTCATTTTTAAGTCTACGTTTCGGGTCTAAAACAAGACCCATCATCAGGACATTCTTGCAAAAAAGAGAGACAATTTGAGTTGAATAAATAGTGGAAAATGACAAGAAAGAGAGCCGACTAGCGAACAACTTAATGCTTTAATTTCTAATTTTTTTTTTATTTAATTTTAATATATTTATAAATTATGTTGAGTTTTAGTTTATTTTGTTTTAGAAACGTATCATAATCATTATAATGATGCTAATAATGTTTAATATTTCTTATTATTAATTTTACCCCTTTTTATAAAGTTTTATGCTAATTTAATTTTGGGTTAATTCTTTAATTATGTTTATTATTTTTAATTTTTCATAAAGCATTGTTTTTAATCAAGTCAAAGTGTAGTATTTTCTTTCTTATCCTAAAATTATGTAGAGAGGTCCTAGTAGATTGTATTAAATGATTAAAAGGTTTCATTTATTAATTATATAAGACCCTACGAGGATTAAAAGTGTCTACTTTTTTATTAATTATTTATCCTAAAAAGTTCTAAGTTATTATCCAATTTTAGCTTATGAATTACATTAAAAGTTTATTGTTTTTTAATAATATCAAAGTATGGTATTTTTATTTCTATCCTAATATTACGTAAAAAGGGGCCAAAGTAGATTATATTAATGGAATTATGAAATTCTTAAGAACCTATGAAGATTATAATGACTACTAGTTCATTAATTATAAATCATTGTTAAAAAGTCCTAAGTTTTTTATCTCATTTTATCTTATGTTTTAGATTAGGTGTTTTAGAGATAGTTTAGAGTTTTTAGTATATTCCTTATGCTAAAGTATTATTTTTCTTATACTAATTTAAAGATTATACAGTCCTATTATATTGCATTACTAAGGACGGTGTAGTTATTTAGAAAGGTTTGGAATAGGTCAATTGATTATAACCCATACGGTTTGTAATAAATTGATCCTATAAACTAAGGTTTGCAGAAGGATGGGGTTTAATTAAGGCCTAAGTTAATGAAAGGAGATTTATAAGGGTATTTTTAATTAATTACTTCTACTCTTTATAGTTAAAGAAGGGTGGTAAGGTAAGGTCAAGGAGTAGGGTACAGGTTTGGTGTGAAAAGGTAGGTAGAGGGGAGGGGAAAGGGTACGAGGAAGAGACGGTGAAAGTCAATTTAAAGATCAAATAGGGAACGAAGAAAGAGAAGGGGTACAAAGAGATCAATGACTCAAGGGTGCAGGATGTTTTAACGGGATAGCACGTGGACCCAGTTTCTGCTAACTTCTAAGCCTCCATCTCTATTTAGGTTGTGAGGGTGTTTTATGATTTCCAAGGCTTCACGTATTTTGCATTTGAAATGATGCTTTTCTTTGGCAATGACTATTGCTTTTTCAAGGCATATGTGGTGACATGTTTTGCTTGAATGTTCTGCCAAGGCTGAGGTTTTAATTCTTCCAAGCCTAATGTCTGCCCCATGTTCTTTAAACCTTATTTTAAAGGTCCTACCTGTTTCCCCAATATAGCACTCTCCGCATGAACAATTGATTTTGTAAACACCTTTTTGTTGGAGGTGGTCGGGATCATCCTTAATCGATTTCATTCTTTGCCTGATGGTTACTAGAGGTTTGAAGGTTGCTCTAATGTCCTTTTTGGCTAGAACTTTAGCTATTTTGTCTGTGACCCCTTGAATATAAGGGAGGTATGCTTTTGTGGTGGAGGGTTTGTCAGTAATCATTCTTTTGTTTCCGTATCTGGCTCTTTGAATAGCTTTGTTAATGTCCTTATTGTTATATCCCAAGTTAATGAAGGATTTTCTTAGATATTCAATTTCTTCCTCCACATGGGTTTTGTCTGATATTCTAAAAGCTCGTGTAAAGAGAGTTAGCAGCACCCCTGTCTTCTGGGCTGGGTAGTGGTGTGAGTTGGCGTGCAGATAATTATCCGTGTGTGATTTCTTTCTGAACACTTTGTGTCCAAGGGATCCATCTTCATTTCTTGAGAGGAGTACGTCAAGGAAAGGGATGCAGTTGTTTTCTTTGCCTTCCAGTAAATTGGATATCTTTGGATATGTTGTTTAGGTGGTCTAGGAAGTTCTTTAATTCCTCATCTCCATGAGGCCAATTGACATTGGTGTCGTCTACAAACCTTATCCAAAATTTGGGCTTTAATGGGTAAGAGTCCAGAGCCTTCTTTTCAAATTTCTCCATGAAGAGGTTTGCCACTATAGGGGATAACGGGGATCGCATAGCCACTCCAGATGTTTGTTCAAATATTTTTCCTTGGAAGGTGAAAAAGGTAGAGCGAAGACATATTTCAGCGAGTTTTGCAGTTTGCCGGTCTGCTACTTCTTTTACTACTTGCATGGCTTCATCAAGTGGGATTTTGGTGAAAAGTTGGACAACATCAAAGCTAACAATTTTGTCACCTAGATCCAATTTAGCCTTTTTAATGAAATCCACATATTGGTTGGAGTCTTTGATGAAAGAGCTAGTATTACCCACCATAGGGGCAAGGGTGCGAACCACATATTTGGCTAATTCATAAGTTGGTGCACCTATATTTGGCTGAGATTTTTGATTGCCAGGAGTCAAAATGTGATGTAGAAGCCAATATCTATCCATCCCAACTGAGTTTGCATCATTTGAAGGCCTCCGAAAAAAGTGCAGCGTGGCCCACATTGTGATTTTTGTAGTCAAACTATGCAAAAGCTAGTGAAATTGGGCCAAAACTGTCAAAAATGCCAAAAAATTCTCCAAAAATTTAAAAATTTCTTTGTGAGCTTCAAATTAGGTTTTCTTATGCAATCAATGATGCATCAGGTAGCAAATGGAGTTTGACCCTCTTCTTCTTGGTGATTAGGATTTCTTTTAGCTTGTTTTGCATTTGCTTGTATTTGATATTGCAGACCTTGTTTCTAGTGTAGTAGTGGTGGGCCATGTGCCTTATCATCTTATTATCCATGTTAGCTTTGTGAAGGAGCTTTTCCAGGTGGCCATTTACTCTATCAAGCCAAAATTCCCTATCTTCATTGATTTCCATGGCAATCTTCTCCTCAAAAGTGAGTTCCTCTACAAGAAGTGCCTCCTGTTGTTTTTCTAGCTCCAATGCTCTCTTTAGGCCCCTTGTTCTTGGTATTTTCCTTGCTATCTCTTTTTCATGCTCAATCACTGCTTTGCCTTTCAATTCTTGCCTAGTAGCCTTAAACAAGTCATTTTGCAAGAGTATTTGATTTTCCTTTAACTATTTGTTCTATTGCTCAAGGAGATAACAAACTTGGACCTTGCCAAATTGTCTTGTAGCTCTCTGATTTTGGCATTTTTTTCTTTGATGACTAGGTTTAGGGTTTCCTTTTCATCTTGGGACTCCAAGTCCACCATCTCAATATCATGGTGAAGGGCTTCTTTCTCTTGGACAACTGTCTCCTATTGCTTATAATATCTCTGTTTTAGTGATGTAGAAGGCAAGTCCCCTTCCACAATTTGTGGATAAAACACTTGCCTATTTCCTCTCTGATAAGTTCTGACCTCTTTGTCCCTTTTGTTCTTTTTAACTGCAACCTTGCTAGATGACCCAACCTCTGTTTGTGTAAATGGTGTAGATGGTGGAATAGGTCTAGCAAGTTGGTTGGATGGAGATGTGAAGACCTCTGCCTCAATAAAAGTTTCCCATGCAATGTTCAGCTGTTTGAGATGGTGAAGAACAACGATTTTGATAAGTGAGTGATGGAAAACACTGTTCATTTGGAGCTCCTATTCTCTGTGCCTACTTGTTAGGCCATCTTGTCAATGCTCCTATACAAATAATAGGGAATGTTGAAAAGCTTCACCCTATTGAAATGCACAAGTAATCTGATGTGGTAGCTATATAGCTTGGAGAATCTTCTCTCGCAAGTGAAATACTTCATTATGATTTTCATCATGGGAGCAAACCTATCAAGTATTTGACCAAAAGGGAAGATTTTCTTGATGCTATCTTTGTATGATGCTTTGAGGTAAGGTTGATACAACTGGACATCCAATTCTTGAGTTTTGAACCACTTTTCACCTACATTAGGTATCCTTGTTGCTGCTGCAATAATATCTGTTGAAATGGTGAATGCTACCCCTGCAATGGTGACTTGGTCTTTCTGGAGGTTTGTGATGAAGATTCTAGTCAAATCTGGATGACTTTGCACTCTTTGGACCATTTCCCAAAACTCATAACAACCCACATGTTGGAAGCATTTGATTGCTAGGGGTGATGACATCAACTCCTTGGTGTCTGATGGCTCAAACCTTGAGATTCTCCCTCCTTTGTTGTAGGTCTTTCTCTCTTCCTTCATGGTGTTTAGTTTGCTAGAAACCCTCGGGGAGAGGGGGAAGGAAAAGGGAATGAGATGATATGGTTAGGGAGTTTGGATAGGTGTGGGACAATTTAGGGAAGGGTGTATGGTAGTTAGGGACCTTAGGGAGGTGGAGGGCAGTTAAGATAACAAGGGAAATGGGCTAGGGAATTTAATTACAGGGGTATGGTTTCGCTGCTTAGAAAAGCGTAGCGTAGGGGTAGGGTTTTAGGGAATAGGATTTAGGAGATGAAATTGGGATGGGAATTAGGGTCTTAAGGATTAGTTTAGATGTAAAGTAGTTAGGGCAAGGAGCCTAGTGTTTGTAGGCTAGTAAAACAATGTACACCATAAAGCGCAGTGCTTTTGAGAAAAGCGTAGTGATGGAGGGATGAATTACTTCTTGACCATAATCATGAAAAAACTGATGAAAGATGGGGTGAAATGGCTATACTTACTTATTTGCAACCATGTAAAGACCGTAGAAGAGTTGAAGAAACCCTTTGCAATCACTCTTGACCTCCAATGTACAAAACACAGCTTCACTGGTCAAAGCGCAATGTTCTCCAGAAAAGCGCAACGCCTCAAGGAAAGGCGCAACGTGCTCCACCGAAAAGCGCAACACCTTAAGGAAAAGCACAACGTTGCACCAGAAATTCAATTTCTTGAAGTAAAAATTTGGTTTTTGAATTTGGCAAGTTGGGAGCTCGATGCTGAAGAGTAAGAATGAATGTCTTTTGGTCCTTTAGGGCCTTTTAAACTTGGACTAAAATCATTAAATGATCATGGACTCACATTTTCCTTTTCAAAATTAACCTTTAATTTTCTTTTTTGCTGGAACCTTGAAACTTGATTATTTGAACTTTGAACTTTTGGTGGTTTTGGAACATCGAACTTCTTCTTGGAACCTTGAAAATTTGCTGGTGGAACTTGAGCATTTGCAACTACTTGGAACTCTGAAGAACTTATTACAAATTAAGAACATAAAATTACAATTTTTCTTTGAAATCAAATTTATTGATGAATTTACTTTATTGTCACTCCTCCACTTGCTGGACTTTATGCATGGAATGATGATTTGATGACCTTGGAACCCTAAAGACCTAAGGGAGTCTCTGGACCGAATGAAACCATGATAAAAATTATTGTAATGATGATGAAAACTTTTGAATGATGGTACACTCAGCTGAGAGGTGAAATGAACCAACAATTACTAACACTTTGGAAGGAGTAAAAACATAACTAGATCTACATCCAGTGACCAAATTTTTGCATGATGACCTAATGAAATGACAAAAAATTGATTTAAGGACCCTATTAGAACATGATAAGAGTCCATTTGATCACTAGTGACAGGATGCAAAAATTGACACTAATATTGGCTCCAGATGGGGATGGCAACTCCTTGGAGGTGTCAAGAACACCGTAGACAAAGTAGCTTAACCATTGGGCATGAAGTCAAAATCTAAAAACCAAATTGAACACTGAAAATTTGACTCAATAAACTGACTCAAAACTGGACTGACTCAAAAATGAAAACAAACTAAGAAACTTATTGATGTAGCATATCACCAAGACTTGAGGGCTTCAAATCCTGATGACGACCACCCACCTACTGAAGACATATGTACAATCATGTGAAGTGATCCTTCTAGTGTAACCAATCCAACAGATGGCTACTTACTTGAATTCTACTCTCACTTTCCTCGAGCAGGCAGAAAAAACAAAATATAGGCTACTCTGAGTGTCTACTGAACATGTGCTTCTGGTCCATGAAAACAAGAAAATACTTCTTCCCTGCTAACTGTAGCAAATCAATAAAAGGATCTTCAAAAAAATGAAATGTTACCTTGTCTTGAGATCCAACAAAAACACAAGCACACGCTTCATTTTGATCTGAAAGAACACTTGGTTATTGATCCATAGGAAGGCATAGGGAAGTATGACCTTTTGCTACCTGGGTGTTGTCTGTAAATTCTTCAAGCATGAGCAACTCTGATTCTATCTCTGGCATACTCTCTCTCTCGGACTCATTCTCCTCAAATTCATAGTCTAAGTCATTTTTTAATATAAAACATTCTTCAAGATTGTTAAACATGACAGCCTTATCCTCTTCATGAAAGACAACAGTGTTTGTTATCTGATCTCCTTGCAGGAAATCATCATCACAAATTAGCTTACTCACAACAACTTCCTGTATGGTTTCATTAGTCTCATGACTTTTGTCATCTAAACTCAAATTTTCATTTTCAATAATGGAAGAAGTTTCACCAACACATTCTTAACTATGTGAACACTGAAAACCTGCATTAGCTTGGGCTCTAACACGACTTTTCAGGAGCTGATATATTTCATCTTCAGACAGAGGAGAAAATTGAGTTTTATAACAGTGAACATTGGCTTGATGATTTTCATTTTCAAGATCAGGAATAGGCATTTCTCTTTCTTGGTCCCAGTATTTTTCATCCAAGGAAGAGCTACTGGTTCTTGTTGGGAGGAAAAATCATAAAGGGCTTCTATGATTTCATCATATAATACAAATTTTCAGGAAATTCAATGAAATTTTCAGAAATCTCACAACAACTATCAATCATCGACAAGGAAGAATTAGAGCTTTGATAATGTTGAAAGAAAATTGAATGAAAGTCCTTTAGAGAATACAAACTAGCAAATGGTAGACTCTCATACCATGATCTCGTTTGTTCCTCCAAGGTAGCCATGAACATATTCATCAGACGATATTCAAGAAACTCAATCTTTAGTCTGTGAATATGAAAATGAAATTTGACCAAATGCAAACTAGCATCTTCTCCGTCCTGACCTTTAAACTTTGGCAGTCCTGTTTGCTAATCTATACAAGGAATATGGTTCGGAAAACCAAAAATATGAGCTTGATTCATAGGAGCATACCTTCGAGCAATTGAATCCATTTTGACAACAATGAAGTCACCAAGAAGTTCTTAAGACTATTGGTTCTTGAAAAGTGGAGTTGCCATGAAAATTCTGAACCTTTGGATTCTTCGACACGGAATCGCCAGGTGAAAGATGCACAACCTTCTTATGCCTGATCACTTTTCACCATCAGCAATCAGATCTGATCCTTTTCGTTCTTTCTCGGGGAAGATCTACCACTCTGTTCCCTAGAATTGTCACCAAGATATTATCATTCCATCGGATTTCCGAAGGCTGATAAGGAGACCAACAAAGGTAACCACATACCACTTTGACCTAGTAGCTAGCCCTACTAGGCTAAGAGGACTCTCTCAACTAGATTCACAACCAAATTGATTGGATAATGAATATTTTAGGCTAGGTATAGTAGGCTCTAGGGTTTGATTTATTTGAATTTGGTGCTGGATGGTAAATTAGGTCTAGGAAAGACTAGGTCAGGGCACTGAAAATTAGACTTGCAGAGATGTGATGGGGCAAGGTAGGCACACACTTTAGCACTTTAAGGTATCCTGGTGAATATGGTAGACTGATAGGGTTTCAAAACGAGCATAGGAATTATGTATTTGTTTATATCAGAAGAAAGTGAAACATAACTATGATAACTTCTCCAAAACAGAGCATTGAAACCAATGAATTGTGCTTATCAAACTTAGAAATCAATCACATAAGGCATGGACATGAATATTAAAGGTACAATAATTTCAAACATATGAAAACTTTCAGTTAAGTGAGTTAAACTCAGTTGTGCTAGTTGTAACTGAAGATACACAAGTGAGAGATCAAGTGAATTAATTATTAATTAATTCACAATCAGTGGTATCACATGCAACTGAAGATTTACTATTATTAACTGCATGCATGTCAGATCCAGTGGAGACCCAGTTGAGTTTTAGGTGAAAGGGAAGTAAACTATTAGTTCTGACATTATCCGGTTGCACACATGCAACCACACACACATTGGATGTGCCCATGAGGATTGCGCAATCAAGGTAGCGCAAGATTGCACTCATTCAGGGATTTCTATCAGCAGGGATTGTGCAGTGGAGGCAGGCTGTCTGGAGATAATAAATTGGCAAAAGAACTTGCCAATTTTTGCATGATAGTGTGAGACAATTAGCTCATGTACTGAGAGCTCTTGGGTTAGAGCTTTGTATGTAATTGTTTCATGATCCATGATATAATATACAATAGAAGATAGTGGGGTTTTTTTAGCTATGAGCTTTCCCCATTAAATTATCTGTATTGTGTGTGATTGATCTTTCTTCATGATATTGTAATTGGCGATTGTGTTTTAAATTCAGTAAAGATTTGTAGAAGTGTTTTTGTATTTAACAATAGCATATTGTTAGATCAGGAGAATCCAAGACATACATGTATTTTGTATAATTTCTACATGGTATCGGAGCCAGGTTATCACAGTATTGCGCAGGAGCTGAGTTTGTTGGTGGAAAGAATTTGAATTTGCAGAAAGACTTTCTTGGTGCTATAGTTGATTCAAGATCAAAATGGCTTTCAATGGCTTGAGGTTAGAGTATGCACTCGAGGGCAGCTCAAACTACATTTCTTGGAAGGATAGGATTGAGGCAGTACTTGAAGACAATGGCTTGAAGGAATTCATTGACAATGATGTTCCTAAGCCTGCTTCATTAGATGCTACCAATATTGATGCATGGCAAAAGAAAGTGGTAAAGGCGAGGAGGATCCTGTTGGAGGGAGTACGAGACCACATTGTCTCAAGCCTCCATGGGAAAGCCACACCATATGCTATGTGGAAGGCTTTGATGGATTTATTCCAAAGCAGCAATGACCATAGGAAATTGGCGCTCAAAGATAAACTCAGAAAGATCAAGATGGAAAAGGGCGACAACATTCCAAAGTATCTCACGAAGTTTGTCCAATGTCGGGATGAACTGGGGAGTGTGGTAATAACTGTTGCTAATGATGATTTGGTGAGCTTGGCTCTTTTGGGACTTCCTAAGAGTTGGCACAGTTATGAAGACTCTGTCAACGGATAGGAAAAATTGCCGGATTGGGAACGAATGTGGTCGGATCTGGTGCAGAAGGAGTTAAGGCAGAATACTAGAGATGGATATTCATCAAAGCATGATGATGAAGAGAATTGTGCTTTGGCTGCCAAGGCGAAGAAGGGGAAGGGGAAGAAATTCCATTCTAAATCTGAGTCTAAAGGCAAGAAGCTGGATATATCCAAGGTGAAATGTTTTGACTGTCCCGAACATGGGCATCTTGCTACTAACGTCCACAAAAGAAGAAGAACAAGAAAGCTGCTAGAGCTGCAGATGGTGAGGCCCTTGCCTCGCAATTTGAGCTTGAATTCTCCTTGATCGCATGCATGGTGTCAAGTGCATTGGGATCGGTGTGGTATTTGGATAATGGCGCTTCCTTTCACATGACGGGAGATAAGGAACTTTTCAGTGACTTGGAGGAGAAAGATCTCCATATGCATATAGAGATGGGCGACAACGGACGGTATAGTGCTACCAGGATTGGTATCATTACCTTTCAGAGGGAGTCAAGGAAACCATTTCAATTGAAAGATGTTATGCATTTTCCAAGTCTGAAGAAAAATTTGGTCTCGGTCACAATGTTGGAGGACAAAGGCTATGATGTTGTTTTTAGCGATGGAAAAGCTTTCCTGCGACATAAAACAACGGGTCAAGCCAAGAGGATAGGGATTTGAGTTAAGAATCTCTACAAGCTAGAGGTAGATGGCTGCGCTGCCATGATGGGCAAGGCGAAGAAAGTGGTGAGTTGGGATGAGGGCGAATTATGGCACAGGCGATTGGGCCATCTTCATCATGGAGCCTTGAAAGTCATGCAACAAATATCTACTAGACTTCCATGAGAAGGAGAACTGTGCTTCGGGGATCCTTGAGAGAGTTCACACAGACGTGTGTGGGCTGTTCTCGGTTGCTTCAACAACAAAAGATAAATACTATGTAATATTTGTTGATGATTTTTCTCGTAAATGCTGGATCTTCTTCATGCAGAAGAAGGATCAAACATTCTCCAAGTTCTGTCAGTTTAAGGCATTGGTGGAGAAAGAGTCGGGGAAGCAAGTGAAGGCTCTTAGGAGCGATAATGGTGGAGAATACATCTCTAACGAATTCAATAACTTTTGCAGCAAAGAAGGAATTTGAAGAGAACTCATAGCGCCTCATAACCCACAGCAAAATGGGGTCGCGGAGAGGAAGAACAGAATGATTGTGGGTGCAGCACGAGTGATGTTGCATGATCAAGGCCTACCAATGTATTCGTTGGCGGAAGCATGCAACACTGCGGTTTATGTGAAAAACTGTTGTCCTCATAGAGTACTTGGCATGAGTGCACCTGAAGAAGCTTTCACTGGTAAGAAACCAAATGTTTCACACTTTAAGATTTTTGGCTCATCTGTTTATGTGCATGTGACCAAGGATGCTAGGAAGAGGTTGGAGCCGACTGCTGAAGTTGGGATTTTTTTGGGGTACACAAAAACACCCCATAATTATCATGTGTATTTGCCAAATAGCAGAATAACTGTTGTGCAACGGGATATAAAATTTGATGAGGGGAAAGCCATGCGGTTGTCGCTTGAGAGGGAGTTAGACTTGCATGCGGAGGAGGAACCACTGGTTCCCAAAGATGAGCCTCTAGATGTGAGTTAGCCACAGGAGGAGGTTCATGGAGTGGAGGAGTCCACTCACGCAGAGCCATCCATCAGAAATGGCAGAAGGCGTACCACGAAAGCTGATAGGCTGAGACTTGATGCTTCACAAAATGTAAGAGCCCCTACTTCACAGCGCAGACAAAGACAGTCTCCTAACCGATTTACTGGATACATGGCTCTCATGAGCAAATGTATTATGAATGAACCATCTTCCTTTCAGGAAGCAGTGCAGGAGCCCACATGGGTAGATGCAATGGTGGAGGAGTATGACTCGATTGTCAAAAACAATGCTTGGGAAATTGTTCCAAGGCCAGTTGATAAATCAGTGGTAGGTTCGAGATGGATCTACAAGGTAAAGCAAGTTGTTGATGGGAGTGTGGAGAAATACAAGGCCATATTTGTGGCCCGGGGCTTCTCATATAACGAGAGGATAGATTATGAAGAGACCTTTGCACCTGTAGCAAGGTATTCTTCCATAAGGACCATCTTTGCTCTCTCAGCGCAGATGGCCTGGCGCATTCATCAAATGGATGTGAAAATTGTGTTTTTCAATGGGATCATTGAGGAAGAGGTGTACATAGAGCAGCCTGAAGGTTTCGAGATCTTCAACAACAACTCGCATGTGTGCCAACTCAAAAGGGCAATGTATGGGCTGAAGCAAGCACCCTGTGCTTGGTACACTCGGATAGACAACTATTTCACCACACTGGGCTTCACCAAAAGTGACGCAGATGCAAACCTACCAAATTGTGGTGGAGGGTAAGCTTTTAATCATTGTTCTTTATGTTGATGATTTAATATTGACTGGTGATGAGCAGCTGATACACTCATGCAAAGAGGACCTTGCAAAGGAGTTCGAGATGAAGGATATGGGTCTTCTTCATTATTTCCATGGATTGGAAATATGGCAGCGAGATGGTGAACTTTTTGTGTGTCAAGGCAAGTATGCAAGGGAGATACTGGGTAAGTTTCACATGGAGGGCTACAAACCCATGGATACTCCGCTTTCAGGAAAATGGAGGAAAGAGGATGCTACTTCTGGAGAGGTAGTGAATGCTACTGTCTATCGACAGTTAGTGGGTTCATTAATGTATCTAGTGAACACGAGACTGACCATTTTCTATGCGGTTAACTCGCTGAGTCAAGCTATGGTTAAGCCTACCAAGCTCTTTTGCAAGGCGGGTAAGCATGTCCTGAGATGCCTGAGGGGCACATCAGAGTATGGTTTATGGTACAGACAGATGGAGTGAAATTGTATGGCTTCACGGATGTAGATTGGGCGGGAAGTCCATCGGATAGAAAGAGCACATCAAGGGGGATCTTTAGTATTATATCTGCAACTGTTTCTTGGTACAACAGGAAGAAGAGATCCGTGGCACTCAGTTCAGCGGAAGCGAAATACATGGCAATGAGTCAAGCTTCTTGTGAGACTATCTGAATGAGAAAGATCTTGGTTGGTTTGTTTGGTTCTCATATGGATCCGACAATGATTCATTGTGATAATCAGAGTTGCATTAAACTCTTGATTAATCTTGTGTTTCATGATAGATTTAAGCATATAGATATCTGGTACCATCATCTCAGAGATTGTGTGCAGAGGAGAATCATGTTGCTTCAGTCATAGTTTTAAAAAACGGAATCGGGTTTCGACCAGGCCGAGGGTCGGCTCAGACTCCGACTCCAAATCGATAATGACTCGGTTGACTCGGTTTCAATGACTCAGTTTTTTGTAAAAAATACATTAAATATTAATTTTTTTGTACAAAAACATAAATTTAAAGATTTTTATTCATGTTTCCAAACACAAAGCATTACAATATAGACAAGTCACAAAAGACAACATATGATCAAAGTAGGCTCATGAATATATCCATTATATCAAAATTGCACCCAGTGCACTGTCCAATACAGGATGATGATATAGAGATCAAAACAAAAAACACAACCAATGTCACTAACATCAAGGTACATAGAGGGATTGGTGCTCTTGATTAAATACGAGTTCCATACCCTAATAAATGACAAAATTTGATGGAAACCTTGCAATAACCTAATCCTGAAATCCTGAAAAACTGATAAGTCTGCTGGATTTTGAACTCCACAACTCTTCAGAAAACCCTCACAAATGCTCAAGCAAATTCAATGAGGTAGATGTGAGGTATTGAGAGGGGTTGGGTAAGTTAAATAGGATAGGGAAGGGTTAGATAGCCTAAACAAAACCTAACAGCAAAAAAAATTTCATTTTCAAGTCCAATTTTTTATTGTTTTTGGGCCCCCGGCTGGCTGGAACAAACCGGCCGGTTTAACTCGGACCAGGCCGAGTCGGCCAGTTTGTTACCGAGCCGGCCGAGTCAGTCAAAAAATCGGCTGGCTTGGTAACAAACTGGCTGCCTGACTGGTTCAACCGCCGAGTCGGACCGGCCTACCCTTCGGCTCGGTCGACTCGGCTGGTTCCAATTCAGTTCGGCCTGGTTTTAAAACTATGGCTTTAGTACATTCCCATGGAAGATCAGGATGCAGATATTTTGACGAAGGTGCTCACCAGGAGAAAATTTGAATACCATAGAGACAGGATCGGGGTGAAGGATAATCCCTTTCTTTTTGAGAGGGAGTGTTGAGATTCAACAAGAAGATCTTAGTGAAAATTAAGCACCTACATTAGGATGGAGCCTCAAGCTATTTTTAGGTGTATGTCTGTTTATAGATGTATGTGCAAATTCTATTTATAGATGCATGTCTACTATTATTATCCCTTAATATTAGTTGGGCAAAAAACTATATTCTATTCTCAATGAGCACTTGGAAATAGTTAACTGAAGTGGCAAATCAGTTAGCTAAAGGAATTTCGAGTCAAGTGGTTAGTTGGTGGGACATGTAGGTTGACTTAGTTGTAACTGAGTGATTCAAAGTTGTGAGAGAGTTGGAAGTGCAGTTGTGCAAGTTGTAAAGTATTTTAACTCAGTTAAGTGAGTTCAACTCAGTTGTGCTAGTTGTAATTGAAGATACACTAGTGAGAGATCAAGTGAATTAATTATTAATTAATTCACAATCAGTGGTCTCACATGCAACTGAAGATTTACTGTTATTAACTGCATGCATGTCAGATCCAGTGGATACCCAGTTGAGTTCTAGGTGGAAGGGAAGTAAGCTATCAGTTGTGACATTATTCGATTGCACACATGCAACCACACACACATTAGATGTGCTCATGAGGATTACACAGTCAAGGTAGGGCAAGATTGCACTCATTCAAGGATTGCTATCAGCAGGGATTGCGCAGTGGAGGCAAGATGTCTAGAGACATTAAATTGGCTAAAGAACTTGCCAATTTTTGCATGACAGTGTGAGACAATTAGCTCATGTACTGAGAGCTCTTGGATTAAAGCTTTGTATGTAATTGTTTCATGATCCATGATATAATATACAATAGAAGATAGTGGGGTTTTTTTAGCTATGAGTTTTCCTCGATAAATTATTTGTGTTGTGTGTGATTGATCTTTTTTCATGATATTGTAATTGGCGACTGTGTTTTAAATTCCGCAAAGATTTGTAGAAGCGATTCTGTATTTAACAATAACATATTGTTAGCTTAGGAGAATCCAGGACATACATGTATTTTGTATAATTTCTACACAAATTACAAAGAAAATGAAAGATATATACCAAAACATACTTCTCTCCACTCTCAGGGGTCGAATCCATGACTTGTGGAGCTATTCCCCAAAATCCTCAACTAGGATCCTGATGACTAGGGAGATCAACAAACTTTCCCTTTTTTTGGTGAAACTGATTCACTTGAACCAAAATACAAATTTTACTTGATGTATATACCTTTAGTAACTATAACAGACATAATTACATTTAATTTACAAATTTACATTAGTAAAATTTCATGAAATTATTCAACCAACTGAGAAAAACTCGAAATTCTGAAGATAACAGGCAAACCGGAAAAAGCACAACATGACCTTCAGGTTGACTTTTGACTACCTTGCTGAAGTCCAAATTGAGCTTAAGCTAGCTCATTGGAAAGATGTTGTTGTCTGGTTGTCCCAAATGTCATTAAGTAGTGAAAATAATGGAGTTAGGCCCCTGAAAACTCACTTTTTCCAAAATTGGTCAAAGCATAAAGGTGTTTCTATGATGTTTTTTAGCTTTTCCACTTGTCAAGAGTTGAGATTTTTGATTGCCAGGAGTCAAAATGTGATGTAGGAGCCAATATCTATCCATCCCAACTGAGTTTGCATCATTTGAAGGCCTCCAGAAAAAGCGCAGTGTGGCCCACACTGCGCTTTTTGCAGTCAGACTGTGAAAAAGTTAGTGAAATTGAGCCAAAACTGTCAAAAATGCCAAAAAATTCTCCAAAACTTTAAAAATTATTGTGTGAGGTCCAAATTAGGTTTTCTTATGCAATCAATGATGCATCAGCTAGCAAATGGAGTTTTCCCCTCTTCTTCTTGGTGATTAGGGTTTCTTTTAGCTTGTTTTGCATTTTCTTGTATTTGATATTGCAGACCTTGTTTCTAGTGTAGTAGTGGTGGGCCATGTGCCTTATCATCTTATTACCCCTATTAGATTTGTGAAGAATCTTCTCCGGGTGGTCATTTACTCTATCAAGCCAAACTTCCCTATCTTCATAGATTTCCATGGAAATCTTCTCTGCAAAAGTGAGTTCCTCTACAAGAAGTGCCTCCTGTTGTTTTTTTAGCTCCAATGCTCTTTTTAGGCCCCTTGTTCTTGGTATTTTTCTTGCTATCTGTTTTTCATGCTCATCAGATTTATCATGCTCAATCACTACTTTGACTTTCAATTCTTGCCTAGTAGCCTTAAACAAGTAATTTTCCAAGAGTATTTTCTTTTCCTTTAACTGTTTGTTATCTTGCTCGAGGAAGGAGATAACAAACATGGACCTTGCCAGATTGTCTTGTAGCTCTCTGATTTTGGCATCTTTTTATTTGATGACTAGGTTTAGGGTTTCCTGTTCATCATGGGACTCCAAGTCCACCATCTCAATATCATGGTGAAGGGCTTCTTTCTCTTGGACAACTGTCTCGTGTTGCTTATAATATCCCTGCTTTGTTGATGTAGAAGGCAAGGCCCCTTCAACAATTTGTGGAGCAAACACTTGCCTATTTCCTCTCTGATAAGTTCTAACCTCTTTGTCCCTTTTGTTCTTTTTAACTGCAGCCCTGCTAGATGACACAACCTCTGTTTGTGTAACTGGCGCTGATGGTGGAATAGGTCTAGCAGGCTAATTGGATGGAGTTGTGAAGACCTCTGCCTCAATAAAATTTTCCCATGCAATGTTCAACTGTTTGAGATGGTGAAGAACAATGATTTTGATAAGTGAGTGATGGATAAGATTGTTCATTTGGAGCTCATATTCTCTGTGCTGTACTTTGTAGGCCATCTTGTCAATGCTCCTATACAAATAATAGGGAATGTTGAGAAGCTTTACCCTAGTGAAATACATGAGTAATCTGATGAGGTAGTTGTATAGCCTGGAGAATCTTCCCTCGCAAGTGAAATACTTCATTATGATTTTCATCATGGGAGCAAACCTATCAAGTTGCTGACCAAAAGGGAAGATTTTCTTGATGCTATCTTTGTATGATGCTTTGAGGTAAGGTTGATACAACTGGACATCCAATTCCTGAGTTTTGAACCATTTTTCACCTACATTAGGTATTCTTGTTGCTACTGCATAATATCTGTGGAAATGGTGAATGTTACCCCTGCAATGGTGACTTGGTCTTTTTGGAGGTTTGTGATGAAGATTCTAGTCAAATATGGATGACTTTGCACTCTTTGGACCATTTCAAAAAACTCATAACAACCCACATGTGGGAAGCATTTGACTGCTAGGGGTGATGAAATCAATTCCTTGGTGTCTGATGGCTCAAACCTTGAGATTCTCCCTCCTTTGTTGTAGGTCTTCTCTCTTCCTCCATGGTGTTTAGTTTGCTAGAAACTCTGGCGGAGAGGGGGAAGGAAAAGGGAATGAGATGATAGGGTTAGGGAGTTGGGATTGGTGTGGGACAATTTAGGGAAGGGTGTAGTGGAGCTAGGGACCTTAGGGAGGTGGAGGGGAGTTAAGATAACAAGGGAAATGGGCTAGGGAATTTAATTACAGGTGTATGGTTTAGCTGCCTAGAAAAGCACAATGTAGGGGTAGGGTTTTAGGGAATAGGATTTAGGAGATGAAATTGGGATGGGAATTAGGGTCGTAAGGATTAGTTTAGATGTAAAGTAGTTAGGGTAAGGAGCCTAGGGTTTGTAGGCTAGTAAAACAATGTACACCATAAAGCATATTTCTTTTGAGAAAAGCACAACGATGGAGGGATGAATTATTTCTTGACCATAATCATGAAAAAATTGATGAAATAGCTATACTTATTTGCAACCATGTGAAGACTATAGCAGAGTTGAAGAAACCTTTTGCAATTACTCTTGACCTCTAATGCACAAAACGCAACTTCACTGGACAAAGCACAACGTTCTCCAGAAAAGCGTAGCGCCTTAAGGAAAAGCACAACTTGCTCCACAGAAAAGCGCAACGTTGCACCAGAAATTCAATTTCTTGAAGTAAAATTTGGTTTTTGAATTTGGCAAGTTGGGAGCTCGATGTTGAAGAGTAAGAATGAATGTCTTTTGGTCCTTTAGGGCCTTTTAAACTTGGATTAAAATCATTAAATGATCATGGACCCACATTTTCCTTTTCAAAATTAACCTTTCATTTGCTTTTGCTGGAACCTTGAAACTTGATTATTTGAACTTTGAACTTTTGGTGGCTTTGGAACATTGAATTTCTTCTTGGAGCCTTGAAAATTTGCTGGTGGAACTTGAGTATTTGCAGCTACTTGGAACTCTGAATAACTTATTACAAATTAAGAACATAAAAGTACATTTTTTCTTTGGAATCAAGTTTATTGATGAAATTACTTTATTGGCACTCCTCCACTTGCTGGACTTTATGCATGGAATGATGATTTAATGACCTTGGAACCCTAAAGACCGAATGTAGACTCTAGACTGAATGAAACCATGATAAAGATGACTGTAACGATGATGACAACTTTTGAATGATGGTACACTCAACTGAGAGGTGAAATGAACCAACAATTAGGGAAACTTTGGAAGGAGTAAAAATAGACCTAGATCGACATCCACTAACCAAATTTTTGCATGATGACTTAATGAAATGATAAAAATTTGATTGAAGGACCATACTAGAACATGATAAGAGTCCATTTGATCACTGGTGATAGGATGCAAAAATTGACACTAACACATCTCACTGAAGACGCACATTAAAACTCAAAAAAACATAGTGGGCATTTGGAAAATATCCAAAAGGGAACATTACATTTGTATGATGTATAACAGTTGTCTTACCCCTCAATGATAAGGCAGCTCATTGCCCATCAGGGTTGGGACATGCAAGGGTTCATTTAATGGTATATAGGAGCAATATGGTGCTCAAGAACTGCGTGATGGCTACACAAATCACCATTTCCAAGAACATTCCCATCCTATACATAACTTGAATGAGGCCTTTACAAGAAAGAGTATGTTGCTCTTTTTTTCCCTTCCCCTATTTCCTACCTTCACTATCTCATTCTCTCCTCAACTAAATGTTCTTATTAATATATTTATCGCAAAACAATTGCACCCATCATAAATGGAGTAACAATTTCTCACTTTGGTCCCTTTACTTCAATTCCTCCTTCTTTGGGTAATTTTGTCCATAAAAAATGCTGTCTTGACTCTTTTCACATGCCAACCTAACAATCAAACTGTGAAGTGGATGGAATGGGACAATGAAGGACTTTTGGCCCATGCTCCTCATTGTATTTTAGATAATGAAGGACAATGCATCTCATTGTGTTTTTGCCAACAAACATTATGAAAACTATGGCTTCCTCCCTAGGTCTCTCATCACATAGGGCTTGTTGCCGCAAAATCTAGTAGGCTCAGTCTAAAGCCTCACTGAGAAAAGGGCCAAACCTTATGGCAACAATGAGGAAGGGTTGCCACTGTCACCTCAACAACCTTTTTCCTACTCTTTAATGGGATTTAAACCACAAGGGAGGATTCCTTAAATCACCTATTGGGTATTGTAATATATGGCTAAAGATGATAAGTTTTTGAAGGTCTAAAGATGATAGAGAACTTGGCAGGGCTAAAGATGACCTATGTTTTCAATGTTATCTAAACTTAGGCTACTAGATGGGATGTTATTAGTTAGGGTTTGGATGATCTTCGATACTATAACATTCAATGTCATATAGAAAAATACGAAAAGATCTCAAGATGATCTCCAACAAGAATGGAACAAGGCCTCCAAATAGAGGTTTAACTAGGGTAGATTGTTTTATCATTGTTAGACATGCATAAAAAACAAATGAAAGGACAAATGTATCTCTTTTATGGTATGTTAGGCTATTCCCTATGCTATATTTTTCGTGGAGAAAAGTTACAAATGCTTATCCTAAATTATGCACCACCCACATGCAATAATACATTGCTTTTATGCATAAATCAGACCTAAAACCCTAGAGGCTTCCCTAGTTGTCTAAGAGAGAGAAAATAAGAAGGTTTTCTATTAAGTTTTAAAGTCATCAACACACTCTTGGACAAGTGCCTTATCATACAAGAGTTAACATAGTCTTTATGGCACAATTTTCCACAGAAGGACAATGAAGGAGTAAGGGGGGTGCCTTAAAGCATCCACTTCTAAAACCCTATCTATTGCCATTGGGAGGGGAGAAATTAAGTACAAGGCATGCACATATAGAGTTTCCTTATAGGCCTTGAAGAGGACAATTTCACATGCAATATTGAAGCAAAATCTCAAAAGTGAAAAGCATTTTCATGGAATAATTGAAACCCTGATTTAAATACTAAAGCACGTAAAATATCAATAATAGACAAGAAACTTACAACAATCCTCCAAAAAGGCACTTGTTTCAATCCCAAAACAATGTATCCAAGAAAAAAACACATACTTTATAAAGTCATGTTGTAATTTTTTGTAGATGTTCTATGCTTGATGCTTGATGAATGAGAGGGTCAGCACATGTCAGGAAGAGGTTGTCCACATACAGCACCAGAATGAGAGGCTTTTCTCTATCAACCTTGAAGTAAAGGTTTGGATCAGCATTACTACGAGTGAAGCCCAACTTCATCAGGTAGCTATCTATCCTCTTGTACCAAGTTGTGGGTGCTTGCTTCAACCAATAGAGGGCTTTCATCAACTTGCAAACATGGGTATCCCGATCCTGGACTTCGAACCCCAAAGGTTGCTCCACATACACCTCTTCCTTTATCGCACCATTTAGAAATGCGGTCTTCACATCCATCTGATGAAGACTCCATCCTTGCGTAGTAGCAAGGGCTATGATAGATCAGATGGTGGTATATCGGGCCACAGGTGCAAATATATCATCATAGTCTACGCCTTCCTTTTGAGAGAAGCCACATGCAACGAATCTTGCCTTGAACTTTTCAGCACTTTCATCAGATCCATGCTCGATCTTATAGAGCCATTTCGAGGTGACAACTGCTTTGTCCTCTGGTCTTGGAACCACATCCTAGACATTATTCTTCATAATGGACTCATATTCTTCGTGCATAGCATCCTTACAGACTTGATGCTTTACGGCTTCCTCAAAAGATCCAGGCTCAGATTATACGATAATACTCATGGCTGCTAGATACCCTTGGTATCTATTCGGCTTCTTGCTTTCACGGAATGTCCCCCTTGGGGCCGAGGGAGAGCCATGATGGCCTTTTCGTCATTGAAGGAGGTGGATCAATTGGGTCCATCGCTCCTTCAACATTGGGCATCGTCTCATCCTTCGGTTCTTCTTGATTTCCAGGCCTTGCTTCATGATCTTCCTCAGATCTTGGAAGATTGACTACTTTCCTCAGGGAAGCATCTTCGTCAAAGGTAACATCGTGGCATATCTCCACTTCCCTTTGAGCAGGCACATAGACTCTATAGGTCTTCGAAGTTTCGTTGTAGCCCACAAACATTCCCTTCTTCCCAGAAGCATCCAGCTTGCTCCTCTTCTCCTTCGGCACATGAAAATAAACAGGACATCCAAAAACTCTAAAATGTGAGACGTCAAGTTTCTTACCAGAGAAAACCTCTTCGGGAGTTTTGGAGTCCAGAGCGGAATGCGGGCATCAGTTTTGTATGTACACAACAGTGTTCTCAGCTTCTCCCCACAGAAACTTCGGTAGACCTTGGTCACATAGCATGGCACGGTAAACTTCCATAATGTTCCTATTCTTTCGTTCAGCAACGCCATTTTTCTCTGGAGTATAGACAGTTGTGGTCTCCCTCTTGATGCCATCTTCTCTGCAAAAGTTCTTGAACTCGTTTGTCTCATATTCAGTGCCATTATCGATCCTCAATATCTTGATCTTCTTCCCTGTTAGATTTTCCACCAAGAGTTTGAAGATACGGAACCACATGAAAGCCTCATCCTTCTTCTTCAAGAAGTATATCTAGGTTTTGCAAGAGAAGTCATCTATGAATGTCATATAATAAGAATATCCTCCCAAGGATGTTACGAGCAGCATACCAGACAGATCAGAATGTATCAATTGCAAGACATCAGATGTCTTTGTGACACTTGAGGGGAAAGGTCCCCTTGTATGCTTTCCTTTGGCACAACCCTGACATACACCATGATTATTTTAGAACTCAGGCATCCCCATCACCACCTTCCTTGCTTCGGGAAGGGCTTTGTAGTGAAGGTGTCCAAAACTCTGGTGCCATAGTTCAGTCTGAAGGATAGTATCACACGTCATCGCTCTCAGTGGACTTCCTCCAACCTGGTAGAGTGTATCAACTCTAAACGCAATCGTGATAGCTTCCTCGAAACTATTCTTCCAGATACGCACCTTCCCATCAACGAATGCCACATTGAAACCTTTGTCTTCCATGCCCGATATAGACACAAGGTTCTTCTTCAAGTGAGGTACATATAGCACATCTTGTAAGCGGATGACTTGACCTTGAGACAAGTGGAGGGTCACAGTCCCTATCCCTTTCACGGGATATGTGGCATTATCTCGAAGGATAATTTCCAGATTAGTATCCTTCTCAACCATATCAGAAAGTGCTTCCTTGAACCCAATGATGTGCCTTGAGGCACCACTATCTATCAACCAAACATCCATAGTGTAGGGTGGAGATGCAGCAGAGAGGGCAGATACAAGAATGAATTCATTTCTTTTATCAACAACATTTGATTCCTCATACCTGGAATTTCTTGACCTTTTGAAAGGTTGCCCATTTCCCCCGGAGGGAGCCTTCCTCTTCCTCTTGAACCTGTTGTTTCTTTGATTGCCATTCCTCCGGTTGTTGTTGTTGTCATCATCATCAAAAGAATCCTGCTTTGAAGGACATTCTCTAGCATAGTGACCTAGCTTGTGACAAGTGTAACACTTGCCTTTTTTTCCTTGGGCCCCTGCTCTTCCTTTGTTCCTTGGACCACCAAAGTTCTTCTTCTTAGTATGAGCAGTGAAGACAACATTTCCTTCATTTTCATATTCCTTCATCCTTGTCTCTTCTTGTACGCATCTCGATAATACTTCATCAAAATCAGGTATGACATTGTTATTGAGAATGGTAGTGTTGAATACATGCCATTCGGATGAGAGACCTCCAAGTGCGGTGAGAACCATATCTCAACTAGCTATTGTCTCCCTAATAGCCAACAGATTATTCTTGATCTCGGTCAATTTCAGAAACTGTGATTGAACAGACTCATCCCTGCCATTCTTCAGATTCTTCAATTGGTTCTTGAAGAATAGGACTTGATTCGCATTGTTGGCCTTGAACATGTTGACCAACTTATCATACATCTCCTTGGATGTGCCCAGCTCAGAGATGTAGGCAACCAGACTCATATGAATTGAGTCCATGATCATTAGCTTTGCTTTGATTTCCCCCTTCTTGTACTTTGATTTGGCGGCAACAGTTGCAGTGGATGGAGGCTCTTGGATTTTACCCTGCACATAGTCCATGACATCTTGGTCTTCCAAATTAAGATCGAGTGTCATCTTCCAGGAATGGAAGTCTTCCTTCCCAGTCAATTTGTCATCAGCCTTAAAGCCATTTTAGTTTGAGAAACCCATCCTCTTCTTCGGTGATTGCTACAAACTAGGGCTTTGTCTTCACCTCAACTCCGATACCATGTAAATTTTTGTAGATGTTCTATGCTTGATGCAACTTTACTTTTTATCCCAATATCAGACAACAATCACATCAGCAAGAAAGTAAAATGTTGATGGAACATACCAGTAGATCGGCAGAAGACAAGCCAAAATATATATGTGTTGGTGCGTTACGGCGGTTAGCAGGATGCTTCAACCAGCAAAGTCTCAATATGGTCAGCCAACCAGAAGTGTCACACAACCCTCTAAGACAGCCAAAACAGTCAACTCCAAAAGTCAACGTTGTTAGTCAACGGTCAACGTAAATAGCAGCAGCAACAAGGTCAACACAACCAAGTCAAAGTCAACGTCCAACATCGGGAATAGTGCCAAAAAATGTGGATTGAGGAAATCGAAGGAATGGGAGAGTTTAAGGTCAATTTTACCTTGCGTTGACCAAAGTCAACGTTGGTCAACGTTGTGGTAGAAACCCTAGGCCGAAAACATAATTTGCTACTTGCTGAAATTTCCCACGTGTGAAGAGAAAAGCCTCCAAGGTGATCGAACCAATCAGATGATGAGAGAGAATGTGTGAGGATGTGATGAGTGAAAATGTCCTCCAACGTTGACCAATTTATATCCATCAATGAGGGTGTGTGACACAGCTATTGATGCTTCAGACCTTTAGGCCGACCTACACATATTTTGAATAAATTCAAAATAAATGTTCTGCTCATCGGATCAAGATGATCTTTAGATCAATCTTACACCTCTCCGAAAGAGGGGTCCAATAAAAATATTGGCATTTTCATTTGAGCATCACAACATGGAGTTTGGACCTAGTTGTCCAAAATTAACACATGTCCATAAATATCACATTTTTCCCAATATAGCGAAAAAGAGCTAAGTTGCACTCTCTTAGAGAGGAGTTGAATCACATGCATGATCATGAAATGGAATGAGTGGAGGAGTCTCTATTTGTATGATACCTAACTCCCTCATTATTATAATAATACAATTAAATAATCCCTATTGAGTCTTGACAAGTTTTCTTTAAGTGTTCCATAAGAAAAACGTTACAAGGCAACCTCATAGCTCAAAAACATAACAAAAGTGCCATAAAAACCCACATGTGTGGGAAAAAATGCTCATCATTCTCCAAATGAGCTCTCTAAGCCACCAAAAGGTGTGATAAGGGATAATGAGTGCTCCATACTCCAAGATACATCTCAAGGATCATGTGCAAGCCTCCCAAGTCACTCCATGCCAACATGTCATGTCAATGGTGCCCTATGTCACTCTCAAAGGAGCAAGATGGGTGATGTGGCACTCTATAACTTCAGCATTGGGAATTGAAGGTGATGTATAAGCCCTCCCTTGACATCACAAGGATGGCCATCATCATCTAGGCTCTGAAACAAGTGATGCCCATCAAATAGTGTCAAGGCCAACTTGGGGGCATCCTAGGTCTATTGGGCACATCATCAATATCTCCAACACCAAGCCTGATGGAGTCAATGTTTCAACATATGGGGGTCCCTCAAGGTGTCAAGCATCATGTGGGTTCATCAGAAAGCCCAACACTTTACTTTGGATAGGCAACATTGCATCATCAAGGTCAACCCCTCTCTCTGCAATAGATGGTATGGCCTTTATTGCTCTGCTGAGAAGGTGGGGTAATCACCTCAAAAATCCATCTACTACAATGATGAGAACCACTTGACAAAACCCTATCAATATCAAGTGAAAATAAAAAATATTTGGTAAAAAAAGCATGGATGCATAATAGTAGACCATACTTAATGTTAAAGGCATAATAATACTTCCAACAATGATCACCTTTAGATATCTAACTAGACCAAGTCATGTATAAGTGTTCCTTCCTTAAGTTAGGGATGTTTAGATGGAAAGACTTATTAGGTGTTTCCAACCCCCAAGGGGAAGTGACAAGTCCCAAGTTAGCCCATCATTCTATAGGTGCATGTGAAGATGGTGGCAATGGAGTGGGCATGACTTCAGGGCTAGGTTACATAGCCAAGTGACCAGCTAACAGTGGCCCAACATCCTGAATATGTAGATGTAAGGAGGGAGCAATCGTGTAGGCACGATTTAAACCTTTCCTCAGCCTGCTTTTTCCGCCCCTCAGGTGTGCCTTTTACTTCATGCTTTGACTTGGCTGCATAGCTTAGGATCCTGAGCTTTCTTTACATATTTAGCATTTATTACCCCTTAATGATAAGAAATTTTGTCTCTGATTAGGGTTGGGTCTTACAATGGTTCCTTTTTATGGATGGAGCATCATGTGCTCTAGGAACCAGGTAATGGCTAATGAAGGGGGTAGAGCTCATGTTAAAAATTTTCCCATTTTGTCTCAACCATCTTTTGCATTTTATATTTTTCTTTCATTATGGCTTCCTTCTGATTTTATCTTTCTTTTAGCTGCATCAACCTACACGACAAAGTTTTCTGGCCCAAACTCAAGGGTGAGGATGAGAAGGTGTCAATCCTCATGACTGATGACCTCCATCCTGAAGAATGGAGATGGAAAAAGAAAGGGAAAGATTGAAAGTGGCAAGTATGGAATACCATGGACGTACTACTTCAATTAGAGCCTCCTCAACAATGTCCTTCCTAAAACCGTAAGGCCTCAAAGGAGGTCACAATAGACTAGAGTGAAGGTTATGTGAGGAAACAAGTATAGATTCAAGGCCAAACAATCATCTAGATCACTTGTTAAATCATATTAGTATGCCTGAGAGATTTAAGCATCAACACATGAATACAAAATGCTTAAATTACCTGCCAATGGATGACCCACTTGTGAAAATTTCATCTACCACAATAGTTGGAAATTATTTTCGTAATTGTTAATTTTATTTAACAATTTATTTGCATTTTTCTATGGAAAATACCAAATAATTCACCCTATGATTTTCACAAATAAACTATGGAAATAAATAGCATTGGCAACCAGGGTTACGGGGAAGCTTCACCCCCCCTCGTTCCCGCTCCCGAAACGCGCTCCATTTGGGAGCGTTTTGGGAGCGCTCGAAAACGCGCTCTCGAAAACGCTTTCTGAGGGGAGCATTTTCGGGAGCGCGTTTTCGAACCTGTTAAAACGCTCCCTGCCTTTTCGGGAGCGTTTCCGGAAGCGCTCGGGAGCGAACGCTCCCTGAGCGCTTTCGGCGTTGAGCATTTTTTAAACACCGGAAGCGATCGGGGAGCGTTCGCTCCCGAACGCTCCTCGGAACAAAAAACGCTTCCCGCCGGGCAGAAATTTTTTTCAATGAAAAATTCGTTTTGTTTATGGGCGGGGGTTCATTTTGTTTTTATTGTTTGTTGAGTGAGTGAGAGAGAGCAAGAAGAGCTTGAGGAGAGAACTGGAGAGTTGAACTACAAAAGTGACAAGGAGAGCAAGGAGCAAGCTGTAAGGCAATAGGAGGATTGCAAGAAAGAGGTAGGCCTTCTAATCCAATTTTGTATTTTCTAGGATGAATTTGTAGGTTGTTTAAAAATGAAAACTTGATTTTTCCTTGAATGTTGCATTTTATTGGGTTTAAAACTTAAAAAATGAATTGTTTTTTTCCTATGTTGCATTTCATATTCCCATTTGGCATTTTTCCATTTGTTTTGCAGGCTAGAAACTTGAAACTTGAAACTCGTTTCCATCATGGCTATATGGCTAGGGATTTTCCTCATGTTGATTCCTTTCTTTGTGATAATGGTGTTGGAGAGTAGTAGAAGAAAGAGGCAAATCAAAGAAGAGGAGGATGAAGAGGAGGGTTATGGTGGATTTGAAAAAAATCCTGAAGAGGAGGAGGATTACGTTGAGGAGGAAGTGGGGAGTGGAGAACATGAGGACACAGATTCCCCAACTAGACAAGACCAAACTCAGACACCTTTGTGGAAATATGTTCAGAAATAGGAAGGAGGGAAAGGTGGTGGAACCACTAAATTTATTTTCCCCCATTGCAATAAACAATACCATGGTTCATACACCCATGCGAGAAGGCACCTTTGTGGGAAAATGCCAGGGGATGGAGAAAAAAATATTGGAATCAAAATTTGTACTAGTGTGCCAGCAACACATAGAGAGAAATATAGGAAGGAAGAGGAGGCTGCCCTATAGAGATCATCTAAAAGATCTAGGGGTTTCATTGATTCTTATTTAGGCCCAACACGTCATGGACAAACAGGTTCAACTTCCACCCATGCCAGTGGTTTTGGAGACAGTGGCACACCTGGATTAAGGCGTAGAACCATATCCGATTTCCTGGACAAAGGGTGTAGGAATGATGTGGATTCAAAAGTTTATCGGTTTCTATATGCATGTGGGGTGCCATTCAATGTTCTTCACTCACCTTATTGGCATGAAATGGTTTCTGCCATTAATGATGCCCCCAAAGGATACAAAAGCCCTGGGTATGACAAGGCCAGAACCGTGGGTCTTGATCATGAAAAAGTTAAAATAAACCATTCTTTGGCGAGAATGATAAATTCATGGAATGAGCATGGAGTGTCCATTGTCTCTGATGGATGGACCAATGTAAAAGGAAAGCCATTGATAAGTGTTTGGCTGTGTTGGTTAGTGGTGCAATCTTCCTGGTAGCATATGATTATTCAGACAAATTCAAAACCGACATTAACATTGCAGAACCATTACTTGATATAATTGAAAAGACTGGGCCATACAATGTCATACAGGTAATCACTAATAATGCTGCTAACTGTAAGGCAGCAGGAGCAATTATTGAGGATAAATACCCCAACATTTTTTGGTCTGGGTGTTTGGTTCACACAATGAACCTTTTGATGCATGATATCATCAAAAACAAACAACCTCAATTCAAATGGCTTGGTGATTTGTACAAGAGAGTAAAAAAATGATAAAATTTATTACAAATCATAGCAATACCCATGGGCTTTTCCGTACTCACTCCAAATTGGAGTTGTTGAAAATAGCAAAAACTAGATTTGCTAGCTATTACCTCACCTTCAAGCGCCTTTTGAAGGTAAGAGAGTCATTGGCTGCAATGGTATCAAGCCCACACTGGCAGCGATTAAAGGACAGGGCAGCAACAATAGTTGACAGGCAAGGTTTCGAACATGTGGAGGAGACCGCCCTTGACCCTCTGTTTTGGGCACGTGTGAGGGAAATTTTGAATTTTACCAAGCCCATTTATCACATGATTCGGTTTGCAGATACTGATAAACCAGTGATTGGGGAGGTTTATGAGCAGATGGACAACATGTTGGGGCAAATAAAAGATATTGTTAAGGATAATGATCCCAACTTATATGCTATGATTCATGACTGTGTGTGTGCATGGTGGAATAAACTCAGTGTTCCACTACATGCCTTGGCATATATCCTTATGCCAAAATATTACTCTCCATCTTGGTTGGGCCAACCTGCACCTGGAGGTGGGGTTAGGATGAAACCTCACACAGATCTAGAGGTACAAGAGGGGTACATGAAGGCATTAGACAAGTTGGTACCCGACAGGGAGGAGTGTGCTAGATTGTGCCTACAATTAGGCAAATACTTTAGTTGCACTGCTAACTTTGGTTCTTTCCATGCAATGGAAGACAGGGACAGATTTGATGCTCTCACATGGTGGGAAGCATATGGCGGCATGGGACTTTTGCCAAAGTTGGCTAAAAAAGTTCTCTCATAGGTTGTGAACACTTCTTCTGCAGAGAGGTGTTGGAGCACCTACAGCTTCATACACAATGTGAGAAGAAACAGGCTGAATGAAAACCGAGCTGAAAGCTTGGTTTATGTGCATTACAACTTGAGGTTGTTGAGCCATTACTGTGATCGGGGAAATGAGGATCAATCATACAGAGTCTGGGACAACAATCCAGAGGATGATAATTTGGAGGACGGCACGGTACATATGGAAGAATTGGAAGCAAATTTTTTTAGGGATGATGATGAAGCATCAGCAGCACCGCCACACACAGGGCCAGTCCCACCATCTACTGGTAGCAGTGCGGGTGTGGGTGCCAGTGCCAGTTCTCAATATCACACTATTTTTCCTTTGCAGATCTAGCCTCCACCTTCTAGTCATGGTCGTGGTACTCTTGAGAGTAATAGAAGACCAACATTTCCTCGTGGCTCGCACAAATTAGACATTTCTCGTGGGCGTGGCAAGGGGCCATCCAGTAGATAAAATAGATTTGTTGTTTACTAGTCTTTTCTATTTGTTGTTGACAGTTGAACAGTTGAAACTTGACTCTTTCATATTTTTAATGACAATTTAAGTTTGAAGTTTGAATTTGAAAGGTGAAACTTTGAAGTTGGCATTTATAAGTTTACAAGCCATTATGAATTATGAATGTGATGCTTCATGAAAGTTATATGGTGATCAATGAATCAATGATGATAAATGTTATATATTGAATTTTGAAATCAATGAATCAATGATGATAAATGTTAGATATTGAAATTTGAAATCAATGATGATAAATGTTATATATCAATGATGATTAATGTTATATATTGAATTTTGAAAGCTTGAAACCTTCAGATTGATGATTCGCGAGACTCAAGAGTCAATATGTTGTATGCTTCCAACTTGTGGGCGTGGTTGATGAAGATTATAACTTCTAGATGATTGATGTTATATGATTCAATCTATGCTTTTATGTTTTTTATGTCTAATTCATCATTCTATATGTTTTTGTTGACATATATATATATATATATATATATATATATATATATATATATATATATATGCTCCCGGAAACGCTCCGGACCGGAAGCTTCTAAAAATGGCGCTCCCGCTCCCGCTCCGCATTTTCGCTCCCGCTCCCAAGTAACCTTGTTGGCAACTGAGAAAATACTAGGACACACACACACACACATAATAACGACACCGTTAGTTTTGGACAAATGTCTCCGGAAAAACCCAACTTGGGAAAACTGGTGCAGTAGTGAGGGTTTTTATTATTATGCTGCAGTGAAAATATGAGTACAATATTTGAAAATTTGGATGACCCGAATCCTACTACAACAATTGATATTATTTCTTCTATTTGTTAAAATTAATTAAACAAATTATTCTCATTTTTCTACGACAAATATCGAAACATATATGTTGCAGCCATCACAAATAAAATACTGTAGAAAATAAATGCAAGGAAGATACTAGCACACATATAAACACATTGACACAGTTATTTTTGGACAATTGTCTCCAAAAAAACCCAATGTGGGAAAACCGGTGCAGCAGATGAGAGTTTCTTTATTAATTTTCAACAATAATTCATGTACAAGATACTGGATAGCAAAAATAGAGGAAGAACCACTGAGAGAAATTTACTGATGAATTTCTGTCTCCCCACAGCTTTTTCCTGGCCCCAAAGAGAACCCTTTGCCCTTACGCTAGCCTCACTGCATCATGCTTTGCGCAGTGTTTGATGAACTGCGTCCCTCCTCTGTGCTACCCTTTCCAGAATTCGTTCTGCACTCTCAGACTAGTACTGATGCCCTCTCTCTCTCACAGTCAACTAACCCTCTGACTCGATTTTCTCTTGCCGAACTTCAGTCACTGAGAAAATCGATTTGCTTGGGAAACTGAGTATCTACTCTTATGTCGCTTCCAAGTGCCCATCGAGTTCCTTCTTATAATCTCTTGTTGAGATATCAATGGCCATGATTAGATCTTAATCAATGGCTAAGATTAACTTGGACTCGATCCACGCCTTTATCTAGAAGATTCGCACCCGACTTAATTAATACCCTTTAATTAATCATATTTCCTAAGTTTAGACTTAGGAAATATTACAAACTGATTAATTATTTTAATTAAGTCACTTCTGGGTGGAATTTCTGAAAACGATTTGGTCTTGTAAAATGCATGTGTCTTAGCCTCTCTGCAAAATCTTAAGGCTAGAGCACATTTGATGCTACAAAAATCAACACACTATATGGATGCCCAACTAGCAATCCAAACAACAATAAAATTTAGGAAAATTTATTTTAAGGGAATTAACCTTCTTCCACAAGCAACCCCATCACAACTTCCTGCAGAAAACTCGACCTCCTAGACAATCTACGTCTGCCTCTGTGCTACACTACGCAGACCCTACGATGTCAAGCCCTTGAACTACCTCTTATGAAGTCGTTATGCCTGTCTCTACTGAAAAATCACCTCTCCGACACTATGTACCCTCTATAAGGCCTCTGGAACTGACAACGAATTTCTCTCCAACTAAATCGAATTGCCTTCTAAAACTGACCGCTTAGTCCTTTACACTGCCTCGCTGGGAATAACTTGGCCCCTTTCTGCTGCCTTTACGAATCTAGAAAGATTCCTCCAGATCGCTGTCCCTGTCCCTCACTCACTGTTTTGATCTCTAGCTCTCTGGCAACTGACTGTTGCTACTCTGGAAATTGATTTGCCAAGGAAATCGAACTTCTGGTCTTTTGGTGTGTCTTCTCCAAATGCCCATCGACTTCCTCTTATAATCCACTATTGGAGCACCAACAACTAAGATTAAAACTTAATCAATAGCTAGAATCATCTTCGAGTTGATCCATGTGAGTTTCTAGATGATTCGCACATTGACTTAATTAACTCTGATTAATTAGCCATATTCCTTGAGTTTAGACTTTGGAAATATTTAAAAAACGGCTAATAATCTAATTAAGCCATCTGTGAGTGGAATTTCCATAAACGATTTCTAGGTTTTGGAGATCTCATGTATTCTACCTCTCCACCAGATTTTGTGGCTAGAACACATCCGATGCTACAGAAACTAATACCACCTACCTTCGATAAGGAATGTTGCATGGGAGAAAGAAATCTGACTAGAGTATTATGTGGAGGATCTATGGTTGGCTTCCCAAGGACGATAAAAATTCATCCCATGTGTTACCCACTTTTGGTGGGTAATAGGGCTCATCGAGAGTTTTCCATTAAGCGAATGAGCATCTTGATCCAAGTTTTTCACAAAATGTTAACCCTCTATCTCTTGACAAGTCATTTCTGCATCATTGGGTGAAAATGGATTTTGGATCACTACTCGATGTGGTAACTTGTGGGACATGCCAACTCTACCCTACAAGAAGGCATATTTACACAGGCAGTGAAATCATCTATATTCTCCACATGGAATTTCAACCTATGTGATGACGATAACATCCCTAAAGCAACCACAACAAGAAGTTATCCAAAATCCATATCTACCCAATCATGGGAAGATGACTTGAGAGATGGAGCACTTACTTCCTTCCAACATCCATTCCTATGCACTTTGACCATGAAGGACCTGCTTATCAGGGATATGCATAACGCAATTGTGATTGTCTTCTTTTGGGATCTTCCAAAACATCCTGCACTTTCATTACAGACCCTATATTTGTCAATTTCAAATATTAAACTTCGCTTAATGGTTGGCTGCCCAAGGAGGAGGAAAATGTATCCTATGGGTTACCCACTTTTTGGTGGTGGGTAATAGGGCTCATCAAGAGCTTTCCATTAAGTGAATGAGCACCTTGATCCAAGTTTTTCACAAAATGTTAACCCTCCATCTCCCAAGTCATTTCTGCATCATTGGCTGAAAACGGATTTTGGATCACTACTCGTTGTGGTAACTTGTGGGACATGACAACTCTATCCTACAAGAAGGCATCTTTACACTGGCAGTGGAATCATCTATATTCTCCACATTGCATTTCAACCTATGTCATGACTATAACATCCCTAAAGCCAATCCAAAATCCATATCTACCCAATCATGGGAAGATGACTTGAGAGATGGACCAATTACTTCCTTCGAACATTCATTCCTATGCACTTTGACCATGAAGGACTTGTCAAGCATATGCATAATGCAATTGTGACTGACCCAAGATTCACTAGTACATGGATTCTCTAATGGCACCTTAGCAAAAGGAGGATATTCAAAGTGTGGTTGAAAGGATTTCTTTTGATAATAATGTAGAAAACCATCATAGATTCCCACCTGTTCCACACCCAAACGATGAGATAGAGGCCTATGAAAGCTATGAAGAGACTGCGACACAATATCATGACGATGCTAAAGATATCAACATTTTTGAGGATGATGGGCCCTATTTTGATGATGTCTCCATCGATTTCCCTACTGAAGACAACACTGAAAATCAAGAGAATAGTTTAGGGGATGAAGATCCACATCATGATAATAGAACTGCTGTTATAAATGAAGTTTTATTTCCAGAAGAAGACAACACTGCTAATCAGAACACTAACAATGGAAAAAGAGATTATGAAAGGAATTACCAAAGGTCTGCAACAAGGGCAACCCCATAATCCATTTGAACATTGAATATTGTGGTTGTGACACAGGGAAGCAATCTTTTGAACCCCTTTTCCTCTACAGCTCAGCAACCCATAATGATATGCGTGTTGTCCTAAATATGCAGTGGCATGACAGCCATGATGAAAATGGAAAATATTCTAGGGAAAAATATAGTAAGCTCGGTACTGAAAAGGAATATAGAAGTGACAATTATAATCTATATACAACTTAAAGGGAAACTGAATATCTTAAAAAATACAACTGCAGCCATGGAACATCCATTTATCTAGATATGCGACTAAAATAGAGCAATGATAAGTCATATGTGTTGTACTTTGATGGACTACCTATTTTTCATGGTGAGCATCATGATGAAAGGGTGTTTCTGTACAAACATCATGAGATGGACTGCAATGTTGGTCGCCACATGAGAGAACATACAGAGTAAGCTTCAAAAGGTGTAGAGATGTTTTTCCCTGGATGCGAACACTCATTTCAAAAACAGTTTATCTTACTACCCTGGAAAAGATAATAGATGGATCACTGGACCCATTCATTTGACTTTTGTAATAATGCAGTTGGTGACATTGCCATATATGCACCAGAAAAACACTCTTATCATATACTTCGAGCTCAGTAGATAAGCACACAACAGCATGGCAAGGATGTGTTGGATGACGATAAAATGGTATGGTTGGGGGCACAGTTTCCATTATCAGAAATCTTTTGCCAAGATTTTCTGTGAAGGATGTGTTGCAGGTCCCAGGATATTCGAAAGGAAGTGTTGCAGATTTGGAGCGTAGGATTTTTCTCTTATCAGAAAAAGTTTAATCTAATTATAAAGAATCAGTCCCTAAATGTGATATATTAGCTTCGTATTTTGATATAGACAAAACAGTTGGCTATCAGCCCGTAACAAATCATCTTGCTGATCTGATGATGAATTACAGACCTAGTGAACCAATTACAAATGCTGATGACTAACGTGCAAGAGTCAAAGGGGTGCAAGGATTTTAAAAACCAAGCTTTCAGATTATTTCTGCAAATGTTTGAATACATTCCTAACAATGAGGAATGCATAGTTACAACCACCAACATGATCAGAACAACCAAATTTGAAATAAGTTTGGAAATAATGAGAGATAGCAAGGAAATTGACCTCTTTGTTTTCAGCCGAAAAACCCAGCTCATCTCCTTTGTATTATGATGAGCTTAAGAGGAATCCTTTAATATATGAAAACAGTGTGGAATTAAACATAAGGTGAGAGCCTAGAGGCAAAAGTAAAGGGGTATCATCCATGCCTCATACACTGGGATCTAAGAAGATGATGTTGGATGGGTATGTACAGGATGATGCCTTATCCTTGAGATCTGCACCTATATACTACAACAATCATTACGCAAGGGCGTTGAAATAAAAGATGTTGAAAATGAATAATTTTGTGCATTTTACATGGAAATTACACCCTATAGCTATCCATACCTAGATTTTTCCATGGTATCCTTTGTAATCAAACATAAACGAGGAGGGAATTACACTGATCAACTAATGGATGGTTGTATTTGGTCACTGACTTCTCCTTAGTGATTTCATTTGACTTATTGACTGTAACCAGACTTCTGGAGTTCTTAAGTGTTCCCAAGGAAAACACTTGTCCCCAAGTTGGAGTCAGATGCTACCCACCACTCTGTTGGGCACCAAGTGAGGCGTAACCATAGTAAATCAGTTTCAGAATGACACCCAGATATCTGGGTGACAACACATAAAGGAGAAATTTTCTTTTATGTTGAATGGAATATGGAGAAAGGTCAGTTGTTCACAGGTATACACATCAGCTCGCAGATCTGGGCATGGAGAAGAATAGCAACAACAATGTTGACCTGCAACGCCTATGCCAGCCAAATGGTGATGTGTATATCCCAAGACACAAATGGGGAATTGCTTGTCGAACTGGAAAACTGTACTGTAGAAATGCGTTGTTGTAATTTGTATTTTCCTTTTTAATGTCAAACATATGGATGCTTCGTGGCAGCGGATATGGAATGAAATGAAAATTGTAGGCATGTGCTGCCTATGTTGTGGAATCATTCAAGAACATACTCTACTTAGAAATAAAAGGTGGAAGTACCCAGAAAATATTTCAGGCTGAATTCAGAGTACTTTTATATTGAGGGAAAACCTATAACATTTGAGGACGTATTTAAACTAGTTGTCGAAGAGAGAGAACAGTGGATTGCCAGCAGATTGCAGAGGGAATTACAGAAGGACGATCTCCTGAGGAATTACAAAGGCAGAGGTACCAGCGAACCAAGTTATATAGGTCATGACCAGACATCAACCCAGGAAATGTGCTTGGATCAGGCCTAAGGCTGCAAAGAGCACATCAGATATATAAATAGGGGTTATATGTTTTATATATATGTTGGAGCATTGAAATTTACAGCTGGGGGATAACCTATAATATGCCCAAGTCATACTTGCAATACAGGGCCAACCCATAATTGGTTTTAAAGTAAAATAAAGGAGCAGAGCCAGCTAAATTATGTTTATAAAATGATGATAAACAACGTGGCATATGTGGAACTTTCCTTTGTTGACACAGGTGGTTCTCGGGTAATTGTTTATGTGGAGAAAGAATTCGCTATCACATTTATGGTATTCTTTGCTGAGTATTGGGGCAGATTGGTTTCATTTGGGGCCCTTTATTGCTCACATGGCATCATAGAACTCATATTTGTCACCATTGTGGTTATGTTGAGTCTGGATGCCTCGCTTGGAATCAGTTCTTATGAAAGAAGGTGAGATGTTTGGTGGCCCTCGATAGCATGCCCACATTGTAGCCACACTTACCCACCTTGGAGGGTTGATGAAAGGTTGAAGGGATCTGGTTATTTGTCAGAGGGACACGTGGAAATTTTGGATCCTACATGCATCCTTTGTTGGGGATGTTATATCATTTGTGGATGGCCTTTCCACCCACTTTGGAGGCCACTTTTTGGAGATATATTAGCTGATTTGGTAGAGTGTCCACCATTTGGAGTTACATGTTTGAATTTAGAGGCTTTTGGGTGGTGGATTAGAAGAGTTTTTGAAGAGGTTATGCAATTGAAGGGCCTTTGGAGGCTAGAAACTGCACCAGCACCCCTTTCTTTCCCTTCATTTAGGGAGAATAGTCATCTTTTTGGGGATTATGCCCACATATTTGTACATGTGGCTTTATAAGGCCCAATTTGAAATATTTTACTTTAATTAATTTGTAGAGAGGGCTTTTGGCCCCTCCTTAGGTTAATTCAAAGAATTTTAGCTTAGAAAATTAGTATTTTATTATGAGGAAAGTTAACACCTCCTCTATAACTAGAGGTGCACTTCCTCTCATTTTCACATAGAGTTTTTGGGAGAAATCCCATAATTATATGAAATTTCTGTGATTTTCTTTGTAAATTTTGGCTTTGAATAATTCAAGTGAGCTGAATTGCCCGGGGGAGGATATGTTTTTAAAGGTAGAACTTTCTTTGGATTAACAAAGTGATGCTTGGATGAATAATGTTATTTTATTGTGAGTATTATCTTTCATTTTGCTACAATTGTTGAACTACGATTTGTCATGTGCCATATTAAAAATTGCAACATTTTTTACGAATTCCATTTTCTTCATATGCAAAATTTACATCAAGTATCGATAAGGAAACTAGAATGCATTCCTTGACCTTAAGTCTCCTAATTTGGAAAGTCTCTGAGGTTGGATTGAGAGGTTATTCCTCTCCTTCCCATGCCATCCAAAGTCTTCAAACTCCATTTTCTTCATATCCAAAATTTATCATCAAAAGTATCCATAAGGAAACTAGAATGCATTCCTTGACCTTAAGTCTCCTAATTTGGAAAGTCTCTAAGGTTGGATTGAGAGGTTATTCCTCTCCTTCACATGCCATCCAAAGTCTTCAACTATTCAGCCACACCTTGTTTGAATCCATATTCCTAGACATTCTATAATGAGCAAAGGCATTGGTCCTCCATTTTCTCACTTTATACTTTTTGAAAATCATTAAATTCAAAATGGCATGTGTTTGAGAATCAATTTGAGCATTTCCAAAACCTATCTTGAGTGGTCATTCTTTGACCTAGCTACTTCATTTCACTCAAGTCATACTTTACTTATGACTATTCTGGGTGTAAAATTTTCAAGCTCCATAGAAAGCCATTTGGCTAGGATCCCTTTAGTCATTTAACCTATAAGTCTTGTCGTGGATTGTGGGAATAACATGGTCCACAAAAAAACAGGGGATTTTGACAGTGATTTTAGATCACATTGTTGTCAAGGATCTAGTGCGACCTAGCACTAACATGCTATATTTTGAAGAAATAGTCCTAACAAAGGTAGTTGTGTAGAAACACAAAATAGTGGAGAAGATCCCAAAGATATTGAGGACCAAAGAAGACACTATTGTTACTTTATAGGTAGAATCATGAAGAAAAGTTAGACTTAGGTCAAATTACTTTTTTGTTGTCAAGGATCTAGTGCGACCTAGCACTAACATGCTATATTTTGAAGAAATAGTCCTAACAAAGGTAGTTGTGTAGAAACACAAAATAGTGGAGAAGATCCCAAAGATATTGAGGACCAAAGAAGACACTATTGTTACTTTATAGGTAGAATCATGAAGAAAAGTTAGACTTAGGTCAAATTACTTTTTGAGAATTTAAAGAAATGCTCAATGAATCAAGTAAAACTATAGAAGAGGAAATATAAAACTAGCTCGTCCCTATTGAAGAAGTGGAATAAACTTTTTTAGCCTAAGGAGAAGAAGTGGACTTGCAATCTGCTTGGTAAAATAGAAAATCCATAGCTCTTAGGCAGGGGAATGTTGGAGATGAACTATTTCCCATATACAAATGAAGAACCTTGGTAGGATGAGACTTAGACTAGAAAGCATTTCCTTTATCGAAGGAGTTTGGCCCTTGAAAATATTTTGTAGGAGCATAGCACCCATGGAGGTTGTATGCATGTAAATTGATTTACTATGTTTATTTGTGTCATTTGAATGCTACATATGTGCATTTGTGTTGTGCATAGAGGCTTCTGGAGTCTAATGTTCATGTGTTATTAGAAGTTTAGAGAGGTAAGTGAGGTTAGTTTATAACCACCTATATAAAGGGAAAATAATAATGAAGCAACAAAGATTGTAGAGAGTTTTTAAGAGTGTTTTTTTATGATGGGAAAAAGTGCATTTCACATCTCAATTGCAATATTACTAATATTATTAACACCCATTCTTTGAGATTAGGCATGTAAGTTTTAAATCTTTCCAATGAAGCAATGAAAAGATAAGTGAGTGTGGATTTTCACAGTTGTTCATGTTGTGCATGTTGTGGAGAATTTTCAGAAGTAAATGTGTGAAAGATTTTACTTTTTGGGTGGACACTCCACCCATCATCACAATGATCTCTAATGACTACTTAAGGGGATTTTTATTGAGAACAATCCAAGGTAATCATTAAGAGAAATAATAAATAATTAAGGTAGTAATTAAAGCTATTGATAAATTAATCAAGATAATATATATATATATATATATTCATGCCCTATTTCCTTAATAAATTATATATTTTTTAACTACTTTATTAATTTATCAATAATTTTTACAATTACGTTGATTAATTTATTATAACTTTAAGGTATATATATATATTAAATGAATATAATACATAAAATACATAAAATAAGGGACAAAATAGAATAATATTATGGAGTAAAAGGATAAAAAAAAGGGGGATTTAAGAAAAGAAAAGTTAAATTAATGAAAAGGGTATCAAGATAAAAAAAAAAAAACTAAATATAAATCATATAAATATGCAAATCTAAATCTATGTGAGGGAATAAAATTTGCTGATTTGGCTAGAGCTTATAGATTTGGCCAGTAAAATTTTATTTCTACCAAATGTGTTTTTTTGAAAATATTATATTTAAAAAGTATTAAAATTATAAATGAATAAAATTTAATTTCTAAATTGAACTAAGGAAGAGAAGTTGTATATATATAAAATCCAGGAGTGACCCTCATTCTGAACTGTATATGTAAAAATATAATTCAAACAACTGAAGAGAGTCGAATTATATATTTTTTATGAAATAAAAAAATTGAAGGGCCTTGTTTACTAAGGCCACAAATTTGACTGAAAAGTTATAACTTATTTTTCCAAAAAAAAACTAATCATAAGAGTGTTTGAATCATTTTTTTAATGGTGGAAATAGATTCAATGCCATCAAAAATCTTCAGACACCCCAAATCCTGAAATTTAACAGTTGTAACCCAAAAATTATGCTAGATTTTAAAAAAATTCCTACTAAAATTTCCAATATTTTCGCTGCAAATTTGTGGCCACTCTAAATTTTAAGACTAATAATCCATGTTCATGTTTAGTAGAAAGAAAAAATTCCAAAGAATTTTGGCCATTGATAAATGACCGTAGAAATAGCCCAGTGATTTCCACTATAGAGTAATCAGCATTATTAAGTGTTAATATCTTTCAAATAAAGGCCATCGCAGAGTGCACAATAAAAATGTTGTCACTCAGCGCACTAACCTAGTCAACCCTACGCTGGGTAGGGTTACCTTAGGTAATTAACCCAGTCAAACCTAAGCCTTGCAGGGTTAACTTATGAGTCTGATATCAACCGGCTAAGAGAATGGGATAGGCCCGTTTCAATAAAAAGGCATTCATGTCATTCATTAGCGGCACGAGATTTATATATGGAGGACACTTAGTAGGGAAGAATTGAAAAGGCACCCATATCATTCATTCGCGACACAAGATTTATATATGGAGTTCACTTAGTGGGGAAGAAAAGAATGGTACAATTCAACGAGTAGAAGAAAGTTCATAATTTAAAAAAAAAGCAGATTACATAGGTAAAGAATTTCAGTGCATATGGTTAGATAGTCCCTCTAAAAATTTCTAACATTGATTATCTGCTAATTATCGTATAAACACATATATATGATGATTTACATTATTGAAAATAATTATCGTATAAACACATATATTTGATGATTTACATTTTTGAAAAGAAAAACCCAATAAATTGTAGGCAGGATTAGTTGATAGAGGTACCAACCTCTATCGGTAGAGGGTGATTCCCTGGAATTGGATGCTATCACAATGCCGCTGAAGCCAACGTCGTCTCTATGTGTGGAATGCCGCTGAAGCCAACGTCGTCTCTATGTGTGGAATTCGAATGCTTGCTTTTCTTCCGAGGAACTGATCTGAAAAGAGGAAAATTAGAAAACCAGACAAACTAAAAGCAAAAATAGCCTCGTATGACATTATCCTTTAAAATCAAAAGAAAAATTGAAATAAAGGAAATTCCATGATTCATTGAAAAACATATTTTATGAGTAAAGAATTTAAGTGCATATGTGGAATTCGAATGCTTGCTTTTCTTCCGAGGAACTGATCTTGAAAGAGGAAAATTAGAAAACCAAACAAACTAAAAGCAAAAATAGCCTCGTATAACATTATCCTTTAAAATCAATAGAAAAATTGAAATAAAAGAAATTCCATGACTCATTGAAAAACATATTTTATGAGTAAAGAATTTAAGTGCATATGTGTATGCCTCAATATTCTCTTGAAAAAATTATCACTATGACTATCCGTCAATTATAAATTTATCACTATGACTATCTGTCTATTATTGTATAAATACATATATGTACTAATTTTTCATGTTGGAAACAGAAACCTCATAAATTGTAGGTGTAGGATTAGTTAATAGAGGGACCTACCTAAATCCGTCGAGGGCTATTCCTTTGGAATTTGACATTGTCATAGTGCCGCTGCAGCCATCAATTCTCTGCGCACGACAAGAACGCCTACTTTACATTCAAAGAATGGATATGACAGAATTTGGGCCATTGATCCTCAGCATTAACTGTAGACCTAAAAAATGTGAATGACTGTATAATTGGTACACCCCTAGTGATATTAATTTTCTCCATTGGAGAATTCTGCATTGCTTTTTTAGACACAGAACAATAATCTCCATGGGTATATGTAGCAACCGGTAAGCCACATATACCAGAGATTGATGACTTTTGCAAGGATCGAGGCGACCAGCATTGGGGGCGTCTATCCCTCTAGCTTGGTCATGATGGGAATAGACAACCCTACCCCCTGCCCAGTTTTGAACCAGTGACCTCTCAAAAGAAATCACAAGTTCTTAACCATTAAACCCACTCAGATTGTCCTGAGAACTCTGCATTGTTACTTGTGATTCTCTTTCAAATAAAGGTCATCACCTAGTGTAGAATAAAAGTACTATCACTCAACGCACTAACCTAGTCAAAGCTAAGCTGGGTAGGGTTAAATTATATCACTAACTTAGTAAAACCTAAGTTGAGTAGGGTTAACTTATGAGTCAGGTATCAACCCCTAAGTTTAAAGTATGGTAATTTGGTTATTTTAGAATGAGATAAGATCATTCATTACTGCATGGTGCACCTCAACTAATCAGTAAAAGAAATTAGATAATTAAATAAAAAAATAGATTATATAAGTAAATAATTTCAGTACATATGAATAAATATTATCTCAACAAATAATTATAATTAAACACATAACACATATATCTGTCAATTATTATATAAACCCATATACTTTATTGGAAACAGGAAAACCCAATAAATTATAGGTAGGATTAGTTAATAGAGGTACGAACCTCAATTCCTTGAGGGCTAATTTAATGTTGTCATAGTGCCACTCAGCAATCATTATTTCTCGGGCATAATTCGAACGTCTGCTTTGCTGCCTAGGAATGATTCTGAAGAAACGAAAATAAGAGAACCAAAGGAAAAGCAAAAATACCGTGGTATAACATTATCATTTAAAATAGAAAAAAATCAAAAGCTAAAAAAAAATCCATGGTTCATTAAAAAATAGATTATTTACGTAAAGATTTTTTCAGTGAATATGCGTATGCTTCTATATTCTCTTGAAAATTTTAGCAGTCTGACTATCAGTCAATTATCTTATAAACACATATCTACTGACTTTACTCTTTCATGTTGGAAAAAGGAAAACCCAATAAACTATCGGTAGGATTAGTTAATAGAGCGACCTACTGAATCCGTTTGAGGGCAATTCCTTGGAACTTCATGTTGTTACAGTGCTACTCTAGCCATCTTCATTTCTCTGCACAGGACTTGAACGCCTCCTTTGCTTTAAAGGAATGGATCTGAAAGATGAAAAATTAAAAAATCAAACAGTGAAAAAGAAAAATATACCCTAGCATAACATTATCCTTTAAATTTGCTTACAGGTTCTCTACTTCTTGCTTACAGATGGTTCTCTACTTCTTCTTGCTCTAGTCTCCCATTATGATTGCCGCTCTTGCATAAATTTTTCCTGATTGTGGAAATAGAAATCAATTGATCAGAATTTTCCTTATGACCTAATCTATTATCATTATAAATAAGACATGCAATAAAAATACAGATCAACTTCCTCCCATAATTGAAATTCAAAACTCTCCATCATCATTGAGGCCAGCGGAGATCATCATTACATCCTGCAGCTATTTTCAGCCTCTGATTTTGGCCATCAAAAGGCTTCTTGACATAGAGGTGTATCTGTCTGTCTCTCCCAGATTCGTCATTTAACAAAAAACACAGACTGAATGTCCAAACAAAAAACAGAGGAAGACAACAGAAACTACTACATACCAATAGTCACAACACAGAGTCACTGATACAGATTAAAAAAAACAACACAAAACAAACAAGGAGGATCGCTCCACAAGACAAGACATCACAGCCTGGCCTGAGAGACAGAGAGCAGAAGAGCAGCTGTAGTGAGAGAATGCATTGCAATGCAAGAAGAGGAAGAGAATACTGACAGGATATGAACTAAATTAGCTTTTGTGAACGGTAATTAGCTTTTCTGAATGATCCACCGACCGATCAAGCTCATTCCCACCGTTAAAAATGCTCTGGCACAATTCAAATTTAAATATTCGACAACCATCCCAGCCTTGCAGTGGAAGAAGAGGAGAAGATTGAGAGGAACATTAATGTGATTTTTTGAATTGTCAAATTCTATCATATGCTTGATCCACAGGCCCATCCAGATCATTCCCACTGTTAAAAAAACAATTTCACAATGCAGATGGTCTACTACTGCTTCGTACCTGCCAGGAAGAACCGACAATGAAATCAAGAACGTGTGGGGCACCCGTTTGAAGAAGCATCTTGTGAATATGAAAGCCGACTCGATTGCAGTTGACACACAGCCAACGCCTTCCTCTTCCTTGGATTCATCAACATCAGAAATGACATGCCACAATTCGAATCCTGTAAGTTCGCAAATTCTCTGTTTTTTGGACGTAAGAGCACCATCAGCATGGGAGATCCACGATCCGGTTTATGTTTTGCCTGAACACTGAACACTCAGAAGACGTAATCTCACTAGTTTCAAATCTTCTATAGCAGAGTAATAACTGTCGTAACTGTCTTATATTTCAATCAACGACTCATTTTGACTCAATCGTCTAACAAGAGATCGGATGGCAAATATTAAGACAGAAAGGCATTTAGGAAAGTTGTTTTCAAATAAATACGCCTTGCGACGTAAAAATATGGATGGTTAAAATTTATGTTATGTCCTTTTTGTTCTTTTCGTTAATTTGATTAATTCAAATAAATTTGTATAAACACGTGTCATATGAACATGAGTTGTGGTTTTTTTGCATGTGGTATTAGTAAGTCATGGTATTGGCCCATGATATAGTGCAGTGGGGTGAATCTCTATGTTTAAGAATCTTGTTAAGTGTTTTTTTAATATATATATATATATTAATGTATATATGTTTAACTCATATATTAAATCTCTTTATAATTAATTATTATTATTATTATTATTATTATTATTTAAAATAAATTATAAGTTAGTTAAATTTTATAAATAAATAAAATTAATCTTGATAATGTGAGATGTAAATGTTTTGATGTTAATGGGTGTTTACTAGCCATTTAATTTATATGGTTACATAAGTATAATAGTTAATTGATTTATTTATTATTATGATAAATGATTAATAAATGGATAAATATTAACCTAATAAATTGTAATGCACCCCTCCCCTCACATCTACCCATTTTCACCGGTTTACCCAGGATAAACATGAGATGAGAAGTTGTTATGGCAAGACTCAACCTCCTAAGTGACCTTAAGGAAATGGAGTCGACAAAACAAACCTTACTAACTTCCCTTAGGTGCCTCAGGACCCTCCAAGAGTAACCCAACCCCTCTAGGTGTCCATCCCCTAAGCCAACTTACTTTTCACTAAGCTTGAGCCTCAGTCACTCTCTTACCAAGCCCTCAATGCGACTGGAAACCCCTAGTCACTCCCATAGGCATGCATCAGTGCGACTATGGCCTTTTTTGCTCAGTGTTGTGCTAGCGACTGCATAATTTAAGCCACTTTTCAGGGTTGGGGCTAAGCCTCTACACAGAAATCCATATAACTTTTAGAACACATAAATCACATGACAAAAATGATTATAAACCAAAAACTGGAACCAAGACTAGACTTGACCATCCCCAACCGGGACTAACATTTTTTGAAACACTTGGTAGATATGCAACCTACAGGTCATGAATGCAAGTATGAGCATAAGGGAGTAAAAACCCAGATAAAACTGAACAAGAAGGATCACCACACTCTCCCATTAGTTGTATTAACATCAATTAGGTCTTGCATCCATTATTATTTCAATTACAAGTAAAAACATAAGAGCCATGACTAAAACCAGTCATAAATCTATGCTTATAACGAGCATATAAAAATATAAATAACCATAAGATAATATTCATTAAAGCCACATAATAACAAGTACATTTACCAATTAAAATCAAGAGAACTTAGCTTTCATTAAACATAGGAAAGAGCCAACCTGGTTCGGGACTTCCACATACCACACGAACATAAACATGGCTTAACCAAATCTTTCTTTCAGCCAGTCACCCCTGTGCCATATTCCAAGCATGAATGTGGGATCTTGTGGATAAAGCAATCCAAAACAACCAGGGGAATCCAAATATTAAATCACTTCCACCCTCACCATACCATGATCTCACCTAAACCCACTTCGAGATCACAAAACCAAACCGAGCCAGGAATGCCTCTGGATTCCTTCACCATCCTTGAGGAATTTTTTGTCTCCAAGTCTCTAGGCTTTACTGCCATCCACACCAGAGCACTAGGCCCTACCCTCAGGCTTTACTGTGTATCTCGCCATTACCGGTCAAGGGATTCCTAGGCCTTTGGGAATGTTCCTAAGACCACCTATGTCCCGGATTTTGAAACCTTCGGCGATTCCAAAGCTCAAAACCTAGAACAATCCCATCACACCATGGCTATCCAGAAATGGAAAGGCAAGGTTGAAAACCATTGTCAAAAATTGGAAAAACCATGCCACTGACAGCAAAGGAACCAAATACGAACAAGCACATACCATGCATGTCAAAACCAGCTAGGAAATCATATATGCAATCTGTTACCTGCAAGTATTAATGTTGAAGCTTGCTTGATCCTGCTCTTCCTTACTTGATCTTTTCTTTCCTTTGCCTTCTTTGTCTTTACTAGTTCGGGTATGTCAGTGATCAAAAATAACTCTTTTAGTTATTTTCCTAAATTCATAGGTCAAAATTTTTTACTTTTTCAAACAAGTTTTCATAAAATAATTTTGGTCACTAAAGAAGTCTAGGTAAAGTGTGTTGCTCCTTCATTTCATTCATCACCACCATCATTTTCAAGGTCATCTCCATTATAATTTTTAAAAAAGGTCTAGGGTTATGTCACTCCACTTTATATAGGCCATTGTCTAGGGTTGTCTCTGCCCTTGAAAAATGTTCAAATTGTCACCTAAAACAAGGCTTTAACCTTTCGTCCCACTCATAAAACCCTAAATAAGGAGCTACCATGTTTAGGAAATGAAATAAAGATAATTTGTCTTGTTTCAAATGTTCAAGTGACAAAAAAGTTCAAAAGAGAAAATTTTGTCTTATTGTCTCATTGAAAAGAGCAAATTTTTTCTTACTGTCTCATTAAAAGCAGCAAAAAAGTCATTTCAAGTGTCAAAGGTTTAAAGAGGTCCATTCTACCCTATTATCTCAGTCAAAGACAAAAAGTTCATTTCCCAAATGTCAAAGACAACTTGTCTTGTTTTGAAAAGGTCATTTCCAAATGTAGAAAGTTCAAAAAGTCATTTCAAATGTCAAAAGGTAAAAAGGTCAACTCAAGCTTATAAAAGGGCAAAAGCAAAATCATTTACATTCATTGTCACCCTTTAATGTGTGGAAGAGCACCTCTCTACCTCACTTGCACTCCAAAGGTGTTCCGGCTCCAAAATCCAAGGCTCAAATTCACTTAAAAATCCATTTTCTACCCTTCAAACAATTGTTATTACGCTTTTTTCCCCTCTTGTTATGCTTATGGGCAACACTGTTACGCTTTTAGGCACCAATATTATGCTTGTGTAGGGTGCTACGCAACAGTATTACGCCTTTGAGCACTACGCTGGTGCTGCGCAAGCGTTGCGCAGCCACAGTGTTACGTTTTTGCGCCACAGTTGTTACGCTTTTGGCCTTAGTTGTTACGCTTTTGTAGATACCTGTTACGCTGGAGAAGAAGAAATTTTTGGTTTTTTGCTTGAAAAAATTCCAAATCAATTCAAAGCTTGGTTCCTTTACCTTATGAAGCCTTCATTAAATATTTGCATACATTCACTCATCTCATCAACACCCTAGGGTTTTCATAATTCCAGTGACAAACACAATGGAAAGTGACAAGAAAATCTTCAAGGGAGGGTGCCACCTCAGGCTAGAACCCTTCACAATGCATGAAGTAAATGCCTCACCATTGGCCTGAAGATGCTGTGAGAGAGCTCAATGTTTGAGATTTTGTGAAAGGCTCATGGAAGAGGGGTATCATCTTCAATTGACCAGCCTATTTGCAACAAGCTTCAACATGGGAAAGGTTACATCTCCATCAGACCTAATTCCTTAAGCAACAGGTATCCCTTGTCATGGAGAGCAGTGGTTCAAAGCTATGGAGTTAGACATTGAAAATTACAAACAGTTTCTCAAGCCTCATGCTAGAGAGGACCTAGATTACCTATTTCCTTTTAGACACCTCAGAAACAAGTATGCTCCTTTTATGATGTTCATAATGAAGTACTTCACATGTGAAGGAAGATTCGCCAGGTTGTATAGGTATCATATTAGGTTGTTGATGCATTTCACCTCAATCAAAACACTTTATTTGCCATTTTATTCGTACAGGATTTTGATTAAGATGAATGAGAAGGTTCAGAGTAGAAGACAAGATCATCACACTAGAATTTTTCATCATGGTCTGATCAAGCTCATTGTGTTTCATCACTTGTCCTGCATCAACATGACTTGGGAAAATTTCTTGGAGAGATTGTCAACAACGCCTACCATTATCCCTCCTATCTTTCCTAGTACATCATCAACACAGCCAATGGAGGTTGGCTCTTCTAGCATGCAAACTCATCTTTCAGATGCTCCTAGGGTTTTTGAGTTTACTCACACCTATTAGAAATGGAAGAAACATATATTTGCGCCCAAGTCTGCCAAAAATTGTTCTTACACTTGACACCATTGTGGGACAATGTGAGATAGAGGAGCAACCTCTTTTGCATCAGCATAGTGAATCAACGCCATTGGAGGTTGAAGTAGTAGATCATATGGAGGCCAGATCAACTAAAGAGATCATCAGAGAAAAATATGAGGAAATAGCAGAATCGAAGAAATTTTTATCTATTGCTAACTCTCGAATCACTTTCTTATAGCAAGCAAATTTTCAATTGAAAGTGAATCAACTCCTACAAAGCAAGCCCAAGTGAGACCTAGAGGTAATCAAAGGTAAAGTTAAGGAGGTTATTGTTGTTGACCAAATGTAGGATATGGAGGCTGAGACACAATCAAGAAGGCCAAAAACAAGAGGCCTAAAAAGGGCACTGGAGCGAGAAAGACAGTCAACTCATCCACCTGAAGAGTTGACCTTTGATGAGCTTATAGCCATGGAGATGAATGAAGACAGAGAGCTTTGGTTTTCAAGAGTAAATAAGCATTTGGAGAAGCTCTTGAAGATGGATAAGAGGGATAATAAGTTGCAAAGACACATGGCAAACCATTATTGCACCAGGAACACAATTTCTCAAATAAGGCTTAAACAATTGAAGAAAAGGCTAAAAGAAGCACAAATGAAGCTTAAAGAGAAGGATAGTTTGGAATTATTAGTTGAAGCTTCTTTGGCTATTTATCCCATCACTTACAGGTGCCATAGAACCAATTTCGAGAATATTTAATCAATTTCGGTATTTTTTGTGATTTTTGCACAATTCTGGAAATTCCTCATTGTAGAAGGGTAATGAACTTTTGTTATTCTTATTTTGGAGGCATCCAAATGATGATTTATTTACATGGATGTATTTTGATGAGTACATCACAGATCAGGAACCCCAATGGCATGAAAAACTATAATTTTGGAGAAAAAGCTCAAAAACCACTCATTTTTCATGTTTCTGCCACCTTTTTGGAGCCTTTGTTACGCTTTTGGAGTAACCTTGGGAGAATGGATTTTTGAAGGCCTTCTCGTGGGTCATTTTGTAAAATTAAAGATGTTCTGGAAACTAGACACACAAGGCTAGTTGATTGTTCTTTCAGAAGTGGATTTGGACTCCTAAAAATGCCTCCAAAGTTCTGTTATGCTTCTGCAAATTTTTGTTACCTTTCTGTTAGAAATGTCACAGGTCAGCATTAGATTCCTCGGGACACTCGTCAAGCTCAAAAATGGTCAAAAATTCGAGGTTTTGTTTTCCTATGAGTTGGAATTATAGTTATTGAGTTATTTTTTTCCTCCTATCATGAAGGAATATGTAATTAATGTAAAGGACAAACACTCCTAGTTCATAGCTAAAATTGAGGGAATGGTTTCTAACCTCCCTACAATCTAGGAAATCACTCATCTTGTGTATTTATGATCCATTTTGGAAGGTATTTCGACCTGATGAGGTATCATAGTCCATATTTTCTATAAGTAGACTCTCTTTAGTCTTTTGTTGGGTTTGATAGTCTCATATTGCAGTGGAGCTTTTGTAATCAACAATTTGGAATGAATTCAGAGACATATTTGCAGGAATTGTGTTGAGATACTTGTGGTATGCATTGGAGAATTTGTTCTTCTTATGTATTTTTATCGTTTCATGCTTGATACCATGTATTCTTCTTTCATATATGTTTATCTTATAAGTTTATGAGCTGAAATCATGTTTATTAATGCTCTGTTTTAGACAAGGTTTACAGTGCTATGTTTATTTGCTTCTAAACTGAATGAATTTACCTCAGTGCTAATTCAAACTCTCTTCTATTTCATCCTATACTCAATGATCTATTAAAATGCTTTCAAACTACCTATCTAGCCTCATATATTCTCTGCAAATTCACCTTGGATTTCAAACCTAAAAACCTTATACATAATCTACTCACTGATTTTTCTATCGAGCACTAAAAACATCAAACAAATCCTATTTACTGAGCTTACATACATAGCCTAAGATCATTAGATATTCAGTCATTCCTTTGACTCCAAAAGTGACAACAAGAGAGCCCTCTCTGGTCCTTGTAGGGCTAGCTACCTGACCTAAAGCTTGGTCTGTGGTTACCTTTCTCCAATCCTATTTTCAGCCTTGGGAATTTTGGGAGAGTGATAACACTTACTTTCCCTTCTTGATCCAATGATAAAGTGCTCCAAGAAAACTGTAAGTGTCCAAGTGTGTGTGAGAGAGAGAGCTCCAAAATTTAACTAGCAAAAAAACCACGAATTGATCCTCATAAGCCTTTTTATTAATGAGGCCTCTATTTTCTTCATTTTCCATTATTTTTCTTCATTTTCCTCCTCACATGCAACCTGTGACCTTTCACCTTCATTTTCTCCTAATTTCATTTAATTTCATAAATAAATGTGCAAAAAATACTTTTTTCCTTTTCAAATCCTTATCCATTGCCTTTTTCAATTTCCCCTTAGCCATAAACACATCAAGTGAATCCCACTAGGATATATTTCCCAACGTTTAGCTTCGAATAAGTGTCCCTTAACCCTGGTCTTATTTTTTCCTTTATTAACTTTTATTACATGAACTTTTAGCCCGGGTATATTCCAGAACCCTCCCCCTTGGGGAACATCATATTCATTGTTAAACCACACCTATACCTCAGCAAAACCGTTGAAAATGTACTGTTCAAAAATAGGAAAAACAATGCTAATATAGAAAATCATAAATTTACACCATGGAAATTCAA
>CM076574.1:797716748-797910242 GCA_034641835.2 Pinus albicaulis
ACATATAAGAAATTTGTGTTGAGGCCTTTTGAACTAGCCAGTGTGGTTCATCATCAGGATAAGATGAGAAATCTGATGAAGAAACTTATTTAAATAGAAAGGGACAGCTCCATCTAGCCATTGGAAAAAGGGCTAGTTTGACTTGAATAAAAGATTTTTTCAAATTTTATTAAAATTTATTTATAGTTCTCAAATATTTTATTTGAATATAATTTAATATTAATAATCAATAAAATATAAATAATTTAAAATTATTTTTATTTAATTATATATAAATATAATTTAATATTAATAATCAGTAATTCTTAAAAATAATTTAAAATCATTTTTATATTTAATTATATTTGAGTATAATTTACTATAAATCATCAATAATTTTTTAAATAATTTAAAATTATTTTTAACATAGAACCCTACATATATAATTAAAAAATAAATAAATAAACAAATTTTTTATATATATATATATATATATATATATATATATATATAATTGAAAAATAAATAAATAAATAAATACAAATAAAAATTAAATTAAATTAAAAATAAATAAATAAATACAATAAAATAAAATAAAACGGAAAATAAAATACAATTAATAAAAATGACGATAATATTCGTTTAAAAATAATAATAATAAAATTAAATTAAATTAAAAATAATAATAATAATAATAATAAAAATAAAATAAATAAATAAATAAATAAAAATTTATTAAACTAAGAGTGAAGAGCAGGAATCCAACATCTACTAACACTCCACCCATCATCTCTATTAAGGTTAACTGGCCTCTTTTCAATTTCCAAGGCTTCCCTCAACTTTCGGTGGTGGAAATGGTCTATCCTTGCAATAACCTCAATATCTTCAGTACAAATATGATGCTTTGTTTTTTAATTATATATTTTGTTAGAGTCCAAATACTTAATATATTTCTTGTTCCAAATACTTAATATATTTTTTTATTTCAAAGGAAATTTGAACATTAAGGGGATATAATTTTAAAATTATTAATATTCATTAAATATTCAATGTTTCCAATTTGAAAAATATCTCATATTTAAAAGCATTTTATTTTTTGTTTTATATATAAAAAAAATATAATTTTAATAATATTATAAATAGTGCGATTTAAAAAATATATGATTTTATTATTTTATATTTTTGTTTTTCAAAATATATTATTTTTAATTTTGTTTAAATTTATTAAAATGTTATTGAGATTATAATCTTAATTTGTGTAATTTACAAAAATCTAAATATTAAAAAAATTACAATTTATTTATACATTACAAATTAACTTAAATAGCTCAACATTAAAAATATAATTTTTATTTTAATAAATTATTAATAAATTATTATTAGATTAATAAAAAAATTACAATTTCTTTATACATTCAAAATCAACCTAAATAGTTGAACATTAAAAATATATTTTTAATTTTAATAAATTATTAATAATTTATTATTAGATTAATTTAAAAAATTACAATTTATCTATACATTAAAAATTAACTTAAATATTTGAACATTACAAATATAATTTATCTAATAAATTATTATTAGATTAATAACTTTTGTAAAATAGATCATTGAAGAAAAATATCAATAAATGGTAAGTCTTAAATTTAATTTTAGATTCATCTTTTGAAATTATATATATATATATATATATATATTTTTTTTTTTTTTTTTGACAACTTTCTAATAAATTACATGTTATAAATTATAATTAGTATAGATTTATTTTAATTTTAAATTTATTAAATAATAAAAGGGTTTTAAAAATTTGGAATGTAAGCTTTTTTGGTTTAAAAGATTTAAAATAAGATGGATTTATATTGACGTGTTTTTAGATATATATATATATATATATATATATATATATATATATATATATATATATGGTTTTGAAAAGGAATGGTGTAAGTAATAGCTATGGTGGTTATGGCCATGGAGTGAAAGAATCATGGCAACAATTGCATAGGTAATGTTGTTTGATTTTTTATTTTGGTTCTTAATATATCCATTTGATTGCCCAGTCACACTAATAGTTTACAATGTGCTTTATGTACTTATTGTCCACTTCAACTTTGTCAGAAATGACAACCTCAATCCTTCAATCATCATCCTTTCAAACACCCATCATTACATCCACAAGGAGGATGACCCTCTCTACTTAACAATTTCTTTGATTGTCTTGGAGAAGGGGGTTTTATTTTTGGGCATTTGATATAATATGTAGCTCATCATAAAGATGATGTGGGACAAGATCAACCCTATCAATTATGAAGGGTATGGGAGAAAGGAGGTCGGTGTACATGAGGGGTTGAAGCTCTTTAGGGGACATCTTCATTAGATAGAGGTAAAATGTGTGGATGAGGCATGGGGAAAAGTCATGAGGTTACTCTACTCATGTCAACCAATCTGTCAAATACCATATCTTCCATTGAATCTCCATGCAAGAGATTATATAGCTTTTAGTACCATTTGAAGGTGTTCATAAGAACAAACTTATCTTGCAATTTTTTTAACAAAACCCTTGCCTTTATTTGTACTCATGTTAACAAAATTTCTAACCATGGTATTGGAAATTCGAAGAGAAGTCAAATCATTAGAGGTTTATTGAGGGATACATTATCATAATACAAATTAAATCATTCAATCATTATATTGAACCCATAAAGCAAAATACAAAGAGATGCATGTTGTTTGACAACGTAACCTTTGTTTGCTTTCTGAATATGCAATATGTAAAGACTCATTGATTTTCTTAGTCTTATGACTTTGTGCAAGGGTAGGGGGTAAAGGTATATTTTCCTTCTCAAAGCCTCGCTCTTTTAAATATGTGGTTAATGTAACACCTTCCATCACTTCTTCAACCCATCCACCAAGTGCCTATGTTATTGAGAAATCAAAGGAACTTCTAGTGGTGAGAGTATGAGAACAAGAATGTAATGTTCCAAATTGAAATTTAGAGCTAATAATAGACACATGAACTAGGCTATAGAAAATAAAATCACAGAATCTTATGCATACACCATAAAAAACACCAAGAAACTAGGAAAATAAATTGCGTCATTTTATTAAATTATGAACTGTAAGGAGTACATATAGCAAGGAACAAGTGCACCTGGGATTACATAAGCAAGCTGGAGAAAACCCAGGTGGAAGAGATGACCCCGAGAGCTAGGAAAATTCAGCCCAATATTCTTCTGTGCAGACCCAAAAATTGGATACTGTTGCTGCAATAGAAATGATGAAAATGACCCTCAATGGTGCTCAGAATTGCCTGAAAATGCAGTTGTAGCTTCTCCCAAAAATACTTGACCAAAGCCAGAAAGGAATCTACCCCAAACCAACCACCTGGAAAACCCACAAAATGGTTTAATTACCGACTAAATAATAAAACGTACTGCTAAATAAAAAGGGGATTTATGGCCTAAATATTGCCCAGAAAATTCTGCAAATTTAACCCTGAATTACTCTTCTCTACAAACCCACAAAAACCTAGAAAGGGTTTAGCTAATTTTGACCTTCCAAAATTTCCCTATTTTGGCGCTTTGCCTTCCTGAACAAAGACCACATCACCCAATGATGAAATCTGTTGAAATCCTCCTTATTACTCCTTAATCTGTAATAGGAATGATATAGGAAATTTTCCTGGATGTAGGGGAGAGGTTCACATCAAATCCCAACACAATATATCTGAACTCAACTCCACAAAACATTGTTCAGTGAATCCCTGCACAGGCCCTAGGAAGCTAAATTTGTTCCCCTCAATAGAAATCACCTCTAACTCCAAAACTTTCCACAAAGGCTAGACTCCCCCTCAAGAAACTCCACTAATTTTCTCTCGCAAAAACACTCTCGAAAGCTAGCTGAAATAAGTGGTATGATTTCTTTACTTCATCCTCCCTAGAGTATGAATTGGCTGAAGAAATATGTTGCAATATGCTACAATACTCCACAAACCCTCTCACCAAAGTAGTAATAGCTTGCCTCCCTAGGGTGGCACTCAAAGTCCACTAAAAGAAGCGTGAGTTCTCACCTTGGAGAACTTTGTGCTAAGAAACACTTGTGACCCAGCTAAACAACGTGAGCAAAAAAAGAAATAGATAAGTGAACAAAACACCCCAATAGCTTTTATGCTCCTTCTATTTATGATTTTTCCTTGCCTCCTCGTGTGGGTCTCTCCATCCAATATTTCAACCTCCTTCCCTTACTAATTCAATTTTATCTCTAAGGGGTGCATATTTCTTGTAGGCGTGGCCCCCATATTCCACTAGCAAAATAATTTTCTATTTCTCCTAAGTCCCATACACCAAAAATGTCTCCAATGCTCAATTTACAAAATTGTGCTATGCTTAGCACCTCCCAAAAAAACTCCATTAATTCCCTCAGATGAAAAATCAAAATCAGGGACATTACAAAGAAGTCTTTGATGTACTCTCATACTATGCATCTTATAAAGTAATATTTCAATTTACTAGATTTGTATCCTCCTACCTTTGAATTGTATAAATGGATTTACTCCACTTGGACAAGAGACTACAAGATATTTATGCTCTAAAGGTTCTTTCATTGTTCATTTTACAAATCTTGTTGACTATTAGCAAGTTTTCAAGGAGGGGCCCTAATTTTGGGGCATAGTATATATTTTTAACTGCATGATTCCCAAAATTAAACCCTACCACCATGAATTTCATCATAATGTTAGTGTGAATATGAATCCCAAACTTGCCAATACAATGTATGGAATTTAACAACATTTAAAAATATTGGAAATTCCCACTGTAGATTATTGAGGTAGATATAAATCCAATCAAACTTGGCCTCTTAACATATGCATAAATTTGTGTTGAGCTCAACATTGATCAAGGTTTACCAAACAGGATAATCCTTGTAATACCCTCGCTTGTATAATTCGATGTAATTATATTTATTTAGATATTTAGGCTAGTGAGATGGATGTACTTAACTGTTAGGATGGTAATTCAAAGTTACTGTATGAACCTATAACACCCTCATCCCACACCTACCCAAGTAATCGACCAATCGGGGTAAACATGTGATGAGAGGCTACTATGATCAAATACGACCTCCTAGGTGACCTTAAGGAAGTGGAAACGACATAAACTCATCCTACAAACCTTCCAGGAACCATCCCAACCACTCAAGTAACTAGCCCCTGGGTCCCACTAAGTTTTTAACTCACTTAACCCCCGAACGCTCCCACAATATATGCATGGGTGCGTCTAGGAGGCTTATGACATAGGCATGTGTGCGTCCAGGGAATCAATTTCCCAGACATGTGTCTGTGCCTACAAGATTTAAGGCACTTTTTTAGGTCCAAAGCCCAGGCCACTGCCCAAAACTCAATAACAAGTTCAGAAATGAAATAACACAGTGAAACAATGATGTATTTGCAAAAACCATGACAAGGCCTAGATTGGACCCCTACTAGACATGACATACATTTCGTCATTCACATGGAGAAGGTTAACATAAGCTGTTCATTCACTGCACATATAAAAATCCATTCTAAAGAAATAAACCAACCATCCCTTCTGCCAGGAAGGATTAGATGATGGGAGAGACGGGCGAGGCCACGAGGCACTTTATTTTGAATAAGTGGTAAATTGGAGAGTTAGAAGGTGGCATATGGGGTGCGAACATGGCCTGAATTTCCCTCCTATTATCGAGCAAGAAATCCTCCTTCCTCGAAGTTAAGCTTGGCTTGATCAACAAACATATTGAAAATATGTAATCTACAGGTGTAAACAATATATTTGAGCATAAGGGTCTCATACTTATATAAGAATCACTAAGAAGCATTGTTCCCTTACATCATTAGTTGTGGTATCATCTATTAGGTCATATATACATTGTTTATTCATTTATAAATTAAAACATGAGGACAACCATACATCATCACTGTCAGAATACATGCTCATAACCAACATAATAACAACATAAATATCATGGATACATCAGCCATAGGATCCACATATAAACCAATACATTTACACATCAAATGCCAAGGAAATAATCTTCTCATTAATGAATGTAAAAACGAACTAGAGATGGGACTACCACATCCACCTGACCATAGATTGGCTGAGCCAAATCTCTCTTCAGCCAATCGTCCTCATGCCATATTCCAAGCATGAATGTGGGATTCAAATCAAAAGAACCAACCAGGTAATCTCGAGGCTAAACCACCTCAACCTCATGAATACAAATCAGGCTTTACCATAATCCACACCAGATCACTAGGCCAAAACAATAAACATGTCATATAGGCTCCATGATCTCCACCTGATCACTGGGCCAAAAAAAGCATGGATTCCACTGGATTTATCCACCTACATCGTGAGGAATTTTCTTGTCTCCTAGTCTTTCAGGCTTTACCGCAATCCACAGTTCAATCCAGGGATTATTGGCCCTAAACTGAGACACACTCTCCAAGCTTTATCGTATACCCCAACCCGGGATTCCTAGGCCTGATGGAGAGAAAACCCCCTCTAAGATCTACCGTATATCCCACCATTCACCGGTCAAGGATTCCTAGGCCCACCGAGGCAACACACTCTCTGGCTTTACCCTAATCCCCAGTTCAGTTCTGGGGTTACTAGGCCACGTGTTATATCATTTCGTAGATCCACCCCACTCAATGTTGAATTTATCTGGAAATCCAGCTCCAACCAAAACATGAGAACTCCATCACACCATGGCTACCCAGAAATGGAAAGAATAGGCTGAAAACATTTTCACACCTGGAAAAACCCATGCCATGATAAAAAGGAACCACATGCAATACCATCCATGCCAAATCCAACAAGGAAAACACACATGCAAATCGATACCTGCAAAGAATCACATTGTAATTGCTTGATCCCGCTCTTCCTTGCTTACTCCTTCCTTCCTATTGCCTTATTTTCCTTGATCCATTGCCAAAGTGCTCCAAGAAAAATCTAAGTGTCCAAGAGAGAGAGAGAGAATAATGAGAGAGCTCCAAAACTAAACTAACAAAAAATGTATCAACTGATCCTCATGAGCCTTTTTATCAATTAGGCCTCTATTTTCTTCATTTTCAATTATTTTCCTTCATATTCCTCCTCACATGCAACCTGTGACCTTTCTCCTCCCTTTTCTCCTAATTTCCATTATTTTCATAAATAAATGTGGCAAAAATGTCATTTTTCCTTTCCAAATTCCTTTTCCATTGCCTTTTCCAATTTCCTTATCCATAATAACCAAAATGAACACCCACTAGGATGTTTTGCCCAACATTCAACTTGGAATAAGTGTCCCATCAACCGTGGATATTATTTTTTTCCTTTATTAACTTTTATTACATGGAATTTTCACCAGGGTTGTTATAGAACCATGCACGCTCATGTAAAGAGGTAAACATACTTTAGGGTCAAGCGTACACATATTTATATATGCCTTTAATGGTTGTGAGGCTGAAGATCCTAAATTTGTAATTAAAAATGTAAATATTCATAATATTAATAAAATAAGGCTAGTTGTGGAGCCCACTCCATGGAAAGAGTATGGGGGGTGCAACTCTAGAGACAAAAGGAAACAATTGGGTGCTTTGGTGAAAAGCGCACCCTAGGGCCCATGTGGCTTCAGGAAGTACCATATGGCTAGTGAAGGTCACACATTATAAATGGGAATGTTTGGCCTATAAAGGCAATCATTTATACAATTGGTTATTCATTCAGTTTGATTAATTACTTAGTGTTGGTGACTGGTAGATAGTGAGTCTTGGTTTGGACTCTAGAATTGGTTGTGGTGTGTTTACTCGATTAACCACCCGAATTGGATGCATCTTGGTTTTAGAGCTTGGTGTTATAGTTGTGTGAGCCTTGGTGACTTTGATTATGGCTTGGAGGCTATGGAGTGCTAGTGGGGAACTTGGTTTAAAGATAGAAGGTGAGTCTTAGTTTGGACTCTAGCACTGACTGAGGGGTTATTAGGTTTTGTTTGGACACTAGTGTATAGTAGAGTTCTTGGAGCCACAAGCTAAGACCTTTCTGGTCAACCGTAAGTCACCCTAGAAGGTGGGCATTATTAAGGGATTCAGGTTGTACTACTTGGGTGTCGGTTAGGGGAACACAAGCCTATGGCTGGAGATTGAGGTTATTGGGGTTGATGCCATGTCCAAGGTTTTGTTATTCGGTTTCCACTATTTCCTAGATTTGTTGTCCCAATTCATGGGTGAATTGTGGTTGAGTTTACAAACCAAATGGTCTATGGATGGGAGGAACGTAGAGAGCCCATAACCAGCTGGAACTTTTGATACATATAAGCGTTCTCTGTGCGATGAGATATTTAATGCGCATTTAAGTGTTATTGATAATAAAACCTAAAATGGCATTTGCAGTATTGGTGTGCCATGCATTATAATTGTGTCATGTATGATTGTTAGCCCTAGATGGGGTTTAATGTATTATTATATGTAATTTTTCTAGTGTGCATGTTTATCTGATAAGAATGTAATAATGATATAATGTGTGAATAAAATGTTAATTATGGCATGGTACATAGTGTCTGAGTATTTCTCGATTTTGCATGTGGTACTGCTTTTCATAATGATTATATTTGTTACAAACATGATGAAAATTATGGCAGATATGGGTATATTCTTCCGCAATTAATTTTATTATATTTAAGCAGTACTGGTTGAGTGGTGTTGCTCAGTTGGGAGTTGGGGACATTACAGAGTGCTATCAAAGCCTAGTTTCATGCGCCAACAATGTTCAAGAATAATTGAATTGGGCCAATTACAAAATTAATTTGATAAGAATTGATTAGTTTTAGCCTCAAAGAGTTAAAGTTAATGTGTAGGGCATCACTTCCATGGAAAAGGGGGTTTATATATAAACCAAAACCATTATTAAAGAAATATGTGTGAAAATGTGGTAGGGTTCCAAGAGTGGAACCCCTACTTGTCTCAACAAGCATGAGCTCAAGGGGGTTTTATTGTTTGCATGTTTAATTATTTTTGTAAATGTTTAAATGTTGAATACAAACGTTTTACATTGAATTTGTTTCATATTGTAATGATTACATCCCCCCTCGCTAAATGCATATACAAGGTGGTATATATAAGAAGGTTTGATATATATATATATATATATATATATATATATATATATATATATATATATATATATATATATATATATATATATATATATATATTTATGCATTTGATTATTTCCTAACCCTGAGAATAAGGTTTCAACCGTCGTTGAATGCATGATACCAAGTTGACATTACAAAGTTAATGTTTGAGGGCGACATATTGATTGCATGGTTTTATATGGGGGCAGGGTTCCAGAGTGAAATCCCTACTAGTCCCGTGATGCATATGAAAATTGTGACACTACAAGGTTTAAGGTGAGTCTATTATATTAATTTATACATGTGAAAGTGTTTGCAAAATGGTTTTTTACCTACGTTTAATACCTTTTGAAAGGATGTGACCCTGTTGAGTTCTTATGTATATGCTACCTTCAAATTGTGAATGACATTTTTTATTAGAGAGGTGCCAGTCAATATTTTTTACGAGTCAAGGGCGATGGATCTCATGTGATTACTTGATGAGAAGACCGTTGCAAGTTTATCGGGGCCATGGATTATGTAATTCACGGGATCAAACAACAAGGCATTGTCTAATCTTGAGCCACAAAACCAATTGTGGGGATGGAATTGCAAAGGTGGATAGTAACTCGATGACGTGGAGGACTTGGCGAATGAGCAGCGTGGAGGTGGGAACGAGGATTTTTATGTCGATACCAGAGTTTGAATTCGAATGGGGAGACCAGGACCAAGAGCAATAACCCCCTCTGTGACGTAAACGAGGGAGAGGGGGTTTACAATTCAATGAGAAGTGTTGGATTTTCGAGAGTGTTCATTGTTGTTGAATGAGTAGGACAAAACCAAGAGGGGAACCTTCATAGTGTATGCCCCCTCCCCCCCTTGGTGACATCAGAAAGGGGGTGGAGTAGGTTTGCATTTGAATTGAGATCGTCCAATTTCACATCCTACCACCATCATCGAGGAATTGGGGGTCATGTGGTGGCTGTCGCAACTTATATATATATATTATGTGTGTGTGTGTAGGGAACGTGGAGGGGTCTACAGGAGAGCCCACATTATTTAATAAATATTTATTGTTTATGTTGATTGCATGTGGGTATGGCCTGAACCACGAGCCCATTCATGGTCGAGTGATGTGCACATATTTTATATATACCAGTTGTTTATAACATTTGACTTTGGCGTGAGTGGATAATGCACATAGTGTGGCATATATGATATACAAATTATGCATATTATTCTATTGGTTGGACTGGGGAGTGTGGTGTACCCCAAGGTGTGTATTGGATGTTGAGGTGGAGGCCATAATGTCGAGTGGACCAGGGCTTCCTCGCGGATTTTTTTAATAAATAAAAGCATATATAAGTTGAACTAAGAGTAAAATTGCTAGCATAGGTAGAAGGGATCCATATGTCAAGTGTTGTTAGTAATAACCTGAAAAAAGGAAGTTATAGGCTAGTGCTAAAAGCAGGCAAAATGTGTAATTTTAGACTTAGAAGAAATTGAGAAAAATATACTAAACTCCATAGGGCCATATCTTTTTGCTCAGAAGTCTAATCTCAAAATGTGACTAGTCAAAAGAAATAAAATTTTGAGAAGATTGCATCCATCCACCTAGAATTTTAATTGGGGGTTGAAAACTATGAGAAATTCGAAAGGAAATCTACAGATGTTCTAAATGGGAAAAAATGGCTTAATAGGTTGTATCATTCTACCATGCATAACTTTCACCCCACAGGTCAAAATTGCGCAAACAAATAGTCAGTAGAGAGATATTGACAAGAAAAACATTTTGGAAAACCCTTAATATAAAATAGAGAGATACTTGTGAAGAAAAATCTCACAAGAATCTACAAGTATTGAAAATAAGAATTTTTTTTTTTTTTTTCTCTGAATTGGACTAATTCTATTAAGCAAAAATATGGTACATGATGATGATACAATAAAGAGAAACAGAAAATCGGCAACCGGAAATGATAAGACTATCAACCTCGGTCCTGGAAATGGAGTGAAACAAGCAAGGAGCTGCAACATATGACTGGAAAGAAAAAAGACCGACTTCTACCCAGAATGGGTGGAAGCCTCAACACGAAGCTTTTTCCCTTTCTTTTTATTAACTTTAACCCATCCATCCTGGGGTGTATGAGCTAAAACAACTTGAAGATTGGAATTATCCAAAGGGGGGCTCTCCTTTTCTAATTCAGAAGAGGAGGTCACATGGACGTGTTTCTGGGTGATGGCAGTATCGGGGGGATGCACCGGTGCATAGGTGGAAAGGTCCATTGTCTGAAGGGCATGATCCGATTTTGCATCGCTACCTTCATCTTCTGAGCTGGAGGAATCAGAATCAACGGCTAGTGGTGGTGAGCATGGAGCCCATCGTTTGGATTTGGGCTTGGAGATGTTATCCTTTTTCTTTTTTGCCGGGAGAGATGGGTAGGAGTTCTGCAGATGCCCTGTTTGGTGGCAATGGCGGAAACGGAATGCAGTGTTCTCGTAGTCCAGTGTCTGAGTCCAAACAAAGTCATTTATCTTGAGATTGATTTGGTCTGGAAGTCCCTTTCTTAAATCTAATTCCACACATATTCTAGCATATGTGTAAAGACCTTTATTTTCCTGCCAGAAATCTCCCATTATGAAACTGCCCAAGGTGTTGCCTATGGCTTTATAGACTGCAACATGCCATAAATGGGCTGGTAAGTTTGGAAGCCTGATCCATACAGGTGTGCTGGTGATGACTGCGGTTGCTGGATCAAAATCTGGGAACCATGGAGTTAAGAAGAGCCCTTCAGTTCCCATGAACCAAGGACCTTCTTCTAAAGCCTTTTCATAATGCTTAATGTTATCAAATAGAACTATGAAATATCCTTTTGAACAGAAGCTGACCTTGCAATGATGAGTCCAGTTTGCATGGATCCATTCATAGAGTTCCTGAGAGCGCGGCCACAGTCCATTAAATCTACATATGATGGCTCTTTCTGCAAATTTTTGAAGTACATTTGCGAGACCTTCATGGGTGATCTCAACAGACGGAACTTCCTCTAGCTTGTCAACCAAAAAAGGCTTGGGTTTAAGGGCTCCCGGGGGTTTGGGGTTCTCAGAGTGTACTGCATCTTTGTAAGAGAAAGGAGGAGCAGAGGATGATTGTCCCGCTGTGCCTCCTCTCAAACGAAGGGTTAACACTAAAGAGTCATTTCTGTTAATGATGTAAGTGGAGAGGGGAAGAAGGTCTTCAAGTTGTTTACCTTGAAAGAGAAGTATCTGAAGGCCTGAGGGGATCCCAATCTGTCGTTCTAGATCCAGTTTGATATACAGCACCAAGTCTGAAGAGCTGACCCATTGCAGAATGGTATTGCCTGTAGGTTGAGAAATTTGGGTCTGATAGGAGGCAGAGAGGTTCCTGGATGCCTGCTGGATTGGCACAGTGCTAGGACCTTTTGTGTCTCCAAGAGCAAGTCTATCTGGGCGTTGTTAGGGAGGAGATTTCTCCTGCGTAAGGAGACAGTCACCTAAAAACATAACAGATCCGAGACAGAGGACAGGGAAGCAGAGCAGTTAAAAAGCCAAACGTTCTTCCCCTGCCTACTAAACCCTGCATTGCTGCCTGCGTGCTGGGAGATGAGAGGGGATGTCAATTTGCGTCTGTTCAGATGCTCTAGATCGTGGTAAATGCCGAGGTTTCCAGCATACAGAGCTACAGAGGGGCGAAAGGGGCCCTTGAAATGTTGAAACTGCCGCTGGTTTTTTGATGGTTGTGGTGGCCGCTTCAGATCAGCAGGACAGGGACATTGCAGAGCATGAGGTGCAGGGATGAGATCATCCGTTGTGAAGGTAAATGGAATCGGTCTCCCAAGCTGTTGCGGCACGTGAGTTACAGAGGAAAGAGCGGCCGCCTGTGAAAAAAATTGAACCCTACTCTCCATTTTTTCCAATTCCATAAGAAGTTTAGTTAAAACTCATCGAGGGCATATATTTTAGCCCAAGAATAAAAATTTGGTAAGTGAGTAGTCAATAGAAAGCTATTGACTAGGAGAACATGATTGTAAACCCAAAATTTGAATGTGGATGGAAATGTTGAGGAAAATTCCCTAGAAATTAAAAGTTATAATAAGATCAGGATGACTTTTAACAATGACAAAGGTTGGTATAGGAAAATATTGGATAATTGGTTGCCGATATAAGTTACAAGGAAGTAGATGTAGATACAACCATAAGAGAAGAAACTATGTGAGGTACATGGGCTAGTAAATTTGAATAGGACAACCATTAAGCAAGAGAATATTTCTAAACTTTTACCTTGTTGTTTGTCTTATGATAATTAATTTGATGTATGAGAGTATGTGTTGTATATGCACATATGTATGTGATATATGTATGCAAATGTATGCCATGAAATTTAGTGATCATGTGTGTGTTGCTTATGTGTGAAAACAATACATGGAAGTGCTTATGCAATAGTTCATATAGAAGCTAATAATGATGGTTATGTTGTTGATGATGCAACTGTCAGAGCTACATTCTTCTTACGCAAAGGCCTTGGAAATATGGATCACTAGAGGGACGGTTAATTAGTGAAGGGATGTATGAGCCTATAAGGGTGAGTATGAAGAGAAGAAAAGCAAAGAGAAGAGAGAGATTGTGTTATTGAATCTCCTATGTACGAGAGAGTGAAGTGAATTATTCAAGGGCCTGAGGGGTACCTAAAGGCCCCGAAAAGAACAATGTCTTGGACGCTACTGATACTTGGTACCTTAGCTAATGGAGGGTACTGACTATGTAACTGGCGATGGAAAAATTGTTTATCCATGAAGTGAACATCATAACACCTCTTACAAATAAGTATTTGGATGCCTTCTACTGTGTTATGAATATATGGGCTTAAATTATGAATCAAAATTCTTATGGATACAATACTTGTTGTATAACCATGGTTATAATATGCTTTCTTATTTGCTGAATATTGTAGGTATATGCTAAATAACTAAGGTAGTGGAAGGGAATTATTCAGTGAATGATTTAGTGGTTGAATAGTCAATAAGTCCTGAGTTTAGACTATGAAAATGATGGAGGTGCGATTATTCAATTAAGAGCTTGGGGGATGTGGCTTATGGTTCTGTTAGCCATGGATTTTTTGTGTGAAATTAGTTTGAATATAGGCAGTGAGTCCTCATCTTGTACTCTATAACTAACTGACTAGTTGGTGAGCCCTATGCTTGTACTCTGTAATCGATTGAGGCACGGTTATTCAGTTAATTAAGTCATAGTGAATGCATCGTGATGTGAAAGCCTTGGTGGATGCGGTTTATGGATTGGGCAGGCATGGAGTCGAGACCGCGACTCAAGAGAGACCGATTTTCGAAAGGAAATGAATAGTTGATCTATGGCTAGGTGGAACTTCATAATTCCACACCAACCAACATCATGCACATATAAGCATTGGTTAAATTAATATATCTTATGTTTTTTGTATAAATTCAAGAGTTATAAATTGATTTTTTTAAGAATAAAAGACCTGTGAATCAATTATTAATTCTATGAGTAGAGAACTATCATTAGCAGTCACAAAATAAAAATTTAATTTTAGTAAGTATAGCATTGAGAATGATGTTAGGTGTCCCGAGGTGGGAAGTGAGAATTATGGGAAATCAATCCAAATATACAATCATATAGGATAAGTATTGGAGAAACAACATGTTGGGTTGCAAAGAAAGTTCAAGTATAGGATCAGAATAAGATATGATAATCTTGAAACAAGAGTTACATACACGAACGACAGATAGCAAGGATCCATGAATTGAATGTAGGAGCCTTATGTGGTGAATGTAGGTAGATTTTTTTACAGGGATACAACTAGTGTAACCAAGTACAGGGGAATATAAGAAAGATACACGTTGCTAGAATATTATAGTAAGTTGTCATAGGCAAGTGACAAAATAATTACGGGATTGTAACCTGTGAATTGTTCACAAGTAGGTGACAAGCCCTTTGCAATGAATTGGTTATAGATGGCAATAAATTTATAATATATTATACCAGGTGGTCATAGGTAGTTAATAGCCATAGTAAAATTATAGTAGGATGTGATCATAGGTACCATATGAATGTCATGGGACTTAATAGGATGTGACAGGGTTATAATAGGCACAACTAGTTACAATAACTAGATGGGTTACAGGTGGTGACAGGTTCTAAAATTGGTTTATACATAAGGTGATATAGGTTTTTCACAATTTAGTGATAGATTAATGTCAGGTTATCACAAATTTTATTGCAGGTGGATAAAAAAGTCATAACATGATATAACACATTTATAACATTAGTGTTTGGAGATTTTTGTGGTTTAGTTTTAAAGAATCATGTGTACTTAAAGATAAATCCATAGTAGACATTTTAAATCCATGTTTCGAGTCACAAACAAGACCCATCATCAATATACGATGGGTCCTATTTATGACTCGACACATGGATTTAAAACATTTATAACATGTTATAATGGGTCTTATGACTAGTTTATTCCAAGATGATAGCAGGTTATCGTAGTTCTACAATGGGTCTTTTAACATGTCTAATGCAAGTTGTGACACGCCTTATTATAGGTCTTGACAGGTCACAGGGACATACCAGGTGTTATTGCGGGACCAATGGCATCCTATGGCAGGTTTCATGATAAGTCATTATAGGCATGAATAACCGAATTCACAAGTGTTATGATAGGTTGTAACAACTGGTGATAGGTTTGATATAGTTTTTCCAAGATAGGTTGTTATATGGATTCAAATAAAACAACATGAATGAGGGAAAGTAGATATGTGAGGAAAAAGAGCTAGAGAAATATGTTTGTATACAGGTAATTGTATGCAGGGGTAGTGCATGTGCTTTAGAAATATAACAACACAACTATGGATTTTGTGTTACATGAAAATTGTGCTTTCCACATCATGTTTTATTAATGATTGTAATGGTTTTTGTTTCTCTTTTTTAGAGAAAGAAAATGTATGTATGTATGAAATTGTCTGCTACGGATATTAATGCTATTTGTTAGTTGACTTCTAGGTGTGATGATGTTGGTGCTAAGATTGCATGCTTGGAAGTGTAGGGAAAGGACCTTCAGATCCTATTGATGTGAAAATGGAACTCGAAGTGTGGAAGATACCTCAAGAAGGAGCTATGCAATAGGACATGGACTTGAAGCTACAAATTGTGAACTCAAGTCACTATGGAACAACGGTTTCAAGTTGTGAACATAGGATGCACTGAGGAAAATGCATAAAATAAGGGGGGAAGGAATGTAATACCCTCGCTTGTCCAATTCAATGTAATTATATGTACTTGGATATGTAGGTTGGTGAGTGGGACGTACTTAACTGTTAGGTTAGTGTGTCGATGTTACTGTATGAGGTCTATGTTCCCATGTGAAGAGGTGCTAAACATACTTTGGGGCTAGTGTTCTTGGATTTATATATGCTTTTAATGGAGGTGAGGGCAGAGAGCATGAATTTGTAATTAAAAATGTAAATATTTATAATATTAATAAAATAAGGTTGGCTACAGAGCCCACTCTACGTAAAGAGTGCGGGGGTGAAACTCCAGAGATAAAAGGCAACAATTAGATGTTTTGGTGAAAAGTGCACCCTGGGCTCGTGTGGATTAAGGAAGCGCTACATGGGCAGTGAAGGCCATGCATTATAAATGGGAATGTTAGGATTATAAAGGCATTCAATTATTCATTCATTTGATCGGTTACTCAATCTTGGTGACTGGTAGCTAGTGAGCCTTAGGTTAGAATCTGGAACTAGTTGTGGTGTGGTTACTCGGTTAACCACCCAAATTGGAAGCATCTCAGTTTTAGAGCTTGGCGCTCTAGTTGTGTGAGCCTTGGTGGTGGATTTAGGAGCTTGGTGGATCTAGTGATGGCTTGGAGGCCATGTAGTTCTGGTAGGGAACTCTATTTGTAGATAGTTAGTGAGTCTTGCTTTGGAATCTGACACCGATTAAGGGGTTATTTGATTTTTAATATTTGGTACTTGGACTCTAGTAAGTAGCATGTCTAGCTACAGGTTGAGACTATGTTGGCCAACCGTAAGTCACCCTGAAAGGTGGGAATCATCAAGGGATTCAGGTTGCACCACTTGGGTGACATTCAGGGAAATGTTGGAGTATGGTTGGAGACTGAGGTTGTTGGTGTTGGTGACATGGAAAGGGTTTTGTAATTCACTTTCCACTATTTCCTAGAGTTGCTATCCCAACTTAGGGGTGACTTGTGGTTGAGTTTATAAACCACACGATCTATGGTTGGGAGGAACATGGAGAGCCTGTAGCCAATCGATACTTTTGACATACATAAGTGTTTTCTATGCAATGAGATATTTTATGTGTTATTTATAATAAACCCTAAAATGGGTATTTGCAGTGTTGTTGTGCCATGCATTATAATTGTGGGTGTCTGATTATTAACCTTAGCTAGGGTTTGATAAATTATATGTAATGTTTACCCTATGCACATTTATCTAGTAAGAATATAATCATGATATAATGTGTGAATAAAATGGTAATTATGGCACGATACATAACGTATAATTATTGCCCGATTTTGCATGCAGTACCACTTTTCATAATGATTATCGTGTCCAAGCACAAGATGAAAATTATGGTAGATGTGAGTATATGTTTCCACGATTAACTTTATTATATTTAAGCATTACTAGTTGCGTGGTGTTTCTAAGTTGGGAATCAGGGACATTATAATCCAATGAAGGGAATACTTTCAACAGACTCAATTTTTACATTATGGGAATACACCTTTCTGATACTAGAATTAACAATAAATATGACTTCTTAGGACACTTGTCCTTGAGTGTGAGCTCACCCAAATGGGTGAAACAAACCTGAATCAAAACCAAAGGGTTGGTACTTTTCATAACAATAATATTTAGATGATGTAGATGATCAATATACATAAATCAACAAGCAACCCCTCCAAAGCAAAATATTAATGCTTTTCCAAAATATCTAATTAGGGAATCTATTGAAACACCACCTCTCATGAAAATGGAGAATAAAACAAGCCTATAATGATATCCATATGAGGATGGCAAATAAAAATAAATCCCCATTAAAAAGAATGAAAAAACCACATGAATATGATAACCTTAATTTAGATAATTATTTAACATTTAATTTAATCATAAATCAATATTTTTCTCTAAAAATATAATCCTTTGGAGTCTTCTATAAAGAAAAAATATATTTAACAAAATCAATATTTAAAAAGAATAAAACATAAACATATAAAAACATAAATAGTTATTTATTTATTTATTTATTTAAATGATTGTATAATCTTAAAACCATTTCCTATTAAAACTCGTGAAATTCCTTTTGAAACATCCTTTGGAAACTATTTCCTAATAGAACTTTGATGAACTTCGTATTGAAGGAATTATATCATGATTGAGAATAAACCCTTTTAAGTGCTTTAATATACATACAACATATATCCTTTTATGTATCTTTCTATATATATATATATGAAAATACAGAATGTATATACTTAATATTAATACTAATAATATATTTGGTATAAATATGGTTCAATATAATATTAATGATAATTAAAAAATGTATAACGTTTATATTTATATATATATATATATATATGAAATTTGAATTTTTTTCTATGTTGATTTGTGTTTTTCTTCTCTCTCTTGTGTTTTTTTTTTGGTTAAGGTGTAGTCTTTTTAGTTTGTTTGGCCTCATGACTAGGTGTCATCTTTGAGCTTCCTGCCATGGAGGGAGAAAAGGATGACTCGGCCCCTCCCAAACCTCTAACTCCCCCCCCCTTATTGTCGGTTAAACCCATGCATAGTCCTTTGCTAATGCCACCATGGATAGATACAAAAACATTATTCCTAAAGTGGTGCAGAGAGCTATCTCTAAAATCGAAGACGAGGTACAACAGGGCAGAATATTTATTCTTGACATGCATGTTGCAAGAGAATATTAATGATAATTAAAAAAATGTATAACGTTTATATATATATATATATATATGAAATCTAAACTTTTCTCTTTGTTGATTTGCTTTTTTCTTCCCTCTCTTGTGTTTTTTTTTGTCAAGGTGTATTTTTTTTAGTTTGTTTAGCCTCATGACTAGGTGTCATCTTTGAGCTTCCCACCATGGAGGGAGAAAAGGATGTCTGGGTCCCTCCCCAACCTCTAACTCCCCTCCCCTTATTGTTGGTCAAACCCATGCATAGTCCTTTGCTAATGCCACCATGGATAGATACAGAAACATTATTCCTAAACTGGTGCAGAGAGCTATCTCTAAAATCGAAGACGAGGTACAACAGGCTAGAATGTTTATTCCTGACATGCATGTTGCAAGAGAAACTAGAGATTGGATCCCTAATTTAGGCAACTTTACCAAGGCTCACTCCTCATCCTAGATGGAAATGTTGGATCTGTATTGGCACATTGAAACTATAATAGGTATATTTCTTATTGACAGAGCTGACAGACAACAAGATCTCATAACCTAGATGGTTGAAATTGTTGATACAGTTAATAAGCTTAACAAGAAAGTCATAAGGCTTGCGAAGGCATTAGGGAACTATGATATTTCTTCATCTAACAATTATAGTGAACAACAAATGACCTCTCCAAGTGGATTCTCCTCCTAAAGTATGATGAAGCAAGTCTTTTATATGATGAGAAACAACTCAAGGAGTTGTTATATTTATAGTTATCAATTTATGCATTTTATCAGTTCACAGTGTTAATTTTAATTTGAAAGAGAATATGGTTATCCATAATACTTTTAGTAAGAAAATTTTAACTTATGCTAAATATTTTTTACAATATATTTGTTTACTTATAATTTAAAAAACCCAACTTTACTCCACACACACACACATATATATATATATATATCAAAATACTCTCATACAAGAATAATGAACTCTTCAAATACTAAGCAAGCCTTTTCCCATTTAAATTTAGGAATGTATATGTATTGAATTCACTTGTATCATTATTTATATGATATGTATTGAATTCAATTATATCATAATTTATATGATAGTATTGGATGATTTCAATGAAGATGTTGATGTCATTTACTAATAATATTTATATCAGTAGTTTAATTTTTCTATGTTTTATATTTGGTATGGTGTATTTTTAGGTTAAATTAGTTTCAAATTTGGTAATGATTTATTAGAGTTTTAAGTTTAATGATTTTTTTGTAATTTAAATGTTTTAAAGGTTTTTAAATTTATTTATGCATTCAAAAACACATTTTAAATATCCAAAATCTATTATCTAATAAAAAACTATATCCTCTTAATCCAAAAAAGAAAAAAACTTAAAATGTAAAATAATTAAATTGAAACACATTTATTTAATTATTTTTTTACTAATATAAATTTTACATTTTTACATTTTTATAGTTATTAGTTGTATAATTATTAATAATATAAATTAAAAAATATGAATGTGTTTTTGTTGTTGTTATAAATGTATATACATGATGATATACACTTCAATATGTAAAAAACACTAATTTATATGATTTAATAGAGTTTGGATACTTAATAGTATATGTTACAAGGATTATATGATTGTGATTTATTTAGTGTATTTTAGTAATTGAGATGCGAATTTGTTAAATATTTATTTGTTGCAATTTAAATATCAAATTATTATTTTTTGATATTTTTAAAATTCATTTCTTTTGTTTTAATATTTTTTGGGAGTGTAGTTTAACTAATAGATGAAATGCCCACAATGGGGTGCGATCTGGGCAACATGTGGAGGCCAGCTCCCATGTGTGAACACGAGTGGAGATGTTGGGCGGGATGGGCCTCCCGATCCCTTCACAATTATGCATGCAAAGGGAGCAGTACCGTTGTTATGTGAATTGTTCGTGTGGGAAATTACTGTGCGTTGGAGTTTGGGGGTGGGAGAGAGTTAAGGTGAGGCCCAATGAGCGAACTTCTCATTTGTTTCTGCATTCGGGGATGGTGTTGGGATTTGTGGTGGCCTTCGGGGAGGAAGAGAAAGTGCTGAAGGAAGGCTTTCAGTGGTTTCGGTGTGTGGGCGCTTACCATGGAAATTTGTAGGGGTAGTGTATTCAGTTGGTCCCTATGGCTGTGGCTCCTAGCTATTGTTGGTGATAGTGAGGACTATGCGAGCAAGGAAAGATCCTCGTGGTCTAAGGGAAGCATGTTCTGTCACACTCACAAAGGAGGGTGGTTCTCACCATCTAGGAAATCCTAGAGGAGTCGAAAACCCAGGTGCCCATTGTTATATCAATGACTTCTGGCGTGATTGGGATTGGTGGATTAGTTTGTGTTTTTTGTTTGTCGAATTTGGTAGGTGAACGCCAGCTTGGGGGTCGTCTCAAGTAGGAAACATCTACTCCATTCTTGTTTGGTGCTCTATCACTTGTGTTGGTCTAGAGGGTGGAGGTGTTTGATTTATCTGGTGGCGATGGTCCCTTGCTGGTAGAGGGAAGAATTATTGTGAATTCGTGCTATTTTGGGTGATGTTGTTTGGGTCCTTCACCTGCGGGGAGTGTTTTCTTTGGTGGGGAGTTTGGTGTTTGGATTATGCTCGTGGAAAGCCTCCTTTGTGGTTAGTTATGAAGCCGTCGGTGCGACGGGGACATTCTCCCTCCTGGTCACCCATGATGTCATAGGGGTGGTGGATAAGGCATTGGTCACGACAACGCCTTGTCAGGGTGGAAAAAATGTTGGGCGTGCGTGAAAGGGCAATGTGGGTGTGTGTGGTGGCAAGCGTGGGGTGAGCAGAGGTGGAGGGTCGCAAGGTCAAGGGCAGACTCGAAGGGGAGGTGGAGCCTGTGGCAGCAAGGGAAAGAACATGCTGGCTAGTTCTGAGATTTAGGAGGGGTAGGGTCTCCAACATTGTTTTCTGGAGAACTGTCGTGATATCATTACCAGTTTGATGGATAGGGTGGATGTCGTAGAGCGTGTTCGATGCGAGGAGCATGTTGTGCAGATGGTTTCTTTAGAACATCTACATTACTTTCAGAGTCAACTCTAGGAAAGATTGGTTGTGGTATGGTTGGGTCAAAACCAACTCAAAGAGAAAGTAGAAAAGCTGGAGACATATATGGCACACTACGAATGGCATGTTCAGTGTGACATCCGCCCTCCATCGCCTCAAGGAAAAACCCCAAACAACCCTGCATCCATCACATCAGACAACTAGTATTCTTTCTGGTGTTTTTCATGTTTTAGTCATGTTTTGGTGCCTCTGGCCCAACCGTTTATGGATGTTGTCCTTAGCTACTCTTTTGTATTTTCTCCATCTGGTGCACTTTTTTCTCAACAAACCCGATCGAGGTGAGACCACCTGTTTTGGGAAAGACTCTATGTACTCATTTTTCCTAAATGAATAGAATATTGACTTACAAAAAAAATAAACTAATAGATGAAATTAATTTTCTCCTAAAATGTTTTTGTCAATTTTATTCAAAATCCGGTAAATATTTTTAAAGATTGTAAGTTTAAGTTGTTTAATATGAAAAAATCGAGTACCTCAAGGTTTTTAGGGTGTTGGATCCATCTATGCATTCAAAAGTGCATTTAAACAATAAGAAAGCAAGCTTACTAAAAATTGTGAAGTCATTTTGTTTATTAGTTAGATTACACCTTTTTCAAGGCTTAGAAATGGGAACAAAATGTCCCTAATTGACATAATAGTTCTCAGAACTTGGGAGCATTTTTGAGAACTTTAACTTGTAGGAAATGGGAGTTTGGGAATGATTTTTTGTTCAAGCTTAAAAAACTAGTATTGATAAACTCTTTTTCAATATTATCAAATTAAGATGTAAATAATTTTCTTAAATGATTAAAAATATCAACCATTTTTTCTTTAAAGTAAATGTTATGTTGACCTTAAAGAAAAGGGATAAATTTTAGTCTTTTGAAGTCTAGTTTGGTCATCCACTGGAGAAACCTAATTAGACACAAAACTTCAGTCTATTAAAAAAGACATAACATAAAATACTATGGTACAACTTGGTTCACTAGGGATGCCCATATTATTCTCAATGTTTCTCAACCTATGATCATAGTTTATATTTGCCTTTGCACTTGATCTAGGGACAACAAAAGGTCCTTGCTCTCATTTATATCAACTAAAAATATTCCAAGAAGGAATTTAAGATGTCAATAAATATCCACTATGTACATGTATTGATTATAATTCCCTCTATTGTGCCCAACATCTGGAACCCAACCAGTGGCTTATGCCAACACTTTCATGTTTGTGAGGATGCATATTTCATCGGCTAATTTTCTTTCTACCTAAGCAAATTCCTCTTGGACTAGTTGTCGAGCAACCAAATACTTTACTCTCAGTTGGGCTTGAATGCACCCCTTTTCCTGATAATACATTGTTGCTCAGTGCACTTGGGCCTTTTTTCATGGCATGTTGTTCTCCCTGAAAGCTCAATGGGTCCAATACTAGAATGAATTTCCCCTTGGATCAAAACTAAGCTTCAAATGAGAGTTTTTCTTGTGTATGACTGTAGACAAGGAGAGCCTCTTTCACCATAGGAAGCTTGAATCTCTCACTCTAAAACAATGTATTGGTGACCTTGTGAGAGTGGGGAATCCCTCTTGCAAAGGTGAATTGGTGGTCTTCACATGTTCTTGAATTAACAATTAACAATGAATTTGTAATTGTGAGAATTTGTAAACAATTTGAAGAGGATGTGGAATCGAACCTAAGCGGTCAATTTTCAAAACCTTTTGTATTTTGAAAGCTTAATAAAGCATGTAATGCCTATATGTGTTTTGGTTGGCTAGGTTGTTTTCAACATGAACCCGATTAGAGCACTAGAAAGACTTTCAAAATTTTGAAGAAGGAAAGAATGACCAAGGGGCGAGGAAAACAACTCCTTGACCCTTGATTTCCCTACACTTTACCTTGAGGGAGACACTTGTGAAGTTGAAATACCATATTAGAACTTAGATGGGGAAGTGGAAAGACATTTCCATTTCCAACAACTTGAGGATAAATAAAAAAAAATTTCCACGGCTGGGTTGAGAGACCCCTTCTTCAAGAAAATTACCTACAACTTTACTTTGGGAAGTGATCCGATAAGTAAATGATGCAATACCATTCCACTAATATGCGAGTTAATACATCCTCATGCCATATGAAAATCATTAAGTGCGTGTATAATAAGCCTAGGTGAAAATTATGCTAGGTGAGATAAAATCTTCATGTTATCTGTTTCCTATCTGGATTATACAGAAGGCCATCAATCGATGGTCAGAAACTTGCAAGTACCATGCAAACCAATGGGAGGTGATTTGAAATGTTGTATGTGTAAACATAAACCTTCATGGGGGTGTGCTTCTATGTCCCACTAACATGTGTCCTAGTGGGACTGTGACAACCCACCCCCACCATTTCGTGAATCGAGTGCTGCATCTGGTGATTACAAACACCTACTTTATTACAAGTTTTTTTATTATATTTATTCAAAATATCATCATAAAAGTAAATATTAAACCAAGTAAATCTTACTAAAAAGAAAATAAAAGAAACAACAACAACTTAATAATAATCACTTTAAAGTGGTGGATACAAACCAACCTAGATCCATCTTAACTCTGGATATACCAAGTATTGAGAGCGATCAAATATTTTTTCTCTAAAAGAGGTTTTCATCACAATTTATTTTATACCGCTTGGTAGATCTAGAGTTAGTATGGAACTAGGTTGGTTTAATTATTAATTATAATTATAATTATTAGTTTCATGTTTTTTATCTTTTATTTTTTTTATTCTACTATATTTTTATTTTATTTTGATAAAGTCAATGTTAAACAAGGCATTACAATAGATTTACCATATTAGGCTTATTAATTTTAGGTTTTATTTTTTTTATTTATATTTTATTTGGACTTAGTCAAAATGTAAAACATTACAACATCTCTAACATATTGGGTTGAAAAGCACATCTTCACACAATCACCTTTTATGTATGTATGGTTGTCTTAGTGTAGAGATTAAACATGCAAGTTTAATAATTAAAAATTATAGTGTGTTGTTACTATCAACCAACTACATCATTGATTTTCATTTTTATTGTATTTTTAGATTAGTGCAACCACATTAGTAAATGTGGTTGATATACACATATTGACATCATTTTCCCCATTTTGTAGCAAAACTATTCATTTTATAAACCATTTGTTTTATAAATTCACCTATTCACATAATGTCATTTGTTTTTTTTGATAATTTGCATGGTAATTTCATAATTGTGTCATGTAATTGTGAAAAATAAAATAATAGAGTTGAGCAATTTATAGTTCTTCCATTTGCAACCATCACTTTACACTATGGTGTTGGATATAGGAAGCAATTAAATTCCTTGGTTATCTTACAATGAATAAAATTATGCGTACTACCCAAATCAATCAACACTATTACCTTTTTCTTCTTGATATATCCTTCTATCTTGAGAGTTTGAGGAGTGGTAATTCCTGCCAATGAATTACAAGATATGGTCAGATTCATTTCTTCTTTGTCTAGGGTTGTCTCCTGGTGTATATCCTCCTCTTTTGATGTTTCTTGTTCCTTTTCTTTGTCCTATTCACAATCTATGTAAAATAATTTCTTCTTAGCGCACTTATGACCTTTAGTTTTATTTTTATAATCACTATAACAAATCCCTTATGCTCTTTTTTCCTCCAATTTCAGTGGTGTCAAACTTGTAGGTTGTGGAAGGCTAGGAGCAACAACACTTCCATATTTATAGTTGTGAGTGGTAGACTTCCTAGTTGCCATAATTTTTATTTCAACTTTTCTTGCCACCTGAATGCCTTCTCCAATGAAAAAATTTCTGGCCAGCCTATGTGCATTTATCAAGGGCTATATTATTACCCAACTTGGGAGACCTTTCGCGTTGCGGTGGTGTAGTATTTTGAGCAGCTTACAAGAGGGGTTTCACTATGGATTTGAGCAACAAATAAATAGAGGAAAGAGTTCGGTGGAGCCCAGAAAGGATAATATGCATTGACAACATGGTGTTAGATGATCCAAAAATACAAATATCATAGTTTAAAAGTTAGAATAGAATATTTAGAATATTTAATAAAATATTGAAGAAAATTTAGAAATAGAATTAGTTGCAAAAGATATGACATCTTGAAAGATGTGGCTAGATGTCGTTAAATCTCCCTCTGAGAGGGTTTGGAGGCCATAATATTTACAATATGACTCCATATTTTAGACTTGTTCTTTGATCCATCATAGTTACAATATGACTCCATCTATATTTTTAACTTGATTGTACATTTATAATCACATTGAGACTTGATTCCATCTATAATTTTAATCTTAAAAAGGATTAACAATGAATAAATAGTTATTTCTTGAAATTCAATTACTCTACTTTAATTTGGTAGAGCACATTGAGACCTTTGAGTTTGTTTAGTAATTACTATATTTATTTTAATTTGTGAAATATATATATATATATATATATGAATTTTGATTATGTCAACTTTATGAATTACAATATTTGATAATATATTAAAAGTTTTTAGAATTATATAACTAGTATATTTTTAATTAATAAAATATTTTTTTCCTCTCAATTATGATTACATATGAAATTATATTCTGAGTGTTGAAATTTAATTTTATAAATTGCAATGTTGCAAATATCTCAGAAGTTATATAATAGGTTTATTTTTAACTTATAAAATTAAATTATTGAAAACTTATTAAAATTAAATTGTAAATATTAAAAAGTTTAATATGATGGTTATAGATTAGAAAATGCATTATTGATTTTTTGTTAGAAGAATATTTTATGAGGAAACTTGAGTGATGTTTCTTTTGATTTGTTGATGTCTATTGGTAAATTGGAATAAATTTCATGTACATTTAAAAAAACATTTTTAAAGTGTATATATTATTATTGGTTAAAAAATGAAAAAAGAAAAAGTAGAACATTGATTAAAATATATTTTACAAAATAGCTTATTCTTAATTTTAAATGTTTGAAACCTAATATTGAATGGATTTTTTTTTTATTAACTAGTGCAAAAATGCTGAAAGTTATAGCTTGATCATATCAATAATTTGGATCTAATCAATGGTAGGAATCTTTTCCAAAATAAATTATTTGTGTTATTGAACTAGAAACATGGAGGATAGTGTAGAGTACTATGTTTAGATCTAATCAATGGTAGGAACCTTTTCCAAAATAATTATTTGTGTTATTAAACTAGAAACATGGAGGATAGTGTCGAGGATATTGTAGAGTATTATGTGTTGTAGGCAAGGCTTTGAAAATTTGATTTAGTCATGGCTAGACTATAAAGTTGAACATTGTTGGAAACAAAACACATAGATATCCAATTCCACTACAAAGTAAGTGATTTGAAAGAAAATAAGATAGAATAAATAGAATAAACCCTTAAAATTAATGGTTACAACTTGGAAGGTTAAATTTGTAAAAAATGTTTGGTAATCTTTATAAGCTATTTTGCATTAGGTGGTAGATAATGATAATTAGTGATTTTAGTACCAAAATAATATTAAATACTCCAAGAGTTCAAATGTTTATTGTGATTATTAATGAATATCATATGTCAAATAATAATATATATCAATTATATATTAGAGGATTAATTTTAATAATACATAAATTACTTGTTTTTGTTTTCTAAACTTTATACTTGAAAAATTAATTAATAGACTATATGGACAATACACATAATTTAAACAACATATTCAAGTATATATAATTGTAAATATAGAAAGCATATTTGAAATATATTTATGTTTTTTATTTGTAAATATAGAGAAATTTGTTTTTTGTTTTTTTCGTTTTTTTACATGTACTCATTAGTTTTACTTTAAAAGTTTTATGATTAATTTTCTTTTAAAATATTCATCTAGGTTTATTTTTGATACATATTGTTCATTAAAATTGTTTTCTAATATTTATTTATCTAGGTTTATGGTAGGTACATATTGTTCATCAAAGTTTTTTGTTCAAGTATTTATTTTGATACATATTGTTTATTAAAGTTTTTTTCTAATATTTATTTATCTAGGTTTATGGTAGGTACATATTGTTCATCAATTTTTTTTTTAAGTATTTATTTATCTATGTTTAGTACATTATTTTTAATTAAAATTGCTTATTAATATTTATTTAAGTAATTTTATGATTGATACATACTATTCATTATTATTATTTTTAAATATTTATTTATATATCCTAAACAATATTCCTTAAATATCTATTTATCTAGATTTATGATTTTCCATTAAAGTTATATTTTAATGTTTATTATAATGTATTAAAAAATAGAAAATCTTTTCTTTGCTTCGAGATATTAAGCATTTCTATTAATATCTTTATTGACAAGGTCACCGGAAAGTGGAAGCTCTTTGCTCCAAAAACTGTGCATTGTTGATATGGGTTGTTCTTAACATATCAACAAGCAAAAAAAATAATTTTATTATATTGATTTGTGATATGAAAGTAGTTTTTCTACTATATTATTAAAATTATTAAAAATAATAATTTTATTATATTAGTTAAATTAATAATAATAATTTTATTATATTAGTTAAATTAATAATATTTACATTATTTTTATGAAGTTTATTATATTATTACATATATTATTTTATGAAATTTATTAAAAGACTATTATATTATTATTTAGATAAAAGTTATATATATATGTATAATATAAAATGAATAATATTATTTAAAAAAAATATTTTATAAAATCATATATTTAATTAATATAACAAATAAATAATATATATATATATATATATATATATATATATATATATATATATATATATATATATATATAAAATTTATAAAAATATATGAATAAAAAAATACTACTATAACCAATCTTAATATAATCAATCTATAATAATTTAATAAAAAATTGTTACTATAATTGTAATGATAATGTACATATAATAAAATTCATAGAATAAATCTACACTAATAAAATACACAAAATCTACATCAATACACACAAGATATAAGTAAATCAATACACAATATAGGCAAATACGATACAAATTGAAGTCAAAATATGAACGCACATAAACATCATTGTCAAAATCACCAACATGCATATACAAATAATTTAAAATACTCAACACAACATACAATTTCAAATAAGAGAAATTCAAATCAACAAACATAATACAATTTCAACATAGAATACAAACATTGCGAAAGCCACCTATACAAATAAAATAAATAAAAGCATAATACAATTTGATGTCAACATACAAATTCAATTTATCCAACAAACAAACATTGGCATAATACAAAATAACAAACATAATACAATTTCAACTTAGAATATACAAACATTATGAAAATCACCTATACACACATACATATGAAAATTCAATTAAATAAACAAACACACCATACAATTTCATATAAATATACAAATTCAATTTATCAAACAAACACATTTACATAATACAAATTAACAAACATAATACAATTTCAGCTTAGAATACAAACACTATGAAAACCACCTATACACACATACATATGCAAATCCAATTAAATAAATAAACACACCATATCATATATCAACATACAATTTCAAATCAACATACAAATTCAATCTTCCAAATAAACAAACATTGTCAAAACAACTTACAGTTCATGAAAGTAGGCATACAAGCATAAAGTAAACATCATTTCAAAGAGTTTCAAATAGGAAATGTTCAAATTAACAAACATAATACAATTTCAACTTAGAATACAAACATTATGATAACCACCTATACACACACATACAAATGCAAATTCAATTAAATAAATAAACACAACATACAATTGCATAACAGCATACAATTCAATCTATCAAATAAACAAACATTGCCAAAACAACTAATATACAAATTTTGAAAACATACATGTACAAACATAAAGCAAACATCATTTCAAAGAAGTTCAAATATTCAACCTACAATTTCAAATTAACAAATATAATACAATTTCAATATAGAATACAAATATTATGAAAACCACTTATATACACATACATTTTCAAATTCAATTAAAAAAATAAATATGTCATACAATTTCATATCAATATACAATTTTAATCTATCAAATAAGTTAAAATATTATATATAATTAGTAACTTAAGTTAAATTAATATACAATATATATAGAAAGATAAAAGAATAATATTTAATATAAAAAAAGAAAAAAGTTTAAAGTAAAAACAAAAAGTAATAAAATAAAAGTAAAAGAAAAGAAAAGAAAATTAACATCATTTAAATAGTTAATTTTAAAATTATTTTAGAATTTTACTTTAGATGTGAAATCATATCATTTGTATTTATTTATCCATTCTTTAACATTTTTTTTTAATGAATTGAAATATAAAATTATGAAATCATATACTTTGTATGCATTTACATATTCCTTTACATTTTTTTTTAATGTATTGAAATATAAAATAAAAAAAATTAAAGATAAAATTAAATTGAAATATTTTTAGTGAATTGAAATATAAAATTAAGTTGAAATGAAAAAAAATTATGTATATCACAAATGCATTTTGATGTGTAAGTTTAATTAAAAATAAAAACAAAAACATGGAAATAAAAAATGCTACACCACCACCTTAAGGAGAATGGAGCCCCATCATCCTTAAGGCATTTGGGAGAAGTTTTACCTTTCTCATAAAAAAATATTTTTATTAATATTTATATGTACATAAAGTTGACATTATTAAAAAAATTCTCTCAAAAACAGAATGGCTATATAGCTACATTCATATTTCTTTTGAATAAATATATAATTAAAAACCATTCATGGAAGTCAATCACGAAATAACCCTGCAAAACCACATATCAATATAAGAAAAAAGACATCAAAATACTGAAATATTTCTAATAAAATAAAATAAAAATACTGTGCAGTTTATCCTACACAATTAAAATAAACATAATTAATACTAAATAAATCTAAAAGCAAAGACAGTGAATAATTCTACAGGGAAGATGCAAAGGTTGTGGGACAAGCTGTTAAAGCTAAAGATCTAACCAAATGCATCTGAAAGCACAAACAGTGCAAAAGATAGCATAGAAAAAGGCAAAGGAAGCATAAGTGGTTGCATTTGACCCAATTGTACATCCAAATCCTTTTCCATATGCAGATTGAATACGCAAAATTATTTTTAATATATATGATTGTTTCATTTTGATGATAAATCGAGTCAAGAGCTAAAGCGGTGAGTAAGACTTGGTGGTGACTAAGATTTAGTGATTTGCGGTGAGTAGGATTTAGTGATTTCCTGTGTTAGGATGATGTTTTAATCCAATTGAAATGATTACAAATTATAAAAGAAAGTAACTATCCAATAAACAAGGCCATGATGCTGTCAAATTAAATTAATCAATGAAAATTTTAATTTAGTCAATTTGAGAGAGAGAGTCAGCTCATACCTGGAGCTGAAGTTTAAAATGGCCATGCCTTTTTTCCTGAAGAGCTTCAGGGTTTTGCCAAATCCCTGAAAGCATAGAAATTATTTTAAAATAGAGAATTTTGATAACAATAATAGAAGAACATAGAATTATAACAATAATAAAAGAACAGAGAATTTTGTTTAAAAAAATAATTATGACAAACTGTAAAGTCTCATAGAAAAGAATAATAAAAGAACAAAGAATTTCGTTTAAAAAAAATTGTGACAAACTGTAAAGTCTCTTCTAGTACAACAATAGTTAGTGCTTTTCATAGAGCAGTTTCATAGAAACACACAGGAGTGGAGATTAGAGAGGAAATGTCCTCGATGCCCTGAACCAAAAGCTTGGAATACAGGAAACCATGAACCATTGTGATATTGTTTTACTCTGGCTCACTTATAAATAAAAAATAGAAATATGATTTTTGGTAATTAATGAGAAAAGCATATAGGGCAGGAGTTTGCCTTGGTGCCCATGGTTTCTTGACTACTACAGTTTTAATTATGTCATAAAAAGTCTTGACAAGGGCGTTCAGAAAGTGTTAATCCATTAAAATATTATTTAAAAAATCTCATTAAAATCTCAGGGCTTTCGGAGATTGCTTTGCATAAAGCAGTTTCATAGAAACACAGCAGTGGAGATTAGATTAGAAATTAGAAATTATATTGCTTAGTCAATTGCTGTTCTAAAAGTACCAATCCAATCCAATAAATAGGGATAATGATGCTCACAAATTAAATTAATCCACAGATATACCAAGAAAATATATTAGACAATTTGAGAGCCAGGGCGACCGCATACCTAGAGCTCGAGTTAAAAAATGCAATGGCCTTTTTCTTTAAGAGCTTCGGGGTTTTTGAACAGAACTGTTGAGATCCTAGCGCATACTTGGAATTAGAGCTTAGAATCTTCATGGGGTTTGAACCACGTAAATACTGCTTTTATTTTACATTGAGGCCTACTAAATGAAAAATCAAATTTAGTAAAATCCATTGAACAATTTGAGAGGGCCAGCGCATACCTGGATATATCCATGCCTTTTTCTTTAATAGCTTCAGGGTTAGAAAATAACTGTGATATCCAGGGCATCCCTGGAGTTGGAGCTTAGAATCATAATGGCCTCTTTTTTCCCAAGAACTTCCTTGTTTGAACAGACCTTAAGGACACATAATTCTGTTAAAATAAAGAGAATTATGATAAAAATTAAAATATCATTGAAAAAAATTAGCAACAGATATTGCTTGTGCAGCAGTGGAAAATAGAGGAAATGTACCAGAGGCCCTGAGCCAAAAACTTCGAAAGAGAAATTTGCAGACAGAAAATAGTTGTAATGAAAAGATATGGAAAAATAAGAATATATACTTCAAACCAAAAAAACCCATGAAGAGTTGAACAATGCTCCAGAATCCTGTTGCTTCTGGTCCTGCTCCTTCCTCCTCTATCACATACACCCACCCACATGACTCAGACTCACACACCAGACTCAGACTCGGACCACTCAGACTCGACACTAGGCCACACACAGACATAGACATGACTCAGACTCAGACTCCCAAAATAGTTGCATGATTTGCATTTATGTGAATTCTAAAATTATGTATGAAATTTCAATACTCATTTTTCTTTTTTTTTTTAATAGTGTATTTTGACATAAGTTAAAATACTTAGTTGTTTATGTTTATCTATAACCTCATTTGAAACCTATTTAGTCACCACCTTTCTCATAATCAAGATCCAAAGCAGTTCTCAATCTTTACATTCTTTTTCGTCAACATGAATATTGCAACATACCCACCAAGCCACACTTATCTTTAAGAGCAATGTCCTCATCAACACAGCATTGCTCCTAACTATGAACCTCACCTGGTGGTTCAAAACATTGAGAACAAAAGTGGTTTAGCTCACATTTCTTCACATTTAATATATTTTCCTAGGTATAACAAAATGAACAATGCATATTGCAATCATCATCATATACCTCAACAAAAAAATCACCAAAGTATCATCAATGCACAATTGAATCCACTAATTCATTATTGTGACACCTTTGAAAATCATCTTCAATAAATTAAAAAAAATCTAATAGTATAATATGTGCACATTGTGTTTTAGTTATTACAATTTAGGAAGTAATTTAAAACTTTCTATGATTTTGTAGGATCAAGTCTTTTGTTTTTGTAAATGCAATTAATTAATTGGGGAAAGTCATGCTATGGAAGAACGGTAATTTTATTTTCAACTTAATCTACTTGAAACTACTTATGATTAGGCTTGATTTGCCTCTTTTTTTTAACTCATCACGCATTTCTCCTCATTTTCAGGATGGCACTTAGGGTAAACTAAATTTGTCAAGGCTCAAGGGTTCATTCCACCTTCAACAATCACACTAACAAAGGTGATGGAATTGTTGGTACCTTTCCATTATCACATATATACATCATAATTGTTTGAAATATATCCATCTCGCCTTCATTGGTGTGATTGTTGGTACCTTGTTATTATCACATGTATACATCTTGCTCATGAAGAACACACATGTCACAATCTTGAACTATGTTGGGGATGTCAACCTTTTCTCCTTCCAAACACTCTAACTAGATCAAATTGATTCATTTTTCTTATTATGTCAAAGATTAATGTTATTTTCCTTTTAATGACATGTGATTGGTTGTTTTGTTCTATAAATTTCTTGATCTTAAACAAATTATTTTCTTCAATTATCAAGGAAACATTTGTTGTGAAACTAGCTCAAAAAATACAAGAAAAGAGATATCAACGCCTTAGAAATAAGCCACTTCGAGGGGGCAACCTCCAATACATTACATGAACGAACAATTCCTGGATGATACAAATGACAAAACCTCCTTTCTATATATAGGAGTCCATGGGGCCACAATGTAATCCTAGCCGACCTAACAATAATAATTTAAGGGCACAATAATAACAATATGGGGTTTACAGGGGTACAATAATAACAATAAGGGGGTTACACTAACAATAATAAGGGACTATACTAGTGATATAGGGACCTAACATGCCCCTCTCCTTCAAAAAAGTGTTGTCCTCAACGTTTGAGTAGCTCCGGGTGCTTCTGTATAAAATTCTCATCCTCCCATGTAGAATCTTCAGTGGGTAAGTTCTTCCACTTGATGAGATACTCTGAAATTGATCGATTCCATAGCTATTGAGTTCTTGTTTCCGTGACCACTTCAGGTTCCAATATGATTTTTCCTTCCTCATCAAGTTCTGGAAATATTGTTTGAACTGGAATATTTTCACCTATAACCTTCTTTAAGCATGAAACATGGAAAATCGGATGCACTCGTGAAGAAGCAGGAATCTCAAATTTGTATGCCATAGTACCAATCTTTTGCAACACCTTGTAAGGACCATAGTACTTTGGCGATAATTTATTATCCTTCTTAGCTTGCTTGAGGGACATTTGTTTGTATGGTTGTAGCCGTAAAAATACCCAGTCTCCCACATCAAAACTTCTCTCACTGCGATGTTGATCTACTTGTTGTTTCATTCGATTTTGTGCCAAATTTAGGTTATCCTTTAAGAGTTGGAGAACTTCTTGTTGATGCTCGATGTGATCCTCCACTGCTTGAACCCTAGCATTTTCCCTTAAAGAAGATGTGATGGATGGTGGATGGTATCCATAAAGTGTCATAAATGGGGTCATTTTTGCTGCAGTATGGAAGGAAGTGTTATACCACCATTCAGTGAGAGGTAAGCACTTGACCCATTGTGCTTGCTTATTAGATACAAAACAACGAAGATATCCTTCCAAACATTTATTCACTATCTTTGTGTGACCATCGGATTGAGGATGATAAGATGAGCTATGAGCTAGTTGAGTACCCAAACAAGAAAATAATTTCGTCCAAAAATTTCCTGTAAAAATGGGATCTCTGTCACGTACAATAATCTTCGGGTTTCCATGTAGATTTTGAATTGTTTCCATAAATGCAGTAGCAACTCTACTCGCTTTAAATGGATGAGATAATGCACAAATGTTTGCATACTTGGTAAGTCTATCAACTACCACCATGATGACACTCCTTCCTTCGGACTTAGGTAAACCTGTGATAAAATCCATTGAAATCTCCTCCCAATGTTGACTTGGAATGGATAAAAGGTGTAGAAGACCCAGGGTCTTAATTGTCTCAACTTTATTTTGGTGGCAAAATAAACATTCCGCCACAAACTTTTAAATATCAGATTTAAGGCCATCCCAAAAAAATTATTTCCTCACCCTATGGTAAGTTTTTAAAAATATCGAGTGTCCTCCTAAAGGAGAAGTGTGCAATTCCAAAAGAATATTTTGTTTTAGTTGGGAATTATTGCAATTATATAAGCAATCTTTGTACCATAAGGAACCATTTTTCCAACTAAATGTTCAGATGTACTAGGATCTTGCTACAAATTTTGAATGAGAGTCCACACTTCTTCGTCCTTCTTCCATTCATCCCTTGCTTCGGTTATCCAATTTGGTTGGACAATTAAAATGGCACAAAGCAATGCTTCCACCTCTTCATCCTTTCTTGAAAGTGCATCTGCAACAATATTTAGCTTCCCTTTTTGTAGACGATTTCAAGTCACAACCCAACATCTTTGTGACCCATTTTTTTTGCTCTTCTAAATATAGTCTTTGTTCCAAAAAGTGTTTAAGACTATCATGATCAGTTTTTACCTTGAAGTGTCTTCCCATTAGGTAAGGTCTCCATTTCTTTAGTGCATGTAGTATTGCCAACATTTCCTTTTCATAAATAGCCTTTTGTAAATACTTTCCTTTGATTGAACGACTTTCAAAAGAAATGGGTCTTCCTTCTTGCATTAAAACAACACCAATTCCATTTCCTGAGGCATTACATTCCACAATAAAGGTTTCTGTGAATTCTGGCGTAGCTAAGATTGGTGCTAGGCACATTACCTCTTTAATATGTTCAAAGGCCTTAGTTGCTTCAGGAGTCCATGAAAATGCATCTTTCTTCAATAATGTTGTTAGAGGTGCTACTATTCTCCCATAATTCTTAACAAACTTGCGATAATACCCTGTTAACACGAGAAATCCTCGCAACTTCTTTATGGTTGTGGAGAATTTCCATTCCTTAATGGCTTTAATTTTGTTAAGGTCTACCTTAACACCCTTGTGAGATACAATATGACCCAGATATTCCACCTCTTGTACTCCAAAGAAACATTTGGATGTTTTTGAATATACTTATTTCTCCTCCAACAGTTTGAATACCCTGTCTACATGTTGATCATGATTCTTCCATTTCCTGAGGCATCACATTCCACAATAAAGGTTTTTGTGAAGTCTGGCGTAGCTAAGACTGGTGCTATGCACATTGCCTCTTTAAGATGTTCAAAGGACTTATTTGCTTCAGGAGTCCATGAAAATGCATCTTTCTTTAATAATGTTGTTAGAGGTGCTGCTATTCTCCCATAATTCTTAAAAAAACTTGCGATAATACCCTGTTAACCCAAGAAATCCGCGCAACTGCTTTATGGTTGTGGGGACTTTCCATTCCTTAAAGGCTTTAATTTTGTTAGGGTCTACCTTAACACCCTCGTGAGATACAATATGACCCAAATATTCCACCTCTTGTACTCCAAAGAAACATTTGGATGTTTTTGCATATAATTGTTTCTCCTCCAATAGTTGAGCACCTTGTCAACATGTTGAACATGATCCTTCCAAGACCTACTGTAGATTAGTATATCATCAAAAAATACTAGCACAAATTTTCTGAGGAAGGGTTTGAAAATGGAATTCATCAACCCTTGAAATGTAGAAGGTGCATTGGTAAGGCCAAAAGGCATGACCAAAAATTCATAATGATCCTCATGTGTTTGAAATTATGTTTTCGAAATATCTTCAGTTTTCATTCTAATTTGATGATATCCTGAATGAAGATCCAACTTGGTAAAAAAAATTGCTCCATGTAATTCATCCAATAATTCATCAATCACAGGAATGGGAAATTTATCTTTAATAGTGAGCTTATTGAGCTCCCTATAATCCGGACATAGGCACCATGATCCATCTTTGTTGTGCATCAATACTACTGGAGCAGAGAAAGAACTTTGACTAGGTTGAATTATACCGGCCTCTAACATTTCTGCAATCATACATTCAATTTCGGTCTTTTGGACATAAAGATATCTGCAAGGCCTGAGGTTTGGAGGAACACTTCCTGGAATCAAATGAATAGCATGATCATGATCACGAATAGGTGGGAGTCCTTTGGGAGTATCAAACACCTTGGAATGATTGTCCAAGACTTTTTGGAGATTTGGAGAAATAGATGATTTTGATGTTGGAACTTCTAGTGAGCATAATTGTGCAATTACGTTTCATTGTTCTTTCTTCAAAGCTTTGTCATGACATTAGAGCTTATTATCTTTCCTGGCTTCCTTGTGATACCCTGTAATTTGATTTCCTTTCCTTCCGAAAAAAAATTCAAGAAAAGTTCTTGAAAATTAAAATCTACCTTCCCTAAAGATTGTAACCATTGTACTCCCAGTACAACATCAACACCTCCTATTGGGATGGAAAGCATTGGACTATTCAATACATATTCCCCCATGGCTAGCTTGATATTATGGCATTTTCCAGAGCAATTTTAGTTCCTCCATTTGCAACCATCACTTGACATTCTAGTGCTGGGTATAGGAAAAAATTCAATTCTTTGGCTACCTTACAATGAATAAAATTATGGGTACTACCCGACTCAATCGACACTATTACCTTTTTCTTCATGATACGTCCTTCTATCTTGAGAGTTTGAGGAGTGGTAATTCCTGCCAATCCATTACATAATATGGTCAGACTCATTTCTTCTTCTTCTAGGGTTTCTTCCTGGTGTATATCCTCTACTTTTGAAGTTTCTTCTTCATTTTCTTCCTCCTCTTCACAATCTATGTAAAATAATTTCTTCTCAGCACACTTATGGCCTTTAGTGTATTTGCTATCACAACTGTAGCAAAGCCCTTTTGCTCTTTTTTCTTCCAATTTTTGTGGTGTCAACCTTGTAGGTTGTGGAAGTCTAGGAGTAGCAACACTTCCATCTTTGTATATGTGAGTGGTAGGCTTCCTTGTCGCCATAATTTTACATTCAATTTTTCTTTCCAACCTGAATGTCTTTTCCAATGAATCAGGTTCCCAAACGCGAACTTCATGTTGGATGTTATCCTTTAAAGTCCCTATGAAGAGATCAATCTTGTGTTCCTCTGGAATATCAGTTACCCTTATATTCAATTTTTGGAAGTCCTCAATGTGCTGCCCCACTAAACCCTCTTGTTTGAGATTTATCAATTGGCTAAAGAAGGTGTTGCTCTTTGTATCCTCATAATGTGCTATCATTTCCTCCGTAAAAATTGACCAAGTGACAATTTTTTTACGGGAGCAAAGCCATCGATACCATACAAATGTATTTTGTTCTAAAGGTAAAGTTGCAATGCGTACCTTTTGTGTGTTTTGCACGTTATGGAGATCAAAATATTGCTCCATCTGTAGTATCCATGTTACAGGATCCTTTCCATCAAACTTCCTCATATCCATTTTTGGAATATGGTGGTTCTTCCCGCCAACATTAGAGTTTATGAAATCACGATTAACATGTATTTTGTTCTCATCATGAGTTTCTTCTACTATATTTCTGCCATTAGGAATCATTTCTTGTTTTAAGCTTGTCATCAAGCCTTCCATGTATGCTTTTAGATCATTCTTCATGTTTTCCATGTCGTCTTTCATGTCATCCATCTTAGCTTCCATGCCCACTTCCATGCCATCCATCTTAGCTTCCACGCCATCTTTCAAACCATCCATCTTAGTCTCCACGCCTTTCTTCAAAACTTCCATGTCATTTTTTGTTGCTCTTTGCGAGAGTGAAATTTGTTGCACTTGCTCTTGTAATTTTGATATGTCATGTTGCCATTCTTCGTCTTCATGAGTCATAATAGACTATTATGAGGGTTTAATGGGTGTTGAATTCTTTTTAGGAGGCATTTCAGAACCCAATACCGAAATATATGCCTAATGTTTCCTGAATCACTTTAACCGATATTTTACACAAGACTTATGCAATTTGGGAAAAAAATACACACCTTTTACTTGCTTTTGAGGAGCTCTATATTGAAATTGACTTATCTTTGTGATTTCAGATCTTCAATATCTGAAATTTGGCCCTGAAGTAGCCCTTTGAATCTTCTTTCGAATTCCATAGGTCTGACCTGATTTTGATTCTTCAAGACAAAGTTATGTTCAATCTCCCACAATGACCTAATTATGGACTGGTTCAGTAGAGCCAAATTGTACGACTTTCCACGTGTCACTTGTTCCTCCTTTGGCTTTGAAATTGATATAGCGAAAACCAAATTCCATGTAATTGTGGCCACTTTTTACATAATTTCAATCTGATGCTCAGAGAGAGAGTTATGAATATTTTCCCACGATTACCTCTTTGAGATTAAATTAGGAGCCTGAAAAATACCTAACTTCCACAGACCATATCTCCAAAAATATTGCATACCAAGATCTGAAATTTTGTGATGGTATTCCTCAGGATTTCGGCTTTACACCCTAAACATTTCAGCTTCTGAACCTTCGTATAAAAACGTTATGGTGAAAATTCCACGATGACCTATTTGGAGCAGCGAAACCCTGGAATCCAAAGCTTTGATACCAAATGTTGTGAAACCAACTCAAAAAATAGAAGAAAAGAGATATCAATGCCTTAGAAATAAGCCACTTTGGTAATAAATAATGATATGTTGAGCTCGAGAAATAGGCGTTAAATGGTTAAGGCCCTTTTTATATTTAGTTCTCCATCCCCTCCATTGCTAAAAATTGACTATTGTGCTAGTTGAAAAACTAGATAAGGGAGAATCAACAATCCCAATTTTTTATGGGGTTTTTACTCATACTAAAAAGTCATTTCAAAATTATTTCAATGGCCATTATTTTTCCTCCATTAAAACTTATCCCAATTTGAGCCTGATCAACTCATCTAAGTTTTTTCTTTAATCACTAACTAAAGGCATTCTGAAATCCAAATTTTGCTACAATTCCATTTCTTAAGTAAGTTAACATTACCATTATGAATTACCATGTGGTACTTTTTTGCTTAAGGTCTAATAAGAAAATAAAATTAGAAGTTTTGACCTTACACTTCCTTCCAACATGAATTTCACAAATTGTTATGGGTATGATATATGGGGTTCTTTGATGTCTTTTTAAAAAAAATACACGTGTAAATAGAATAATTTTTTCTGTAATTTGTTTGGTGTATTTTATATTAGTTATGACCCCATTAGTTGCTTTACAATATTTTTCTAAGTTACTAAAAATTGGGATTATTAATTTTGAGCTGAAGATAAAAGGGGTATTATTTCAATGTCTCTAAAAATACTAACATATATGGAAATATTAGAAAATATTAGAAGATAAGGACAACTAAGAAAATGAGCGCAAAACCAAAAATATTGTATCAATTTTTCAATTATTAGAAATTGAAATAAAAATGTGAGTATATAAAGATAAGTACATCAATACATAAAAGGTCTAGATGATGATGATGGAGATCAATGTCCATTTAATACCCCACATTATGCTAACGTTGAGTTTGAGTATCACGATGTTGTTCATTGGTTCTAATGAACCAATGAAAGATCATCCAAGAGGCCAACACAATATTCAATGAACTCATGATTTACCACTATTGCATCAAGATGAGTATCTTTAGCATAAAAATTTTGTTTCTCTTGAAGCCTTCTTTTGTACCTATCTTTATTCGGATAGACAGGAAAATTTTCCAATGTAGCTAGACTAAATCTTATATCTTCATGGAGGTGAAACTAAAATGTAATTAATATCCATATTAAAATACAGGACTTGTTAAACATAAAAATATGAATTAAAATTCAGAACAATTGGAATGTATTTCAACCATTTTGTATTACGTTTCTTTATTCTGAAAATTGAGTTCCATATTAAAAGATAAGACTTAATAAAAAATTGGATCAGATAGAAAAAATAAAACTAGTTAAACATCACATAAGTGTTATTTAATGAACTATGTATATACACAATGGTGGATGTTTTGATAGCAACATTAATCATGGAGTTTTAATCCAATAAACAGGTCAATTGACTCGATAAATAAGTGCACACAATAAGCAAGGAATAGGTGGGTTAAATAAAGGAGGCATGGAAAATATGTGTGGGTTTAATAAATAACTAGGCTAATATACTTAATGAATTTGGAATCTATATGAATTACACTAATAAACTCATGGGTTAACCATGGCCAACATATCAAGGCTAAACAAAACTAATGTGAGAGCCAAAGTGAACCATAATAGGAAGGTGAAAGTGAGTTAAATTAATATGAGATAGGTTAAATTCATAATTATGTGGGTTATAGTGATTAATGAAATATATATGTAATAAAAATCACAAATAAGGTCTAATTGGTTAAGTTAAAGTCGATGCCATTCAAACACTAGTGGGTTAAAACAAGTGATGAGAATATAAATTTGATAATCATGGTGTTTTCCTTAGATTTAAATGGACATATACGTACCCCTTGATATGCATACCTAAACTAGGTGTTTGGAGTAGCCTTTGATACATCCACTTGAATATTGATAGGATCTACTTATTTGGACCTCAGTTTGAAACCATCTTGAACAAGAGTGTATGAAACTAGTGATTGGAGGTCAATTTGAGGAGAAATTAATAAGCTTGCTTCCATTCTTCCCAATATGCGAGATTGAAACAAAGCATCACAACCATCACTTTATGTAGAGCATGATTTCATTTTTCCATGATTGAGGGCCCGAACACAACCACAACTTCTTTATATTATTAAATGAAGTAGAATTTGAATAACGATGTCATCGAAAACTCTTTTTCTTCTTTCATGTATTTTTCATGTAGTGTATAGTAGAATAATTCAATAGCAAGAAAGAAAACATGGTAATGAATCATATTTCTTGTCACAAACAAGCATATATAAGATAAAAATAATGGAACTGGGTGTCAAACCATACCATTTATATTATTATTGAGAAGATATCATTCATGTTCATGAGCCAAAAACTCAGATATCATTGATCTCTTTAAGCCAAAAATTGTTGAGTGTTAAATTTCCTTCCCCCGAAGATGTTTGCTTCAATGGAAGATCTCAAGTGCCTCTGTCTATTCCAACCTTCTCCTCTATCACACATTGAAAACTAGCTGAGAATCTACTTGAATTAGACATTTAGACTCCAGACTCGACCTAGGTCTCCTTAGCTCAAAAACACATAGACTCACAATAACCAACAAGGATAGAACCTGTATACCATAAATAAAGGAGGAGGAATAAAATGTTGAAAGAAAGGATGTTTTGACATATATTTATATTTGTTACCCAAGATAACACTTAGGTTTGTCTCTGAGTCAATTAGGTTAAGTGAATTAGGTTTTAATAGGATTTTTAAGTTTATAATTTTCAAAATTTCACATGTATGAAGGTCCTTTAGTGATTTTGAAAGGTCATCATTAGTGTTTATGGGAGTCATTGTCAAATAAAAATCCAAAATTTCGTTGTTCATAAGATGATCTAGTTATTATGGTAAATTTGACACTTTTACATACTTCTGCAGCAACTACAGTGTAAAAAGGTCGGGATTTGCTACGGAAGTTCCTGACAATTTCGTAGCAAATATACCCTCTCGAACATAGGATTTGCTACTGAATTTTGTTTTTTTGCTAATGGTAGATAAAAGCATACAAAGTATCAAAAACAGTTTGGTCAGAGATTGTCAGAGCATATTGGATCATGATTGCTCCTCATTCTCATTTTCCATCATTCTTGAAATGCATGCTACTCAGTCATCCTATCCCATTTTCACTTTTTCATTATGATTCCTTGTCTCTAATACACCTTATCTCATCCTTGTGAGCTTCTTGGTTTATCTCAGTATCGGTCTCAAGGTCTAGGATGTTTGTCTAGCTGTCTCAGGGTTAATTCTATTAGTGCCAAAAGCTTTGTGTGTTGTGTCTAAAAGTATTTGCAGGTGTTAAGGAACGGGTTGACTGTTCAATACATTTTGGAGCAATGGTGTCACAAAGTAAGCAATATAAAGGAGGATATGTTGTTAGGTATGAACCCATGGACATGAAACAGCTAGAAGAGTACCCCACCTTCTCCCAAGAATTTGCTAGAGTGGGTTGCCTCTACCTCTTTCAAAAATTGGAGGGACATCATGGGAAAGTTTCGAAGGATTTTTCTATCAATTTTATAGGCACAGGGTTGAAAGTGGGAATGTTAAGTTTTTTTGTGTCCCCAGACACCATTGCGCAAGCCACTGATATCCCCATGTCAGGAGAGTCATGGTTCAAAGTACGGAAGTTTAAATTGCAGAATTGTGATGAATTCTTGAAAGAAGAACACAGAGGCATCAATATGGCTTCAGGCATCCCTAGAACATGCCTTAAAGAGTATTTTTCAAAATTTCTGATGGTGATCCAGAAATATTTCACTTGTGAGGATAGATTCACCACAGTATATCAATACCATTTAAAATTGTTGCTACACGTCACAGGTAAGAAACCCTTAGATTTGACTTTTTATTTGCTTAGGAGCTTGGGTAAAATGGTAGACAAAGTTCAGGACAAACCTGAAACTAGTGATACCTCAACTTTTCACCATGCTCTAATAAAGTTGCTGGTGGTTGAAGAATTAAAAAAATTGAACAATGACTGGCCCACATTTTTGTTTATGAGTGGCTATGAAGTTGATGCTGTCATCCTTAGGAAAACACCAAGATCTAAGTCCACTATTCCAGGGAAATACAAACCATCTTAAACAGAACATGTAGCACCATCTGAAGCAGAAATGTAGTTGACCATGATGCAGATATGCAAACTATGATAGAGCCTATCGAGTTGGAGGTTGAACAAGTGCAAAAGACTGTGGTGCCAAAGAAAAGTTCCACAAGAAAACAAATAAAAACATATATATGGACACATAGGAGGGTTACTAGAAGCCAAACTGAAGGAAGAGGCAAGTTAGAAAATATCTTGGAGGCTATTGAAAATGAAGAAAGCTCCATTGTACATCCTTTTGAAATCAAGGAGAGAGAGACTCAAAAGAAAAACAAAAGATCCAAGAAATTAGACTTTGCTCAAGATGATTCAAGGTTTGTCTTAAAGCCTATAAAACCATTCACAATATCACAATAGTCAAAGCAAAATATGTTTGAGCAACCATTGATGCCTAAACAGTCACTAAGGTAAAAGCTGCCATAAAAAGAAAAACTGTCAGAGGACCCTCTAGCAAACGCAGAATCAGTGAAGAGAATTAAAGGTACAAGAAAATATTGAGGTAGATCTTCTGCAAGAATAGTTAAAGGATTCTAGAAGTGAGGTAATATAATCAAATTTTGTTTTTATGATTTGAAGAAAGACATATCTAAGCAACTAGATTATTACAATGAAGTGGCAGATAGATCAGGAAAGATGTTAACGAGGACATTGCCTCTACATATGATGATTAATCATTTATGAAAAAAGAAATAGGTGGTTGTAGGTAGAGAGGATAAGGTTGCAAGATCAAGCTAAAGACATAGAAGTACAAATGCAGATGATACAAGCTGAACTTTTGAAGAGGGGACTAAAATTCATTACTATTAATGATGATGCTGATCCATAAGCATGGTAAGATTACACATTTTTTTGGCTATATTATGGATTATGCTATTATGTAGGCATGTATATGCTTCTACAAATATTTTGAGGTCATAGAAGGAATAAAATGAAAAATATTAGAAAACTAGGTACTCCGTAGCAACTCCCACGCTTGAAGGTAGAAATTTGCTACAGAAGTGTTGTAACTTTCCATGGAGGTAAACATCATCCATAATTTCAAAAGCTAGAAGGTTCAAGGCATGTGTTTAACCCATTAACCTCAAGGAAGACCCTGGAATAGTTAGAAAAGTTAAAAATTATGCAGAAGGGTTAATTTTGGTATTTGTTATGGAAGTTCACTACCGAAGTCCCTATACTCTTATTGTTTTCAGTGTCAGGAGTTTTTGATGATTTTGGGGTAGTAAATGCAATGAAGAAGTGGATAAATCACAAGGTAGGAACACACACTATTATTTTTGTTTTTCAAGAGGACAACTCAACAATCAACCTCCATGTGGCTGACAACTCATCAAGTCAACAAAGCATGCCAAATGATCAATACTGCTCACCATCTCATTTGAATCTCACAAATTCTTAACTCCAGTGCATTAAACAACCAACACCTTAGAAATCAGTTTGGTTTGATAGAGATGATAAGCATAGTTTGTTAGATTTTTATTGGAGTTATTTAATGGTCATAGTTTCCTTTTTGAATACAAACTCTATCAAAACATAAAATATACCTATTAATTCTCCATGTGATGTAAACCTATTTGAATTAGGTATCTAGGTCAAGGTATCGAAGTCTAGCCCAGGTGTAGACCACTGTAAAGAGACCTCACTCTATAAATGGGGGAGTTTTTGAGTTTGAAAGGGTTGATGAATGTTATGAGGAAGCTACTATGGAAATTTTCTTTATCAAGCTAATACACAATTTACAGTCGATTGTCTTCAAAACCTGAGATTCATCTTGGCTTATGTATTTTTGTCTCTTTGTCTCTTCACTTGGTGTATTGTTATCAGCTTCATAGTACTATGATTACTTGGAGTTCATAATTAATGCTCCAATTTCCTTCATATGTTATGTTTGCTGTAAAATTTTATGTTTAAGACAATTTGCCTTAGCTTCCATGGATATAATTTGTTAGTAATTGAATTTCTTTAGTTGACTCCATGCCCAATGGTAGCTATCATTACATTCTTTCACCTACAAAAAAATCACATAAAAATAGTACTGAGTTAGCCATCTGCAAATTTAAATTTCATCTTGACTATTCCATTGTTTTCCTTGAGAGAGTCCTCTCATATTAGAAGGGCTAACTTCTAGTTAAAAGTGGTTTGAAATATTTTTGCTAGGTTGATGGTTGACACAACACAACTTGCTCTAGCCTAGTGATAACATTTTGGTGCCTATGCCTGGAGCCGAAAAGCTCCATTTCCCATATTTTCTTTGAGTCTCTTCATTCTGATTCCCGAGGGGAACACAAAATCAAAGTTTTTTTTTAAGGTTGTCATATTACCCTGGCGACTCAAATATCAAAAGATAGAGAAGGTCAAAGCTTCATGGTGACTCCACTGCTTGAAGATCAGTAGCTTGGAGAAGTTCCAAGATGAGTTCTGCTACAAGAAGAAATCCTAGGTATGCTCCTATGGATCAGTCTCACATCTATGGTTTTCCAAATCCTATGCGTTGTGGTTATTAGTCAAACCATCTTCCCATGTTCAAAGATGAAAATAAAGATGATGTCGATTTGCATTTGGTTAAATTCCATATACATGTATGTAGACTGAGGGTTGAGTTTCCTGAGGATTGTATCATGAAGATGTTTATGGATACCCTAAAGACAAAGCTAGAGTATGGTATGAAGGGTTGAAATCAAGAAGCTTTTGTTCTCTTAAAGATTTCCATAGAATATTTTTTGGACATTATGGGAATTCTCATCCCGCATCACCATTTTTTCAAGACTGTTGTAATCTTTGGAAAGGTTTCATTCAATATATTAAAAGTATTGATTAGGATGTAGAATGTATCGATAATGAGGAGATATTAGTGACACTTTATGAATTTTATTCACAAGCTAGTTGTCATGATGATCAATAAATTTTCCAACAAGCAAATGTCTCTTCTTTAGTTGAAGATGAAATAGATCAGAAATTTGAATGTTAAGTCATATTACATGAAGTTTATGAGGATTTTTTGCCTTGTCAATCGATATGCAGTGAAAGGTATGAGCCAAATCATTCAAATTGTTTTTCAGCCCATTCCATTTCTGAAATTTTATGTCAAGAAGAAACTCCTTAAGATAAAGTTGTTGAAAATACATGCATGGAAATTTTGAACAGTGAGGTAAGATGTGATGAAAGTTCACTTTTAGGTAAACTCGAGCTACATGAAGAGCTGAATATACAACTTTTACCCATTCTATTCGGGGATCATCAAAATGACATGGATAATATGCATAAAGTTGTTTGTATAGGAGCTGTTAGTGTTCAGAATCAAGATGACAGTCCTTAAGCAAAACTACCAAAGATTGTATTTGATTTGTTTGATAAGAAAAATATTAGTTTTGATACACACAATATGGATGTTATGTTTGAATATGTTCAAGGATGCATGGATGGTTTTGTTGATTTACACGAAATGGAAGAAAAATCTATTGTTTCCTTTTTATTTGATGGTGTTCTTGCAATTGAAGACATAGGACAAAAGAAGCCATCAGTTATGAATGCATTCAACCCTCATGGTTTTACTCATCAAGAAGAGGAGACTTTTCATGATTATCAATATCATTTGGTAAGTCTATTTCAGTCATCAGTGAAGGTGGAGTTTCTTTCAGTTGTAAGTTTAGGTTATGGATTCAATTTTTATTCTGAGTTGCCAATAGATGGTCCACTTAAGAACAATCAAGAAGCCCAGGTGTTGGATCATCTCTTTGACTAGTTATACTGGAGGTTTCATATTGCTTGAGTTAAGCAGGTGGATTTTTAGTTGTTAGAGTAGGATTGGGATGTACATAATAATCTTGTCAGGAAAGCATCTCTTTCAACATTTAGTTTGAAGATTGTAGCTATAAGTTTTCGTTTTTACACTGTTTTTGCTTCAGGAGCATGCCAAGGGTCGAATGCAGGTTGAAGAATATGACAAGAGATTGGGATCAACCCAATGGTTAGGAACTAGAGCTACAAGTTCTTTTCTGCACCACAGGGGTGTAAGATCCCCATTGGAGCCACTGTAATCCAAGATAACACTTATATTTGTCTTTGAGTCAATTAGGTTAAGTGACTTACGTTTTAATAGGATTTTTTAAGTTTATAATTTTCAAAATTTCACATGTATGAAGGTCCTTTAGTGATGTTGAAAGGTCATCATTAGTTTTTATAGGAGTCATTGTAAAAGAAAAACCCAAATTTTCGTTGTGCATAAGCTTATCTAATCATTATGGTAAATTTGACACTTTTACATACTTCCGCAACAACTTTAGTGTAAAAGGGTCAGGATTTGCTATGGAAGTTCCCCACACTTCCGTACCAAATATACCCTCTCGAACACAAGATTTGCTACTGAATTGAGTTTTTCTACTAATGGTAGAGAAAAGCATACATAGTATCAAAAAGTGTTTGGCCAGAGATTGTCAGAGCATATTGGCTCATGATTGCTCCTCATTGTCATTTCCCATCATTCTTGATACACATGCTTCTCATTCATCCTATCCCCTTTTCACTTTTTCATTTCGATTCATTGTCTCGAATACGCCTTATCTCATCCTTGTGAGCTGCTTGGTTTATCTCAGTATCAGTCTCGAGGTCTATGATTTTTGTCTAGCTATCTTAGGGTTAATTCTATTAGTGTCAAAAACTTTGTGTGTTGTGTCTAAAAGTATTTGCAGGTGTCAAGGAAACGTTAGAATATTCAATACATTTTGGAGCAATGCAATCACAAAACAGAGCAATATAAAGGAGGATCTATTCTTAGGTACAAACCCATGGGCATGAAGCAACTAGAAGAAGATCCTGCCTTCCCCCAAGCGTTTGTTAGAGTGGGATGCCTCCGGTTTTGTAAAAAATTGCAAGGACATCATGGGAAAGTTTCAAAGGAATTTTATAAAAAATTTATAGGCACAAGGTTGAAAGTCGGAATGTTAATTTTTGCTGTGTCCCCGGACACCATTGCGCAAGCCACTGAGATCCCCAAATCAGGAGAGTCATGGTTCAAAGCATGAAAGTTTAAATTGTAGAAGTGTGATGAATTCTTGAAAGAAGAACACGGAGGCATCGATGTGGCTTCATTCATCCCTATAACATGCCTTAAAGAGTATTTTTCAAAATTTTTGATGGTGATGCAGAATTATTTCACCTGTGAGGGAAGATTCGCCACAATATATCAATAACATTTCAAATTGTTGTTACACATCACAGGTAAGAAACCCTTATATTTGAATTTTTATTTATTTAGGAGCTTTGGAAAAATAACAGACAAAGTTTAGGCCAAACTTGAAACTAGTGATGCCTCAACTTTTCACCATCCTCTAATCAAGATGCTGGTGGTTGAAGAATTAAAAAAATTAACAGAGATTGGCCTACATTTTTTTTTTATGAGTGGCTATGAAGTTGATGTTTTCACCCATAGGAAAACACCAAGATCTAAGTCCATTACTCCAAGGAAAGACAAACCATATGAAATAGAACATGTAGCACCATCTGAAGAAAAACATGTATTTGAACATGATGTAGAGATGCAACCTATGATAGAGCCTATGGAGTTGGACGCTGAACAAGTGAAAAATACTGTGAAGCCAGAGAAAACTTCCACAAGAAAACAAATAAAAACATATACAAGGACATAGAGTACACAGAAGTCAAACCTCTGAAGGGGAAGAGGCAAGTTAGCAGATATCTTGGAGGCTATTGAAATTGAAGAAAGCCCCATTGTACAACCTGTTGAAATCAAGGAGACAAAGACTGAAAATAAAAACAAAAGAGCCAAGAAATTAGAATTTTGTCAAGATGTTTCAGGTTTATCTTAAAGCATAGAAAACCATTCACAAGGTCACAACAGTCAAAGAAAAAGATGCCTGAGAAACCATTGATGCCTAAACAGTCACTAAGGAAAAATCTTCCATCAAAAGAAAAACTACCAGACAAGCCTCCAAGAAAGGTAGAATTAGTGAAGAGAAGTAAAGGTAAAGAACAAGTACAAGAAAAGAATGAGGTAGAGCTTCTGCAAGAACAGTTAAATGATGCTAGAAATAAGCTAATAGAATCAAAATTTATTTTTTAGGAATTGAAGAAAGGCATATCTAAGCAACTAGATTATTACAATGAAGTGGCAGATAGATCAGGAAATATGTTAAAGAGGACATTTCCTCTACACAGGATGATTGTTAGGTTCCTATATTACTAGTGTAGTCCCTTATTATTATTATTCTAACCCCTTATTGTTATTGTTGTACCCCTGTAACCCCAATATTGTTTTTACTGTGCCCTTACATTATTATTATTAGGTCGGCTAAGATTATATTGTGACCCATGGACTCCATATATGAAGGAGGTTTTGTCATTCGTATCATCCAATAATTGTTCATTTATGTAATGTAAAGGAGGTTTCCCCTCGAAGTTGCTTATTTCTTAGGTGTTGATTCTCTTGTCATTTTGTGTTGGTTTTATAACATTTGTGATCAAGCTTTGGATTATAGGTTTCGCTACCCAAACAAAGTCATCATGGAATTTTCGTTTATAATTTTTTTTTCCATGATTTTTCAAGTCAAATGACAATGGAGAATCCTAAGGAACTGTAAAAATTTCAAATCTTATTCTCAATATTTTCGTAGATATATCCTGGAAGTTAGAGTTTTTTCAGCTCTCAATTTCATCTCAAAAGTAGGCTATGGAAATCATCATAACTCTCTTCCGAGCATCCGATTGGAATTTCAAAAGTGAACTAGTACATGGACTGAAGTTTCGTGTATATTTTTTCGTATTTAAAGAGGAAATAGTGTGTTAGGTCCTTATATCACTAGTATAGTCCCTTATTATTGTTAGTGTAACCCCCTTATTGTTATTATTGTACCCTTGTAACCCCCATTTTGTTATTATTGTGCCCTTAAATTATTATTGTTAGGTTGGTTAGGATTACATTGTGGCCCACTAGGATTACATTATGGCCCCATGGACTCCTATATATAGAAAGGAGGTTTTGTAAATTGTATCATCCAAGAATTGTTCATTTATGTAATGTATTGGAGGTTTCCCCCTCGAAGTGGCTTATTTATAAGGCGTTGATATCTCTTTTCTTCATTTTTGGAGCTGGTTACACAACATTTGGTATCAGAGCTTTGGAGTCTAGGGTTTCTTGTCACAAAGTCATTCTGAATTTTCACTATAAATTTTCTTATATGAAGGTTCAGAAGCTGAAACTTTTACAGAGCGAAACCGAAATCTTGAGGAACGTCGTGTAAAAATTTCAGATCTTGGTTCGCAATATTTTTGGAGATATGATCTGTGGAAGGTAGGGTTTTTTTAGGCTCCCGAATTTCACCTAAAAAAGGTCTTCGTGACATTTGCGCTATAAATATTTTTCTAAAAATTTTCATAAGCTGAAATGTTTACAGAGCGAAGCCCAAATCCTGAGGAACTTCCTATACAAATTTCAGATCTTGGTTCGCAATATTTTCGGAGATATGATCTGTGGACATTAGGGTTTTTTTAGGGTCTTGAATTTCATCTCAAAGAGGTGACCGTGGGAAAATTGTCATAACTCTCCCTTTGAGCATTGGATTAGAATTCTTTAAAAAGTGGTTGCAAGTACACGGACAGTAGTTTCCTGTGTATCAATTTTAGAGCCGAAGGAGGAAACAATGACACGTGGCACGTCATACAAGTGTGATATATTAAACCAGCCCATAATTAGGTCATTGTGGGAGATTGGGCATAAATTTTCCGTGAAGAATCCAAATCGGGTCAGACTTGTGGAATTCGAAAGAAGATTCAGAGTTATACTACAAGGGCGAATTTCAAATATTGAAGATCCGAAATCACACATACAATTCAATTTCAATATCGAGCTCCTTAAAAGAAAGAAAAATGTGTTTATTTTTTTTCCAAATTGCATAAGTCTTGTTTGAAGAATCAATTTGAATTGATTCCAAGGGAATATTGTAGAATAGATATCGTATTGGCCCTAAATGCCCCCCCAAAAGAATTACAATCCTCCACAAGCCTCTCGAAGGCTCTGCGGCTCTGAAGATGAAGAATTGCAACATGATCTATCAAAATTACAAGAGCAAGTGCACCAAATTTCGCTCTCGCAAAGAGAAAAAAAAATGAAATGGAAGTTTTGAAGAAAGGCGTGGAAGCTAAGATGGACGGCATGGAAGTTGGCATGGAAGCTAAGATGGATGACATGAAAGACAACATGGAAAACATGAAGAATGATCTAAAAGCAGACATGGAAGGTTTGAGAAAGTTGATACAAGAAATGTTTCCTAATAGAAAAGATAGTAGAGGAAAACTCATGATGAGAAAAAAATAAATGTTAATCGTGATTTCCATCAACTCTAATGTTGGATTGAAGACCCACCATATTCCAAAGATCGATATGAGGAAGTTTGATGGCAAGGATCCCATAAGATGGATACTACAGATGGAGCAATATTTTTATCTCAATAATGTGAAAAACACACAAAAGGCACGCATTACAACTTTAAATTTAGAACAAAATACATTTGTATGGTATCGATAGCTTTGCTCCCGTAAAAAAATTGTCACTTGGTCAATTTTTATGGAGGAAATGATAGCACATTATACAAAGAGCAACACCTTCTTTAGTCAATTGATAAATCTCAAACAAAAGGGTTCAGTGGTGGAGCACATTGAGGACTTCAAAAAATTGAATATAAGGGTAACTGATATTCTAGAGGAACACAGGATTGATGTCTTCATAGGGACTTTAAAGGATAACATCCAACATGAAAATAAAATCCAACATGAATTTCGTGTTTGGGAACCTGATTCATTGGAGAAGGCATTCATTTTGGAAAGAAAAATTGAATGTAAAATTATGGCGACAAAGAAGCCTACCACTCACATCTATAAAGATGGAAGCGTTGCTACTTCTAGACTTCCACAACCTACAAGGTTGACACCACAAAAATTGGAAGAAAAAAGAGCGAAAGGGCTTTGCTGCAGTTGTGATAGAAAATACCCTAAAGGTCATAAGTGTGTTGAGAAGAAATTATTTTACATAGATTGTGAAGAGGAGGAAGAAAATGGACAAGAAACTTCAAAAGAAGAGGATATACACCAGGAACCAACCCTAGAAGAAGAAGAAATGAGTCTGACCATATCGTGTAATGTATTGGCAGGAATTACCAATCCTCAAACACTCAAGATAGAAGGACATATCAAGAAGAAAAAGGTAATAGTGTTGATTGATTTGGGTAGTACCCATAATTTTATTCATTGTAAGGTAGCCAAGGAATTGAATTGTTTCTAGTACCTAGCACCAGAATGTCAAGTGATGGTTGCAAATGGAGGAACTATAAATTGCTCTGGAAAATGCCATAATATCAAGCTAACCATGGGGGAATATGTGTTGACTATTCCAATGCTTTCCATTCCTATGGGAGGTGCTGATGTTGTACTATGAGTACAATGGTTACAATCTTTGGGGACGGTAGCTTTTAATTTTCAAGAACTTTTCTTGAAATTTTTTTCAGAAGGAAAGGAAGTCGAATTACGGGGTATTGCGGGGAAGCCAGGAAGGATAATAAGCTCTAATGTCATGACAAAGCTTCTAAAGAAAGAACAGCGAGGCGTAAGTGCACAATTATGCTCACTAGAAGTTCCAACATCAAAATCATCTATTTCTGCAGATCTCCAACAAGTCTTGGACAATCATTCCAAGGTGTTTGAAACTCCCAAAGGACTCCCACCTATTCGTGATCATGATCATGCTATTCATTTGATTCCAGGAAGTGTTCCTCTAAACATCAGGCCTTATAGATATCCTTACTTCCAAAAGAGCGAATTGAACGTATGATTGCAGAAATGTTAGAGGCGGGTATAATTCAACCTAGTCAAAGTTCTTTCTCTGCTCCTGTAGTATTGGTACACAAGAAGGATGGATCATGGCACATGTGTACGGATTATAGGGAGCTCAATAAGCTCACCATTAAAGATAAATTTCCCATTCCTGTGATTGATGAATTATTGGATGAATTACATGGAGCAATTTATTTTACCAAGTTGGATCTTCGTTCAGGATATCATCAAATTAGAATGAAGACTGAAGATATTCCAAAAACAGCATTTCGAACTCATGAGGGTCATTATGAATTTTTGTCATGCCTTTTGGCCTTACCAATGCACCTTCTACATTTCAAGGGTTGATGAATTCCATTTTCAAACCCTTCCTTAGAAAATTTGTGCTAGTATTTTTTGATGATATACTAATCTACAGCAGGTCTTGGAAGGATCATGTTGAACATGTTGACAGGGTGCTCAAGTTATTGCAGGAGAAACAATTATATGCAAAAAAATCCAAATGTTTCTTTGGAGTACAAGAGGTGGAATATCCGGGTCATATTGTATCTCACGAGGGTGTTAAAGTAGACCCTAACAAAATTAAAGCCATTAAGGAATGGAAAGTTCCCACAACCATAAAGCAGTTGCGAGGATTTCTCGGGTTAACAGGGTATTATCGCAAGTTTGTTAAGAATTATGGGAGAATAGCAGCACCTCTAACAACATTATTGAAGAAAGATGCATTTTCATGGTCTCCTGAAGCAACTAAGGCCTTTGAACGTCTTAAAGAGGCAATGTGCCTAGCACCGGTCTTAGCTACACCAGACTTCACAAAAACCTTTATTGTGGAATGTGATGCCTCAGGAAATGGAATTGGTGCAGTTTTAATGCAGGAAGGAAGACCCATTGCTTTTGAAAGTCGTCCAATCAAAGGAAAGTATTTACAGAAACCTATATATGAGAAGGAAATGTTAGCAATATTGCATGCACTAAAGAAATGGCGAACTTACCTAATGGGAAGACACTTCAAGGTAAAAACTGATCATGATAGTCTTAAACACTTTTTGGAACAAAGACTATCTTCAGAAGAGCAGCAAAAATGGGTAACAAAGATGTTGGGTTATGACTTTGAAATAATCTACAAAAAAGGGAAGCTAAATGTTGTTGCAGATGCACTCTCAAGAAAGAATGAAGAGGTGGAAGCATTGCTTTGTGCCATTTCTATTATCCAACCAGATTGGATAACCGAAGCAAGGGATGAATGGAGGAAGGACGAAGAAGTGTGGACACTCATTCAAAATTTGCAGCAAGATCCTAGTACATCCGATACATTTAGTTGGAAAAATGATTCCTTATGGTACAAAGATCGCTTATATCTTTGTAAGAATTCCCAACTAAAACAAAATATTCTTCTGGAATTGCACACTTCTCCTTTAGGAGGACACTCAGGATTTTTAAAAACTTACCACAGGGTGAAGAAAGAATTTTTTTGGGATGGCCTTAAATCTGATATTCAAAAGTTTGTGGCGGAATATTTGGTTTGCCAGCAAAATAAAGTTGAGACAATTAAGACCCCAGGACTTCTACAACCTTTATCCATTCCAAGTCAACGTTGGGAGGAGATTTCAATGGATTTTATCACAGGTTTACCTAAGTCCGAAGGAAAGAGTGTCATCATGGTCGTAGTTGATAGACTTACCAAGTATGCACACTTTTGTGCATTATCTCATCCATTTAAAGCAAGTACAGTTGCTACTACATTTATGGACACAATTCAAAAGCTACATGGAAACCCAAAGATTATTGTGAGTGACAGAGATCCCATTTTTACTGGAAATTTTTGGACAGAGTTATTTTCTTGCTTGGGTACTCAACTAGCTCATAGCTCATATTATCATCCTCATTCTGATGGTCAAACTGAGATATTAAATAAATGTTTGGAAAGATATATTCGTTGTTTTGTATATGATAAACAAACAAAATGGGTAAAGTGGTTACCTCTCACTGAATGGTGGTATAACACTTCCTTCCATACTGCAGCAAAAATGATCCCATTTATGGCACTTTATGGATATCATTCACCGCCCATACTATCTTCTTCTTTAACGGAAAATGCTAGGGTTCAAGTAGTGGAGGATCAAATCGAGCATCAACAAGAAGTTCTCCAACTCTTAAAGGATAACCTAAATTTTGGCACAAAATCGAATGAAACAACAGGAAAATCAACATCACAGTGAGAGAAGTTTTGATGTGGGAGACTGGGTATTTTTACGGATACAACCAGACAAACAAATGTCCCTCAAGCAAGCTAAGAAGGATAATCAATATCACTGTGTACTAAGGGTGAATAATTTGTGGTAAGTTGTAAAAAGACAGGTACCATGGCATGTCCAGAGCTTCCAATTTTTGCTAGCATCTAAGCTTTTCCATGTTTTATGCTTAAATAAGGTTATAGGGGACAAACTTCCAGTTCAAACAATATTTACAGAACTTGATCAGGAAGGAAAAATCATATTGGAACCTAAAGTAGTCACGAAAACAAGAACTTGACAGCTACGAAATCGATCAATTTCAGAGTATCTCATCAAATGGAAGAACTTACCCACTAAAGATTCTACATGAGAGGATGGGAATTTTATACAGAAGCATCCGAAGCTACTCAAGCGTTGATGACAACACTTTTTTGAAGGAGAGGGGAATATTAGTTCCCTATATTACTAGTATAGTCCCTTATTGTTGTTAGTGTAACCCCCTTACTGTTATTATTGTACACCTGTAACCCCAATATTGTTATTATTGTACCCTTACATTATTATTGTTAGGTCGGCTAGGATTATATTGTGACCCCATGGAATCCTATATATAGAAGGAGGTTTTGTCATTTGTATCATCCAAGAATTGTTCATTTATGTAATGCATTGGAGGTTTCCCTCTTGAAGTGGTTGATTTCTAAGGCGTTGATCTCTCTTTTCTTCTATTTTTGGAGTTGGTTTCATAACACAGTGACACGTGGCACATAGTAAAAGTTCACTCTACTGAACCAGTTCATAATTAGGTCATTGTGGGATATTGGGCATAAATTTTCCTTGAAGAATCCAAATTAGGTCAGAACTGTGGCATTCGAAAGAATATTCATAGGGCTATTACAGGACCAAATTTCAGATATTGAAGATCTGAAATCACATAGATAAGTCAGTTTCAATGTCGAGCTCCTCAAAAGAAAGAAAAGGGTGTGTATTTTTTTCAAATTCCATAAGTCTTGTTTGAAAAAGCAATTTGAATTGATTCCAAGGGCATATTGTAGAATAGATATCAGTATTGGGCTATAAAATGCCCCCTAAAAATAATTCAACACCCATTAAGCCTTCAGAAGGCTCTACTATGACTCATGAAGACGAAGAAGTGCAATATGACATCAAAATTACAAGAGCAAGTGCACCAAATTTCAGTCTCGCAAAGAGCAACAGAAAATGAAATGGAAGTTTTGAAGAAAGGCGTGGAAGCTAAGATGGATGGTTTGAAGAAAGGCATGGAAGATAAGATGGATGGCATGGAAGATAAGATGGATGACATGGAAGCTAATATCGATGAAAAAATGAGAGACAACATGGAAACACATGAAGAATGATCTAAAATCAGACATGGAAGGTTTGACAAAGTTGATACAAGAAATGTTTCCTAATGGCGAAAATATAGTAGACGAAACTCATGATGAGAAAAAAATAAATGTTAATCATGATTTCATAAACTCTAATATTGGATGGAAGAACCACCATATTCCAAATATGGATATGAGGAATTTTTATGGCAAGGATCTCGTAACATGGATATTGCAGATGGAGCAATATTTTTATCTCAATAATGTGAAAAACACACAAAAGGTACGAATTGCAACTTTACATTTAGAACAAAATACATTTGTATGGTATCGATGGCTTTGCTCCCGTAAAAAAATTGTCACTTGGTCAATTTTTACGGAGGAAATGATAGCACATTATGACGATACAAAGAGCAACACCTTCTTTAGCCAATTGATAAATCTAAAACAAAAGGGTTAAGTGGTGGAGCACATTGAGGACTTCCAAAAATTGAATATAAAGGTAATTGATATTCTAGCGGAACACATGATTAATGTCTTCATAGGGACTTTAAAGGATAACATCCAACATGAGGTTCACCTTTTGTAATTGGATTCATTGGAGAAGGAATTTAGGTTGGCAAGAAAAATTGAATGTAAAATTATGGCGACAAGGAAGCCTACCACTCATATCTATAAAGATGGATGTGTTTCTACTCCTCGACTTCCACAACCTACAAGGTTGAAATCACAACAATTGGAAGAAAAAAAGAAAAAGGGCTTTGCTACAGTTTTGATAGCAAATACACTAGAGGTCATAAGTGTGCTAAGAAGAAATTAGATTGTGAAGAGGAGAAAGAAAATGAACAAGAAACTTCAAAAGAAGAGGATATACACCAGGAAACAACCCTAGAAGAAGAAGAAATGAGTATGACCATATCATGTAATGCATTGGCAGGAATTACCACACCTCAAACTCTCAAGATTGAAGGACATATCAATAATAAAAAGGTAATAATGTTGATTGATTCGGGTAGTACCCATAATTTTATTCATTTTAAGGTAGTCAAGGAATTGAATTGTTTCCTATACCTAGCACCAGCATGTCAAGTTATGGTTAGAAATGGAGGAACTATAAATTTCTCTAGAAAATGCCATAATATCAGGCTAACCATGGGGGAATATGTATTGAATAGTCCAATGGTTTCCATTACAATGGGGGGTGTTGATGTTGTACTAGGAGTACAATGGTTACAATCTTTGGGGATGGTAGCTTTTAATTTTCGAAAACTTTTCTTGAGATTTTTTCTCAGAAGGAAAGGAAGTCAAATTACGGGGTATCATAGGGAAGCCGGGAAAGATAATAAGCTCTAAGGTCATGAAAAAGCTTCTGAAGAAAGAACAACGGGGCATAATTTCACAATTATGCTCACTAGAAGTTCCAACATCAAAATCATCTATTTCTCCAGATCTCCAAAAAGTCTTAGACAATCATTCCAAGGTGTTTGAAACTCCCAAAGGACTCCCACCTATTCGTTATCATGATCATGCTATTCATTTGATTCCAGGAAGTGTTCCTTCGAGCATCAGGCCTTACAGATTCCTTATGTCTAAAAGAGAAAAATTGAACGTATGATTACAAAAATGTTAGAGGTTGGTATAATTCAACCTAGTCAAAGTTCTTTCTCTGCTTCAGTAGTATTAGTGCACAAGAAGGATGGATCATAGCGCATGTGTCTGGATTATAGGGAGCTCAATAAGTTCACTTTTAAAGATATATTTCCCATTCCTGTGATTGATGAATTATTGTATGAATTACATGGGGCAATTTATTTTACCAAGTTGGATATTCGTTCAAGATATCATCAAATTAGAATGAAAACTGAGGATATTCTGAAAATAACATTTCGAACTCATGAAGGTCATTATGAATTTTGGTCATGCCTTTTGGCCTTTACTAATGCACCTTCTACATTTCAAGGGTTGATGAATTCCATTTTCAAACCCTTCCTTAGAAAATTTGTGCTAGTATGTTTTGATGATATACTAATCTACAAAAGGTCTTGGAAGGATCATGTTCAACATGTTGATAGGGTGCTCAAACTATTGGAGGAGAAACAATTATATGCAAAAACATCCAAATTTTTCTTTGGAGTACAAGAGGTGGAATATCTTGGTCATATTGTATCTCACGGGGTGTTAAGGTAGACACTTACAAAATTAAAGCTATTAAGGAATAGAAAGTCTCCATAACCATAGATCAGTTGCGAGGATTTCTCGGGTTAATAGGGTATTATCGCAATTTTGTTAGGACTTATGGGAGAATAGCAGCACCTCTAACAACATTATTGAAGAAAGATGCATTTTCATGGACTCCTGAAGCAACTAAGGCCTTTAAACATCTTAAAGAGGAAATGTTCATAACACCGGTCTTAGCTATGCCAAACTTCACAAAAACCTTTATTGTCGAATTTGATGCCTCAAGAAATGGAATTGGTGTTGTTTTAATGCAAGAAGGAAGACCCATTTCTTTTGAAAGTCATCCAATCAAAGGAAAGTATTTACATAAAGCTATTTATAATAAGCAAATGTTGGAAATACTACATGCACTAAATAAATTGCGACCTTACCTAATGGGAAGACACTTCAAGGTAAAAACTAATCATGATAGTCTTAAACACTTTTTGAAACAAAGACTATCTTCAGAAGAGCAGAAAAAATGGGTCACAATGATATTGGGTTATGACTTTGAAATCATCTACAAAAAAGGGAAGCTAAATAGTGTTGAAGATGCACTCTCAAGAAAGGATGAAGAGGTGGAAGCATTTATTTGTGCCATTTCTATTATCCAACCAGATTGGATAACCGAAGCAAGGGATGAATGGAACAAGGACAAAGAAGTGTGGACATTCATTCAAAATTTGCAGTAAGATCGTAGTGCATCTGATACATTTAGTTGGAAAAATGATTCCTTATGGTACAAAGATCGCTTATATATTTGTAAGAATTCCCAACTAAAACAAAAGATTCTTTTGGAATTGCACACTTCTCCTTTAGGAGGACACTCAGGATTTTTAAAAACTTACCACAGGGTGAAGAAATGATTTTTTGGGATGGACTTAAATATGATATTCAAAATTTTGTGGCGAAATGTTTGGTTTTCCAGCAAAATAAAGTTGAGACAATTAATACCCCGGGTCTTCTACAACCTTTATCCATTCCAAGTCAACTTTGGGAGGATATTTCAATGGATTTTATCACAGGTTTACCTAAGTCCGAAGGAAAGAGTGTCATCATGGTGATGGTTGATAGACTTACCAAGTATGCACACTTTTGTGCATTATCTCATCCATTTAAAGCAGGTACAATTGCTACTACATTTATGGAAACAATTCAAAAGCTACATGGAAACCCAAAGATTATTGTAAGTGATAGAGATCCCATTTTTATTGGAAATTTTTGGACGAAATTATTTTCTTGTTTGGTTACTCAACTAGCTCATAGCTAATCTTATCATCCTCAATCTGATAGTCAAAATGAGATAGTGAATAAATGTTTGGAAGGATATCTTCGTTGTTTTGTATCTCATAATCAAACACAATGGGTGAAGTAGTTACGTCTCGATGAATGGTGGTATAACACTTCCTTCCATACTGCAACAAAAATGACCCATTTATGGTACTTTATGGATATCATCCACCGTCCATCACCTAATCTTTAAGAGAAACTTCTAAGTTTCAAGCAGTCGAAGATCACATCGAGAATCAACAAGAATTTCTCCAACTCTTAAACGATAACCTAAATTTGGCACAAAATCAAATGAAACAATAGGCAGATCAACATCGCAACGAGAGAAGATTTGATGTAGGAGATTGGGTATTTTTACGGCTACAACCATACAAACAAATGTCCCTCAAGCAAGGTAAGATGGATAATAAATTATCGCCAAAGTATTGTGGTCCTTACAAGGTGTTGCAAAATATTGGTACTATGGCATACAAATTGGAGCTTCCTGCTTCTTCGCGAGTGCATCCAATTTTCCATGTTTCATGCTTAATGAAGGTTATAGGTGACAAAATTCCAGTTCAAACAATAATGCCAGAACTTGATGAGGAAGGAAAAATCATATTGGAACCTGAAGCAGTCAAGGAAACAAGAACTCGACAGCTACGAAATCGATCAATTTCAGAGTATCTCATCAAGTGGAATAACTTACCCACTGAAGATTCTACATGGGAGGATGAGAATTTTATACAAAAGCATTCAAAGCTACTGAAGCGTTGAGGAAAACACTTTTTTTTTAAGGAGAGGGGCATGTTAGGTCCCTATATTACTAGTGTAGTCCCTTATTGTTGTTAGTGTAACCCCCTTATTGTTATTGTTGTACCCCCGTAACCCTAATATTTTTATTATTGTGCCCTTACATTATTATTGTTAGGTTGGCTAGGATTATACTGTGACCCCATGGAATCCTATATATAGAAGGAGGTTTTTTCATTTGTATCATCCAAGAATTGTTCATTTATGTAATGTAAAGGAGGTTGCCCCCACGAAGTGGCTTATTTCTAAGTCGTTGATCTCTCTTTTCTTCTATTTTTTGACCTAGTTTCATAACAATAATGAAGCATATATGCAAAATAAATAGGTGACTGCTTGCAGAGAGGAGATATGTGTTCTTTGTGAGATGATATATTTAATATGGATTTATGTGTTATTGATAATAAAACCTAAAATGGCATTTGGAGTATTGGTGTGCCATGCATTATAATTGTGTGATGTATGATTGTTAACCCTAGATGGGGTTTAATGAATTATATGTTATTTTTCTGGTGTGCATGTTTATTTGATAAGAATGTAATCATGATATAATGTGTGAATAAAATGTTGATTATGGCATGGTACATAGTGCCTGAGTATTTCTCGATTTTGCATGTGGTACTACTTTTCATAATGATTATATTTTTTATAAACATGATGAAAATTATGGAAGATATGGGTATATGCTTCTGCGATTAATTTCATTATATTTAAGTTGTAATGGTCAAGTAGTGTTGCTTAGTTGGGAGTTGGGGACATTACAAAGTGCTATCAAAGCTTTGTTTTGTGTGCCGACAATGTTCAAGAATAATTGAATTGGGCCAATTACAAAATTAATTTGATAGGAATTGATTAGTTTTAGCCTCAAAGAGTTAAAGTTAATGTGTAGGCAATCACTTCCATGGAAAAGGGGGTTTATAACCCAAAAACCATTATTAAAGAGATATATGTGAAAATGAGGTAGGGTTCCAAGAGCGGAACCCCTACTTGTCTCAATGAGCATGAGCTCAAGTGGGTTTTATTGTTTGCATGTTTAAATATATTTGTAAATGTTTAAATGTTGAATACAAACATTTTATATTGAATTTGTTTCATATTTTAATGATTACATCCCCCCTCGCCAAATGCATATATAAATTGTAATGCATATGTGTTTTGCAATGTTCGACCGAATGCATATACAAGGTGGTGTATATAAGAAGGTTTTAAATATGGAGCAATATGCACACACACACACACACACACACACACATATATATATATAGAATTCTATACATACATTTTATGTATGTTTGCATGTTTTATATAGGTGGTGTTTTATGCATACGACATTTGATACCCTCGTCGACTTGGTATCATGCATTTGACGAGGTTTAAAACCTTATAAATAAGGTTTGAACCCTCGCCGAATGCATGATACCAAGTTGACATTACAAAGTTAATGTTTGAGGGAGACATATTGATTGCATGGTTTTATATGGGGGCAGGGTTCCAGAACAAAACCCCTACTAGTCCCACAATGCGTATGAAAATTGTGACACTACAAGGTTTAAGGTGAGTTAATTATATTAATTTATGCATGTGAATTTTTTTGAAAAATGGTATTTTACCTACGTTTAATACCTTTTGAAAGGATGTGAACCTGTTGAGTTCTTATGTATCTCCCCCCTTAAAATTGTGGATGACATCGGTGATTAGAGAGGTGTTAGTCAATATCTTTTACGAGTCAAGGGCGATGGATCCCATGCGATTACTTGATGAGAAGGCCATTGCAAGTTTATCAGGGCCATGGATTACGTAAGTCACAAGATCGAGGAGCGAGGCGTTTCCCAATCTTGAGCCACAAAACCAATTGTGGGGATGGAATCACAAAGGTGGATAGTAACTTAGTGACGTGGAGAACTTGGCCAACGAGCATCGTGGAGGTGGGAAGGAGGATTTTTATGTCGATACCAAAGTTTGAATTTGGATGGGGAGACTAGGACCAAGAGCAAGAACCCCCTCTGTGACGTAAACGAGGGAGAGGAGTGTTCATAATTCAATGAGTAGTGTTGGATTTTCAAGAGTGTTCATTGTTGTTGAATGGGTAGGAAAAAACCAAAAGAGGAACCTTCATAGCGTACCCCCCCCCCTGGTGACATCAGAAAGGGGGTAGATTAGGTTTGAATTTGAATTGAGATCTTCCAATTTCACATCCCACCACCATCATCAATCAACTGGGAGTCATGTGGTCCCCGTCACAACTTATATATATATATATATTATGTGTGTGTGTGTGTGTAGTGAACATGGAGGGGTCTGCAGGAGAGCCCACATTATTTTAATAAATATTTACTGTTTATGTCGATTGCATGAGGGCATGGCTTGAACCACGAGACCATTCATGGTCGAGCTCTATGCACATATTTTATATATACGATTGTTTTTTACCTTGGCATGAGTGGATAATGCACCTGGTGTGGCATATATGATCTAAAAATTATGCATATTATTCTATTGGTTGGACTAGGGAGTGTGGTGTACCCTGAGGTATGTATTGGGTGTTGAGGTGGAGGCCACAAAGTCGAGTGGACCAAGGCTTCCTCGCGGATTTTGTTAATAAATAAAAGAATATATAAGTTGAACTAAGAGTAAAATTGCTAACATAGGTAGAAGGGATCCATATGTCAAGTGTAGTTAGTAATAACCTGAAAAAAGGAAGTTACAGGCTAGTGTTGAAAGCAGGTGGAATATGTAATTTTAGACATACAATAAATTGAGAAAAATAGATTGAACTCCATAGGGCCATATCTTTTTGCTTGGAAGTCTAATCTCAAAATGTGACTAGTCAAAAGAAAGGATATTTTGAGAAGATTGGATCCATCCACCTAGAATTTTAATTGGGGGTTGAAAACTATGAGAAATTCCAAACTAAATCTACACATGTTCTAAATGGGAAAAAATGGCCTAATAAGTTGTATCATTGTACAATGCATAACTTTAAGCCCAGAGGTCAAATTGCACAAAAAAATAGATAGTAGAGAGCTATTGACAAGAAAAACATTCTGGAAAACCCTTAATATAAAATAGAGAGATACTTGTGAAGAAAAATCTCACAAGAAGCTACAAGTATTGAAAAATAAAAAGTTTAGTTAAAACTCATCGAGGGCATATATTTTAGCCCAAGAATAAAAATTTGGTAAGTGAGTAGTCAATAGAAAGCTATTGACTAGGAGAACATGATGGTAAACCCAAAATTTGAATGTGGATAGAAATGTTGAGGAAAATTCCTTAGAAATTAAAAGTTATAATAAGATCAGGATGACTTTTAACAATGACAAAGGTTGGTATAGGAAAATATTGGATAATTGGCTGCCAATATAAGTTACAAGGAAGTAGATGTAGATACAACCATAAGAGAAGAAACTATGTGAGGTACATGGGCTGGTAAATTTAAATAGGACAACCATTAAGTAGGAGAATATTTCTAAACTTTTACCTTGTTGTTTGTCTTATGATAGTAAATTTGATGTATGAGAGTATGTGTTGTATATGCACATATGTATGTGATATATATATATATATATGCAAATGTATGCCATGAAATTTAGTGATCATGTGTGTGTTTCTTATGTGTGCAAACAATACGTTGAAGTGCTTATGCAATAGTTCATATAGAAGCTAATAATGATGGTTATGTTGTTGATGATGTAACTGTCAGAGCTACATCCTTCTTACACAAAGGCCTTGGAAAGATGGATCATTAGAGGGATGGTTAATCAGTGAAGGGGATGTCTGAGCCTATAAGGGTGAGTATAAAGAGAAGAAAAGAAAAGAGAAGAGAGAGATCATGTCACTGAATCTCCTATGTACGAGAGAGTGAAATGAATTATTCAAGGGCCCGAGGGGTACCTGAAGGCCTTGAAAAAAACAACAGCTTGGATGCGATTGATACTTGGTACCTTAGCTGATGGAGGTTACTGACTATGTAATTGGCGATGGAAAAACAATTTACCCATGAAGTTAACATCATAACACCTCTTACAAATAAGTATTTGGATGCCTTCTACTGTGTTATGAATATATGGGCTTCAATTATGAATCAAAATTCTTATGGATACAATACTTGTTGTATAACCATGGTTATAATATGCTTTCTTATTTGTTGAATATTGTAGGTATATGCTAAATAACTAAGGTAGTTGAATGGAATTATTCAATGAATGATTCAGTGGTTGAATAGTTAATGAGTCCCGAGTTTAGACTATGAAACTGATGGAGATGTGATTCTTCAATTAAGAGCTTGGGGGATTTGGTTTATGATTGTGTTAGCCATGGAGTTTTTGTGTGAACTTAGTTTGAATATAGTCAGTGAGTCCTCAGCTTGGACTCTATAACTAACTGACCAGTTAGTGAGCCCTATGTTTGGACTCTGTAATCGATTGAGGCATGGTTATTCAGTTAATTAAGTCATAGTGGATGCATCGTGATGTGAAAGCCTTGGTGGCTATGGTTTATGGATTGGGTAGGCATGGAGTCAAGACCCTGACTCAAGAGTGATCGGTTGTCGAAAGGAAAGGAATAGCGGATCTATGGCTAGGTGGAACTTCATAATTCCATACCAACCGACATCATGCACATGTAAGTATCAGTTAAATTAATAAATCTTATGTTTTTTGTATGAATTCAATAATTATAAATTGAATTTTTTAAGAATAAAAGACCTGTGAATCAATTATTAATTTTATGAGTAGAGAACTATCATTAGCAGTCACAAAATAAAAATTTAATTTTAGTAAGTATAGCATTGAGAATGATGCTAGGTGTCCTGAGGTGGGAAGTGAGAATTATGGGAAATCAATCCAAATATACAATCATATAGGATAAGTATTTGAGAAATAACATGTTGGGTTGCAAATAAAGTTCAAGTATAGGATCATAATAAGATATGATAATCTTGAAACAAGAACTACATACATGAACGACAGATGGCAAGGATCCATGAATTGAATGTAGGAGCCTTATGTGGTGACTATAGGTAGATTTTTTTACAGGGATACAACTGGTGTAACTAAGTACAGGGGAATATAACCAAGATACATGTTGCTAGAATATAATAGTAAGTTGTCATAGGCAAGTGAAAAAATAATTACAGGATTACAACATGTGAACTGGTCACAAGTATGTGACAAGCCCTTTGCAATGAATTGGTTATAGATGGAAAAAAAATTATAATATATTATACCAGGTGGTCATAGGTAGTTAATATCCATAGTACAACTATAATAGGATGTGAGCATAGGTACCATACGAATGTCATGTGACTTAATAGGATGTGACCGGGTTATAACATGCACAACTAGGTACAACAACTAGATGGGTTACAGGTGGTGACAGGTTCTATAATTGGTTTATACACATGGTGCTATAAGTTTTTCACAAGTTAGTGATAGATTAATGTCAGGTTATCACAAATTTTATTGTAGGTGGATAAAAAAGTCATAATATGATATAACACATTTATAACATTAGTGTTTGGAGATTTTTGTGGTTGAGTTTTAAAGAATCATGTGTATTCGAAGATAAATCCATAGTAGACATTTTAAATCCATGTTTTGAGTCACAAACAATACCCATAATCAATATATGATGGGTCCTATTTGTGACTCGATACATGGATTTAAAACATTTATAACATGTTATAATGGGTCTTATGACTAGTTTATTCCAAGATGATAGTAGGTTGTAGTAGTTCTACAATGGGTCTTTTAACATGTCTAATGCAAGTTGTGACATGTCTTATTATAGGTCTTGAAACGTTGCAGGGACATACTAGGTGTTATGGCGGGATCAATGGCATGCTATGGCAGGTTTCATGATAAGTCATTATAGGCATGAATAACCGAATTCACAAGTGTCATGATAGGTTGTAACAATAGGTGATAGGTTTTATATAGTTTTTCCAAGATAGGTTGTTATATGGATTCAAATAAAACAACATGAATGAGGGAAGCTAGATATGTGAGGAAAAAGAGCTAGAGAAATATGTTTTTATACAGGTAATTGTATGCATAAACTATATGCAGAGGTAGTGCATGTGCTTTAGACATATAACAACACAACTATGGATTTTGTGTTATATGAAAATTATGCTTTCCACAACATGTTTTATTAATGATTTTAATGGTTGTTGTTTCTCTTTTTGAGATAAAGAAAATGTATGTATATATGAAATTGTTTGCTACAGATATTAATGCTATTTTTTAGTTGACTTCTAGGTGTGATGATGGTGCTGCTAAGATTGCATGCTTGGAAGTGTAGGGAAAGGACCTTCAGATCCTATTGATGTGAAAATGGAACTGGAAGTGTAGAAGATGACTCAAGAAGGAGCTATGCAATAAGACATGGACTTGAAGCTACAAATTGTGAACTCAAGTAACTATGGAACAACAATTTCAGGTTGTGAACATAACATGCACTGAGGAAAATACATAAAATAAGGGGGGAAGGAATGTAATACCCTCGCTTGTCCAATTCAATGTAATTATATGTACTTGGATATGTAGGTTGGTGAGTGAGACGTACTTAACTGTTAGGTTGGTGTGTCGAAGTTATCGTATGAGGTCTATGTTCCCATGTGAAGAGGTACTAAACATACTTTGGGGCTAGTGTGCCTGGATTTATATGTGCCTTTAATGGATGTGAGGGCAGAGAGCATGAATTTGTAATTAAAAATGTAAAGATTCATAATATTAATAAAATAAGGCTGGCTACAGAGCCCACTCTACGGAAAGAGTATGGGGGTGAAACTCTAGAGATAAAAGGCAACAATTGGATGCTTGGTGAAAAGTGCACCCTGGGTTCACATGGATTAAGGAAGCACCACATGGGTAGTGAAGGCCATGCAGTATAAAGAGGAATGTTAGGATTATAAAGGCATTCAGTTATTCATTCATTTGATCAGTTACTCAATCTTGGTGACTGTTAGCTAGTGAGCCTTAGGTTAGAATCTGGAACTAGTTGTGGTGTGGTTACTCGGTTAACCACCCAAATTGGAAGCATCTCAGTTTTAGAGCTTGGCGCTCTAGTTGTGTGAGCCCTAGTGGTGGCTCTAGAAGCTTGGTGGATCTAGTGATGGCTTGGAGGCCATGTATTTCTGGTAGGGAACTCTGTTTGTAGATAGTAGGTGAGTCTTGCTTTGGAATCTGACACTGATTAAGAGGTTATTTGATTTTTAATATTTGGTACTTGGACTCTAGTGAGCAACATATCTAGCCACAGGCTGAGACTATTTTGGCCAACCGTAACTCACCCTGAAAGGTGGGCATCATCAAGGGATTCAGGTTGCACCACTTGGGTGACATTTAGGGGAATGTTGGCCTATGGTTGGAGACTTAGGTTTTTGGTGTTGGTGACATGGAAAGGGTTTCGTTATTCGCTTTCCACTGTTTCCTGGAGTTGCTATCCCAACTTAGGGGTGACTTGTGGTTCAGTTTATGAACCACACGATCTATGGTTGGGAGGAACATGGAGAGCTTGTAGCCAATCGATACTTTTGATACATATAAGTGTTTTCTATGCAATGAGATATTTTATGTGTTATTTATAATAAAGCCCTAAAATGGGTATTTGCAGTATTGGCGTGCCATGCATTATAATTGTGGGATGTCTGACTATTAACCTTAGCTAGGGTTTGATAAATTATATATAATGTTTACCCTGTGCACATATATCTAGTAATAATATAATCATTATAATGTGTGAATATAACAATAATTATGGCACGATACATAGGGTATAATTATTGCCTGATTTTGCATGCAGTACCACTTTTCATAATGATTATTGTTTCGAGGCACAAGATGAAAATTATGGTAGATGTGAGTAATATGTTTCCACGATTAACTTTATTATATTTAAGCATTACTAGTTGAGTGGTGTTTGCAAGTTGGGAGTCAGGGACATTATAATCCAATGAAGGGAATACTTTCAACAGACTCGATTTTCACATTATGAGAATACACCTTTCTGATGCTATAATTAACAATAAATATGACTTCTTAGGACACTTATCCTTGAGTGTGAGCTGACCCAAATGAGTGAAACGGACCCGAATTAAAACCAAAGGGTTGGTACTTTTCATAACAATAATATTTAGATGATGTAGATGATCAATATACATAAATCAACAAGCAACCCCTCCAAAGAAAAATATTAATGCTTTTCCAAAAGATCTAATTAAGGAATCTATTGAAACACCACCTCTCATGAAGATAGAGAATAAAACAAGCCTATAGTGATATCCACATGAGGATAGTAGATGAAAATGAATCCCCATTAAATAAAAAATAAAAAAACCACATGAATATGATAGCTTTAATTTGAACAATTATTTGGAATTTATTTTAAATCTCATAAATCAATATTTTTCTCTAAAAATATAGTCCTTTGAAATTTTCTATTGAGAAAAAATATATTTAACAAAATTAATATTTGAAAGAAAATAAAACATAAATAAATAAATTAAAAAAAAAAAAAAAAAATAATATATATATATATATATATATGTTTATATAAAGGAGTGTGTAATCTTAAAACCATTTCCTATTAAAACTAACGAACTTCCTTCTCAAACATCTTGAAAACTATTTCCTATTAGAACTTTGATGAAATTTGAATTGAAAGAATTATATCATGATGGAGAATAAACCTTTTTAAGTGCTTTAATATACACACAACATATATCCTTCTATGTATCCTTTTTATTAAATTTTTAAATTACTTTCATATGAACGTTATACTTTTTTTTTAATTATTATTAATATTATATTGAATCATATTTATACGAAATATATTAATAGTCTTAAGTATATACATTGTGTATTTATAATAATAATTTAAAATTAGGAAAATACACAATGTATATACTTAAGACTAATAATATATTTCGTATAAATATGATTAATATTATATATTATTAATATGATTCAATATATTATTAATGATAATTAAAAAAATGTATAACATTCATACATATAATTTATAAAATAAGTAAATCATATATATATATATATATATATATATTATATAAGTAAATCATATATATATATATATATATATATATATATATAACCTTTCTTTATGTTGATTTGTGATTTTCTTCTCTCTTTTGTATTTTTGTGTTTTTTTTGGTAAAAGGTGTAGTTTTTTTTTAGTTTGTTTGGCCTCATGATTAGGTGTCATATTTGAGCTTCCCACCATGGAGGGAGAAAAGGATGACTGGGTCCCTCCCCAACCTCTAACTCCCGTCCTCTTATTGTTGGTCAAACCTATGCATATTTCTCTGCTAATGCCACCATGGATAGATACATAAACATTATTGCTAAAGTGGTGCAGAGAGCTATCTCTAAAACGAAGACGAGGTATAATAGGGAAGAATGTTTATTCTTGACAGGCATGGTTCAAGAGAAACTAGAGATTTGATCCCTAATGTAGGCAGCTCTACCATGGCTCGCTCCTCATCCTAGATGCAAATGATGGATCTGTATTGGCACATCAAAACTATAATGGGTATATTTCTTATTGACAGAGCTAACACACAACAAGATCTCATAACCTAGATGGTTGAAATTGTTGATATGGTTAATAAGCTTAATAAAAAAAGTCTTAAGGCTTGTGAAGGCACTAGGAAACTATGATATTTCTTCATCTAACAATTATAGTGAACAACAACGACCTCTCCCAATGTCTTCTCCTCCTAAAGTTTATTATTTGATGAGAAACAATTCAAAGACTTGTTATGTTTATAGTTATCAATTTATGCATTTTATTAGTTCACAGTTTTAATTTTAATTTGAAAGAGAATATGGTTATCCATGATACTTTTAGTAAGAAAATTTTAACTCATAATCAACAAATATATATATATATATATATATATATATATATATATATATATAATCAAAATCCTTATTTAGATCTTATACAGAATAATGAACTCTTCAAATAGTAAGCAAGACTCTTCCCCTTTAAATTTAGGAATGTATATGTATTGAATTCACTTATATCATTATTATAATGATATGTATTGAATTCACTTATATAAGTATTTATATGATAGTATTGGATGATTTATATGAAGAGGTTGATGTGAAAATTTACTAATAATATTTATATTAGTAGTTTAATTTTTCTATGTTTTATTTTTGGTATGGTGTATTTTTAGGTTAAACTAGTTTCAAATTTGGTAATTATTTATTAGAGTTGTAAGTTGATTTTTTTTGCAATTTAAATGTTGTAAAGGTTTATTTATTTATTTATGCATTCAAAAACACATTTTAAATATCCAAAATCTATTATATAATAAAAAATTATATCCTTTTAATCCAAAAAAAAATAATCAAAATGTAAAATAATTAAATTGAAACACATTTATTTAATAACATTTTTTTCAATTATTTTTTTACTAATATAAATTTTATATTTTGATATTTTTATAGTTATTAGTTGTATAATTGCTAATAATATAAATTAAAAAAAAATATGAATGTGTTTTTGTTATTGTTATAAATGTATATACATGATGATATACACTTCAATATTTAAAAAACACTAATTTATATGATTTAATAGAGTTTGGATACTTAATAGTATATGTTACCAAGATTATATGATTGTAACTTATATGGTGTATTTTAGTAAGTGAGATGTGAATTTGTTAACTATTTATTTTGTTGCAATTTAAATATCAAATTATTATTATTTTGATATTTTTAAAATTCATTTCTTTTGTTTTAATATTTTTGGGAGTGTAGTTTAACTAATAGATGAAATTCCCCCAATGGGGTGCGATCTAGGCAACATGTGGAGGCTAGCTCCCATGTGTGAACACAAGTGGAGATGGTGTGCGGGACAAGCCTCCCGGTCCCTTCACAATTATGCATGCAAAGGGAGCGATACTGCTGTTATGTTAATTGTTTGTGTGGGAAATTACTATGCATTGGAGTTTGGGGGTGGAGGAGAGTTAAGGTGAGGCCCGATGAGAAAACTTCGCATCTGTCTCTGCATTCGGGTTTGGTGTTGGGCTTTGTGGTGGCCTTCGGGGAGGAAGAGAAAGTGCCGAAGGAAGGATTTCAGTGGTTTCAGTGTGTGGGTGCTTCTCATGGAAATTTGCAGGGGTAGTGTGTTCGGTTGGTCCCTATGGTTGTCGCTCCTAGCTATTGTTGGTTATAGTGAGGACTAGGTGAGCAAGAAAAAACCCTAATGGTCTGAGGGAAGATTGTTATGTCACGCTCACAAAGGAGGGTGGTTCTCACAATCTAGGAAATCCCAAAGAAGGATTCGAAAACTGACGTGCCAATTGTTATATCAGTTATTTCTGGCATGATTGGGATTGGTGGATTAGTCTTTGTTTTCTGTTTGTCAAATTTGGTAGGTGAACACCAGCTTAGCGGTCGTCTCGAGTAGGAAATATCTACTCCATTATTGTTTGGTGCTCTATCACTTGTGTTGGTCTGGAGGGTGGAGGTGTCTGGTTTATCTAGTGGCGATGCTCCCTCATTGGTAGAGGGAAGCGTTATTGTGAATTCATGCTATTCTAGGTGGTGTTGTTTGGGTCCTTCGCATGTGAGGAGAGTTTTCTTTGGTGTGGAGTTTGGTGTTTGGCTTATGTTCGTGGCATGCCTCCTTTGTGGTCACTTATGAAGTCGTCGGTGCGACGGGGATGTTCTCCCTCCCTGGTCACCCATGATGTCGTAGGGGTGGTGGATAAGGAATTGGTCACGATAATGCCCCGTCAGGGTGGAAAAACTATTAGGCATGCGTGAAAGGGAAAATGTTGGTGTGTGTGGGGTGAGCAAAGGTGGAGGGTTACAAGGTCGAGGGCAGACTTAAAGGCGAGGTGGAGCTCGTGGCAACAAGGGAAACCATGGGCCGAGTAGTTCTGAGATTTAGGTGGGGCAAGGTCTCCAACACTTTTGTCTCAAGAATTGTCGTGATATCATTACTAATTTGATGGATAGGGTGGATGTCGCAAATCATGTCTAGCGCGAGAAGCATGTTGTGTAGATGGTTTCTCTAGAACGTCTGCATTACATTCAGAGTCAACTCTAGGAAATATTGTTTATGGTATGGCTGGGTCAAAACCAAATCACAGAGAAAGTAGAAAAGCTGGAGACATGGATGGCACACTACGAAGGCCATGTTCAGTGTGACTTCTGCTCTCCATCGCCTCCAGGAACAACCTCGGACAATCCTGCATCCATCACGTCAGACGACTAGTATTCTTTCTGGTTTTTTTTTATGTTTTAGCTATGTTTTGGTGCCTCTAGCCCAACCGTTTATGGATGTTGTCCTTAGCTACTATTTTGTATTTTTCCATCTGGTGCACTTTTTTTTCAACAAACCCGGTCGAGGTGAGACCACCTGTTTTGAGAAAGAATCTATGTACTCATTTTTCCTAAATGAATAGAATATTGACTTACGAAAAAAAACTAATAGATGAAATGAATTTTCTCCTAACATTTTTTTGTCAATTTTATTCAAAATCTGGTAAATATTTTTAAAAATCGTAAGTTTAATTTGTTTAATATGCAAAAATCGAGTACCTAAAGGTTTTTTAGGGTGTTGAATCCATTTATGAATTCAAAAATGCAGTTAAACAATAAGAAAAAAATCTTACTAAAAATTGTAAAGTCATTTTTTTATTAGTTAGACTATGCCTTTTTCAAGGCTTAGAAATGGAAAAAAAATGTCCCTAATTGACATAATAGTTTTCAGAACTTGGAAGCATTTTTTAGAACTTTAACTTGTAGGAAATGGGAGTTTGGGAATTATTTTTTGCTCAGGATTTAAAAAATATTATTAATAAACACTTTTTCAATATTATCAAATTAAGATATAAATAATTTTCTTAAATGATTAAAAATATCAACCATTTTTTCTTTGAAGTAAATGTTATGTTTACCTAAAAACAAAGGGATAATTTTTAGTCTTTTGAAGTCTAGTTTGGTCATCCAATAGAGAAACCTAATTAGACACAAAACTTCAGTCTATTCAAAAATAAATAACATAAAATACTATCCATAGTTCTTGCCATCGAATTTTCTATACTAATTGTTGGGCCTCTTGGGCCATATTTAAACTAAATATTACATAATCAAAGCATTACTTTTTTTTAAAAACGGGAGATACCGAAAAGAAATTAAGTAGAGCTATCTAAATCTATGGCTTCAACAGGAATGGGCTCCTTGTTTCTCCCTAGGGTACAACTTGGTTCGCTAGGGATGCCCATATTATTCTTAGTGTTTCCCAACCTATGATCCATATTTTCCATTTGCGTTTGCACTTGATCTAGGGACAACAAATGGTCCTTTCTCTCATTTATATCAACTAAAACTATTCCAATAAGGAATTTAAGATGTCAATAAATATCCACTATGTACATGTATTTATTATAATGCCCTCTAGTGTGCCCAACATCTTGAACCCAACCAGTGGCTTATGCCAACACTTTCATGTTCGTGAGGATGCATCTTTCATCGGCTAATTTTCTTTCTACCTAAGAAAATTCCTCTTGGACTAATTGTGGAGTGAGATCTAGTCTAAATCGAGCAACCAAATATTTAATCTCAGTTGGGCTTGAATGCACCCCTTTTCCTGATAATACATTGCTCCTCAGTGCACTTGGGCCGTTTTCATGGCATGATGTTCTCCCTGAAAGCTCAATGGGTCCAATACCAGAATGAATTTCCCCTTGGATCAAAACTAAGCTTCGAATGAGATTTTATCTTGTGTATGACTATAGACAAGGAGAGCCTCTTTCACCATAGGAAGCTTGAATCCCTTACTCTGAAACAATATATTGGTGACCTCGCGAGAGCGGCGAATCCCTCTTGCAAAGGTGAATTGGTGGCCTTCACATGTTCTTGAATTAACAATTAACAATGAATTTGTAATTGTGAAAATTTGTAAGCAATTTGAAGAGGATGTGGAATCGAACCTAAGCGGTCAATTTTCAAAACCTTTTGCATTATGAAAGCTTAATAAAGCGTGTAATGCCTATATGTGTTTTGGTAGGCTAGGTTGTTTCCAACATGAACCTGATTAGAGAACTAGAAAAACTTGCAAAAAATTGAAGAAGGAAAGAATGACCAAGGGGCAAGGAAAACAACTCCTTGACCCTTGCTTTCCCAACACTTTCCCTTGAGAGACACACCTGTGAAGTTGAAATACCATATTAGAACCTACATGGATAATTGGAAAGACATTTCCATTTCCAACAACTCCAGGATAAATAAATAAAAATTTCCACGGGTGGGTTGAGGAGACCCCTTCTTCAAGAAAATTACCTGCAACTTTACTTTGGGAAGTGATCCGATAAGGAAATGATGCAATACCATTCCACTAATATGAGAGTTAATACATCCTCATGCCATATGAAAATCTTTAAATGCATGTATAATAAACCAAGACTAGGTGACAATTATGCTAGTTGAGATAAATCCTCATTTGATCTGCTTCCTATCTAGATTACACATAAGGCCATCAATCGATGGCCACAAATCTTGCAAGTACCATGCAAATCAATGGGAGGTGATTTGAAATGTTGTATGTGTCAACATAAACCTTCATGGGGGTCTGCTTCTATGTGCCACTAACATGTGTCCTAGTGGGACCTTGACAACCCACCCCCACCATTTTGTGAATCGAGCGCTGCATCTGGGGATTACAAACACCTACTTTATTACAACTTTTTTATTATTATATTTATTCAAAATATCATCATAAAAGTAAATATTAAACCAAGTAAATCTTATTAAAAAGAAAATAAAAGAAACAACAACAACTTAATAATAATCACTTTAAAGTGGTGGATATGAACCAACCCAGATCCATCTTAACTCTGGATCTACCAAGTATTGAGAGCGATCAAATAATTTTTCTCTAAAAGAGGTTTTCATCTCAATATAATTTATACCACTTGGTAGATCTAGAGTCAATATGGATCTAGGTTGATTTAATTATTAATTATAATTATAATTATTAATTTTTTTAATTTATTTTTTATTATTATTTATTTTACTATATTTTTATTTTATTTTGACAAAGCCAATGTTAAACAAGGCAATCCAACATATTTACCATATTAGGCTTATTAATTTTTGGTTTTATTTATTTATTTTTATTTTATTTGGACTTAGTCAAAAAGTAAAACATTACAACATCTCTAACATATTGGATTGAAAAGCACATCTTCACACAATCACCTTTTATGCATGTATGGTTGTCTTAGTGTAGAGATTAAACATGCAAGTTTAATAATTAAACATTATAGTGTGTTGTTACTATCAACCAACTACATCATTGATTTTCATTTTTATTGTATTTTTATACTAGTGCGACCACATTAGTAAATGTGGTTGATAAACACATATTGACATCATTTTACCCATTTTAAAATTAATCTTTGGAGCACAACTATTCATTTTATAAACCATTTGTTTTATAAATCCACCTATTCACATAATATCATTTGTTTGTTTGTTTTTGTTTTTGTTTTTTTTTTTTAATAATTTGCATGATAATTTCATAATTGTGTCATGTAAATGTGAAAAAGAAAACAACAATTTAGAGATGCAAACTAGTTAATATTTGAAATTCTATCTATTGTTGTAAAGGTGGCCATGAGAATATGCCAACATCTTTCATTTATGACAATAAGATACAATTTTGGATTAAAAGAAAGAATACATACAAGAGTAGTACTATTTGGGTTTTTTGTTGCAATGTTGACCAGAATAATGGTTCAAATTTACAATGATGTTCTATGTTTATAGATATATACAAAATAATTTTAGAAATACTTTAATATTTATATTTTCTTTCTCATTTTTTGAATAAATTTTTATGATATTAAAGTTTTAGTATTTTGTTAAATATGTTTATATAATTATTAACACAAATTATAATATTTTAAATTTGCAAATTTTAATAGCTCATGGGGACAACTCAATTGGTGATGGCTACATTATGAAGTATTATATAAACCAAGAGATTTAAGGTTAAGTGCCTTGTGGGTAAAGTCAACAAAAAAACTTGTAAACATTAATAAAATTTGAAATTAATACTAAAAAAATAGTCATATAATAACTTAATAAAGAAGAATATTGATTTCTAAATTATTTGAAATAACTGTGTTGACGAGGACAGTTTTAATTAAAAGAAAATTTATACAACATCGGTAATCCCACTCTCATTGTGCTCTTTTGGTTAGTTGTTGGCCCATTCCACATCCAAGTATGAGGGATATGTGTTATTATTTTGATTCTCAACCTTTGTGTTCACATGTGTTTGTTTTAAAATAAAAATAAATATTCTCTAAAAAAATAATTTCAACTATAATAAAAAAACAAAAATGAATCTATGGTTAATTTTAATTAAAATCATTATACAACATAATAGTCATACTCCTATATGATGAGTTAATGTCAAGAATGGCAATGCATGTAGGCAACTGTGCAGTGAAGGATCCAAAAGTGGGAGGCGGAGAAGCGTTTAAGTTGGCGTTTTTGCTCTGAGTTTGGTTATTCAAGTTCTGAAATGGGAGGTAGGGTGTTGTGTGAAGGTCTGGTAATCCTTGTGTAGTTTGGAGCGGCATTGGAGCCAACTTGGGAATGGTATTGGCATGAGAAGGCCTGGAAACCGTTTTTTGAGAGACGACGAGTTGGTAAAATTTGTGAGACTTCCCAAGGAGATAAAACCCAATACCTTAGCATCGACAGGCTCAATCACAATGTGAATTAGATTTTTGTGCAGAATTTGTTGCTTGAGCGCCTCTACATGGTTTATTGTAGTAATGAATTTGATTTTCGATACTCTCCCAAGCCGTTGGTAAGCTTTCTTTAAGTCAATGCTCAGTTCTGTTGTGATTTCTACAATGTTTGTAATAGGATTTTCTGGTGAGGGGAAGCCTGGTTCTATTTTTTGTACATTGTTATGTTCTAGATTAATTGGAGGACACCAATGGGATGATAATCTTCGCTGAAGGTGGCTAGTGGTTTTTCCAAAGGTGGGCAGGAAAGGCCATGATGCATCTCATGTCTAGGTCAGTGGCGTCTGACACATCTCGGGTTTTTCATAGTCAAGGTGTTGTGGACGGGATGGTGTGTGGAGTGTACAATGATATTGGTTTCTATTTGATAGCCACCTTTGTTAAGGTGTAGGCTGGCAGTGTGGCTTTGCTAGTGGGTGTCACTAAATGTTATGCAACCAACTCACAAAATAGAAGAACAGATAGATCAATGACTTAAAAATTAGCCTCTTCGAGGGGGACACCTCCTTTACATTACACAAATGAAAATTTCTTGGATGATACAAATGAAGATACCTCCTTTGTATATATAGGAGTCTAATGGGTCACAATATAATCAGAGCCTACATAACAATAATAATGTAATGGCACAACAATAACAATAGTGGGATTTTATGGGGCACAACAACAACAATATGAGGGCTACATGGGCACAAGAATAATAATAAGGGGGCTAAACAAACAATACCAATAAGGGGGATACACTAACAATAACAATAAGTGGGCTACACTAGTATTATAGGACCTAACATGTCCCTCTCCTTGAAAAAAATGTTCTCCTGAAAGCTTAAGAGTTGGAGAACTTGTTTATGATGATCGATGTGATATTCCACTACATGAACCTTAGAATTTTCTCTTAAAGATGATGTGATGGAAGGTGGATGATATCCATAAAGTTCCATAAATGGCGTCATTTTTGCTACAATATGGAAGGAAATGTTATGCCACCATTCAAATAAAGGTAACCACTTGACCCATTGTGTTTGTTTGTCATATACAAAGAAACAAAGATATCCTTCCAAATTTTTTTCTCACTATCTCAGTCTTCCCATCAGATTGAGGATGATAAGATGACATATGAGCTACCATGAAAATAAAACAATTCCGTCCAAAATTTTCCAGTGAACATGGGATCTTTGTCACTTACTATAATCTTTGGGTTTCCATGAATATTTTGAGTTGTTTCCATAAATTCATTAGTGATTGTATTGGCTTTAAAAGGACGAGATAAAGTAAAAAAGTGTGCATACTTGGTAAGTCTATCAACTACCACCATAATGACACTCATTCATTCAGACTTGGATAAACTTGTGATACAATCCATTGAGACCTCCTCCCAATGCTGACCTGGAATGGATATAGGTTGTAACAGAGTCGGGGTCGTAATTGTCTCAACTTTATTTTGTTGGAAAACCAAACATTCTGCCACAAACTTTTGAATATCATATTTAAGTTCATTAAAAAAAAACTCCTTCTTGACCCCAGGGTATGTTTTTAAAAATCCTGAGTGCCCTCCTAAGGGAGAGGTGTGCAATTCCAAAAAAATATTTTGTTTGAGTTGGGAATTCTTACAAAGATATAAGAAAATTTGTGTACCATAATGAATCATTTTTCGAGCTAAATGTATCAAATGTACTAGGATCATGCTACAACTTTTGAATGAGTGTCCACACCTCTTCATAATTCTTCCATTCATCCCTTGCTTCTGTTATTCACTAAGGCTGGATAAAATAAATGGCACAAATAAATGCTTCGACATCCTCATCCTTTCTGGAGAGTTCATCTGCAAACACATTTTGCTTCCCTTTTTGGTAGATGAATTCAAAGTCATAACCCAACATCTTTATGACCCATTTTTATTGTTCTTTTGAAGATAATATTTTTTTTCTGAAACCTATTTAAGACCATGATGATATGTTTTTACCTTGAAGTGTCTTCCCATTAGGTAAGATCGTCATTGCTTTAGTGCATATAGTATTGCCAACATTTACTTATCATAAATAGGTTTGTGTAAGTACTTTCCTTTGATTGGACGACTTTCAAAAGCAATGGGTATTCCTTCTTCCATTTAAACCACATAAATTCCATTTCCTAAGGCATCACATTCCATAATAAATTTTTTTTGAAGTCTAACATAGCTAATATCGGTGCTTGTTACATTGTCTCTTTAATATGTTCAAAGGCCTTAGTTGCTTTCGGAGTCCAAGAAAATGCATCTTTCTTCAGTAACGATGTTAGAGGTTCTGATTTTCTCCCATAATTGTTAACAAACTTGTGATAATACCTTGTAAACCCGAAAAATCCTTGAAGATGCTATATGGTTGTGGAGATTTTCCATTCCTTAATGGCTTTAGTTTTGTTAGGGTCTACCTTAATACCCTCATGAGATACAATATGACCCAAATATTCCACCTTTTGTACTCCAAAGAAACATTTGGAGATTTTTTCCTATAATTGTTTCTCCTCCAATAGTTTGAGCACCCTATCAACATGTTGAACATGATCATTCCAATATTTGTTGCAGATTATTATATTATAAAAAAATAATAACAAAAATTTTCTAAGGGTTTGAAAATGGACTTCATCAAACCTTGAAATGTGGAAGGTGCATTAGTAAGGCCAAAAGGCATGACCAAAAATTCATAATGACCCTCATGAGTTTTGAATGTTGTTTTCGAAATTTCTTCAGTCTTCATTCTAATTTGATGATATCTTGAACGAAGATCCAACTTGGTGAAGTAAATTTCTCCATGTAATTCATCCAACAATTCATCAATGACGTGAATGGGAAATTCATCTTTAATAGTGATCTTGTTGAGCTCCCTATAATCTGGACACATGCGCCATGATCCATCCTTCTTGTGCACTAATACCAATAGAAATGAGAGAAAGAACTTTGAATAGGTTGAATTATACCAACCTCTAGCATTTATGCAACCTTACGTTCAATCTCACTCTTTTGGGAATAAGGATATTTGTAGGGCCTAATGTCTGGAAGAACATTTCCTGGAATAAAATGAATAGCATGATAATGATCACGAATAGGTGGGAGGCCTTTGGGAATTTCAAACACCTTGGAATGATTATCCAAAACTTTTTGGAGATTTGGAGAAATAGATGATTTCGATGTTTGAACCTATAGTGAGCATAATTATGCAATTATGCCCCATTGTTATTTCCTTAGGAGATTTGTCATGACATTACAGCTGATTATATTTCTTGGTTTCCCTGTGACACCCCTTAATTCAACTTCCTTTCCTTCCCAACAAAATTGCAAGAAAAGTTCTTGAAAATTAAAAGTTATCGTCCCCAAAATTTGTAACCATTGGAAAAATACTACAACATCAGCAGCACCCATTGGAATGGAAAGCATTGGACTATTCAATACATATTCCCCCATGGTTAGCTTGATATTATGGCACTTTCCAGAGCAATTTATAGTTCCTCCATTTGTAACCATAACTTGACACTATGGTGTTGGATATAGGAAGCAATTAAATTCCTTGGTTATCTTACAATGAATAAAATTATGGGTACTACCCAAATAAATCAACACTATTACCTTCTTCTTCTTGATATATCTTTCTATATTGAGAGTTTGAGGAGTGGTAATTATTGCCAATGAATTATAAGATATGGTCAGATTCATTCCTTCTTTCCCCTGGGTTGGTTCCTGGTGTATATCCTCATCTTTTGATGTTTCTTGTTCCTTTTCTTTGTCCTATTCACAATCTATGTAAAATAATTTCTTCTCAGCTCACTTATGACCTTTAGTTTTATTTTTATCACCACTATAACAAATCCCTTTTGCTATTTTTCCTCCAATTTCCATGGTGTCAACCTTGTAAGTTGTGGAAAGCTCGGAGCAACAACACTTCCATATTTATGGTTGTGAGTGGTAGACTTCCTTGTTGCCATAATTTTGCTTTCAACTTTTCTTGCCACCTTGAATGTCTTCTCCAATGAAAACTTTTTTGGCTAGCCTGTGTGCATTTAACAAGGGCTATATTATTACCCAACTTGGGAGACCTCTGGCATTGCGGTGGTGTAGTAATTTGAGTGGCCTACAAGAGGGGTTTCACTGTGGATTTGAGCAACAAACAAATAGAGGAAAGAGTTGGGTGGAGCCTGAAAAGGATAATATGCATTGAAAACATGGTGTTAGATTATCCAAAAATAAAAATATCATAGTTTAAAAGTTAGAATAGAATATTTAGAATATTAAATAAAATATTGGAGAAAATTTAGAAATATAATTAGTTGCAAAAGATATGACATCTAGAAAGATGTCATTTCTTAGGCTAGATGTGGTTCAATCTCACTCTAAGAGGGTTTGGAGGCCATAAGATTTACAATATGACTATATTTATATTTTTAACTTATTGTACATTTATAATCACATTGAGACTTGATTCCATCTATAATTTTAATCTTAAAAAGGATTAAAGATGAATAAGTAATTATTTCTTTCTCTACTTTACTTTGATAGAGCACATTGAGACCTTTGAGTTTGTTTAGTAATTAGTGTATTGGTTTTAATTTGTGAAATAAATATATATATAATAATTTTTATTATGTCAACTTTATGAATCACAATATTTAATAATATATTAAAATTTTTTAGAATTATATAACAAATATATTTTTAATTAATAAAATAAAATTTTCCTCTTAATTATGATTACATTTTTTTAATTAATAAAATTAAATTATTGAAAACCTATTAATATTAAATTTTAAATATTAAAAAGTTTAATATGATGATTATATATTAGAAAATGTATTATTGATTTTTTGTTAGAGGAATATTTTATGAGGAAACTTGAGTGATGTTTCCCTTGATTTGTTGATGTCTATTGGTAAATTGGAATAAATTTCATGTACATTTAAAAAAAACAACTTCAAAGTGTGTATATTATCATTGGTTTAAAAATGAAAAAAGAAAAAGTATAACATTGATTAAAATATATTTTGCAAAATAGCTTATTCTTAATTTTAAATGTTTGAAAACTAATATTGAATGGATTTTTTTTTAACCAGTGCAAAAATGCTAAAAATGCTGAAAGTTATAGCTTGATCATATCAATAATTTAGAGATCTAATTAGTGGTAGGAATCTTTTCCAAAATAAATTATTTGTGTTATTGAACTAGAAATATGGAGGATAGTGTAGAGTATTATGTGTTGTAGGTGAGGCTTTTAAAATTTTATTTAGGTATGGCTAGACCATAAAGTTGAACATTGTTGGAAATAAACCACATAGATACCCAATTCCACTACAAAGTAAGTGATTTGAAAGAAAATAAGATAAAATAAATAGAATAAACCCTTAAAATTAACGGTTACAACTTGTAAGGTTAATTTTTTAAAAAATGTCAAGTAATCTTTATCAGCTATTTTGCATCAAGTAACTTAGATAATGATAATTAGTGATTTTAGTACCAAAATAATATTAAATGCTCCAAGAGTTCCAATGTTTATTGTGATCATTAATGAATATCATATGCCAAATAATAACATACATCAATTATATATTAGAGGATTAATTTTAATAACACATAAATTACTTGTTTTTGTTTTCTAAACTTTATACTTGAAAAATTAAGTGATAGACTATATAGACAATACACATAATTGAACCAACATATTCAAATAGGAAAAACTCATATATATAATTGTAAATATAGAGAATATATAATGATTAGTTTTTCTTATAAAAATTTGTTAAATGTAGGGCTAATACATATTATTCATTAATGTTGTTATTAGATATTTTTTTATTAAATTTAATTAATTACTTGTAAAATTATCTTATAGACAATATTTGGGCATTATACATATTTGAAATATATTCAAATAGAAAATATCATATGTGTTTTATTTGTAAATATAGAGAATTTCTTTTTCTTTTTTTTACATGTACTCATTAGTTTTACTTTAAAAGTTTTATGATTAATTTTCTTTTAAAATATTCATCTACATTTATGGTTGATACATATTGTTCATTAAAGTTGTTTTCTAATATTTATTTATCTAGGTTTATGGTAGGTATATATTGTTCATCAAAGTTTTTTTTAACTATTTATTTATTTATCTTTGGTACATTATTGTTAATTAAAATTGTTTATTAATATTTATTTACTTACATATTGTTCATTAAATTTGTTTTTAAATATCTATTTATGTATCTTAAACATTGTTCCCTAAATATCTATTTATCTAGGATTACGATTGCCATTAAATTTGTTTTTTAACGTTTATTATAATGTATTAATAAATAGAAAGGCCTCTCTTTGCTTCGAGCATTTCTATTAATATCTCTACTGACAAAGGGTTAACCACCAGGGCTTTGCCCCAAAAAATGTGCATTGTTGATATGGGGTTGTTCTTAACATATCAAGAAGCAAAAAAATAATTTTATTATATTGATTTGTGATATAAAGGTAGTTTTTTTCTAGTATATTGTTAAAATTATTAAAAATAATAATTTTATTAAATTAAGTAAATTCATAATATCGCTCCCTCGTTGTACGCTCAGAGATATTGACTCTTTTTTATTCCATTTACCTCTATGGAAGGCAGGGTTATTATTTTTATGAAGTTTATTAAAGGTTTATTATATTATTCTATGAAGTTTATTCAAAGATTATTATATTGTTATTTAGATGAAAGTTTTATGTTTGTGATATTTATAAAATATAAATTAAATTAAAGGTTTATTATATTATTACTTATATTATTCTATGAAGTTTATTCAAAGATTATTATATTGTTATTTAGATGAAAGTTTTATGTTTGTGATATTTATAAAATATAAATTAAATTAATGTAATATCAAAATAGACCAATAATAATAATAATAATATAAAAATAAATAAAAAATATCATAAAAAATATAAATAAAATAAATAATATTATTTAAAAATAATATTTTATAAAATCATATATTTAATTAATATAACAACTAAATTATATATATATAAAACAAACCTAATTTATAAAAATATATGAATAAAAAAATACTATTATAATCAATCTATAATAATTTAATAAAAAAAATATGTTACTATAATAGTAATGATAACCTAGTTATAATAAAATACATAGAATAAACCTACACTAATAAAATACACAAAATTTCAAAACACATAGAATCTACATCAATACACACAAGATATACGTAAATCAATACACAATATAAGAAAATGCCATACAAATTGAAGTCACAATACAAACACACATAAACATCATTGTCAAAATCACCAACATGCATATACAAAGAATTTCAAATACTCAACACAACATACAATTTCAAATAAGAGAAAAATTCAACAAACATAACACAATTTCAACTTAGAATACAAACATTGTGAAAACCACCTATAAACACATACATATGCAAATTAAAATAAATAAATAAACATAGCGTGCAATTTTATATCAACATACAAATTCAATTTATCCAACAAACAAACATTGGCATAATACAAATTAACAAACATGATAAAATTTCAACTTAGAATACAAACATTATGAAAATCACCTATAGACACATACATATGCAATTTCAATTAAATATACAAACACACCATACAAATTCATATAAAAATACAAATTCAATTTATCAAACAAACACATTTACATAATACAAATTAACAAACATAATACAATTTTAACTTAGAATACAAACACTATGAAAACCACCTATAAACACATACATATGAAAATTCAATTAAATAAATAAAAACATCATATCATATATCAACATACAATTTCAAATCAACATACAAATTCAATCTTCCAAATAAACAAGCATTGTCAAAAGAACTTACTATTCATGAAAGAAGGCATACAAGCATAAAGTAAACATCATTTCAAAGAATTTCAAATAGGAAAAGTTGAAATTAACAAACATAATACAACTTCAACTTAGAATACAAACATTATGATAACCACCTACTTAGAAACTGAGCATGCAAGCTCTGTTAAATTAATCAAATCAAGTTACATATATATACATGAGGTACAGTCTCAAGATAGAGAAGCTATCTTAGATGCACAATAATTTAGTTGAGAGAATATCTCAACCTCACACCAAACTAGGAACTAACCTAAAAAATAGGAATAGACTCTAACTGAAGACAAGCAGGAATTAGATATTCCAACACTCCCCCTTAATGACTACTTGTCTCAATATCCATCTGCAAAATCTACAATGACTACTTGTTGATGTCCATATAAAGGAACAACCATCTACCGAAATGCATGGGTTCCAACCGCTGCAACTGCCAATCTACTAGGAAGTCCTTCACATACATGGTTCATCCAACCTCTCGATTAACTCCCCCTTGATATAAAATTTCACCTTATGGAGTCTAAAACCAATATGGCCCACCCAAGTGTATCCATCCCGCATGACACACTCTTCCAGGGTGTTAAAACTCTCTGACAGAGGGGTATGCATGCCTCTCTGGGTCTTACAACACGTACAAACAATAAATGACATGTAGATTTGCAAACTGTGACTCATACTCTACCATAGTCATGAGTCTATTCCAAGAAACTCACACAAAACAAAATCTCACAAACTTGATTGTCCATCTTCCTTTGTCGTTCACCATACCATTCACCTCTACAAACACTGCACCATTATTTTGGCTTTGCACTTTTGATTCTTTGGCATTTTACTTTGGCAAGTTGGTCTTGGTCTCCATGTTTTACCTGTCATCAATTAGAGTTGTGAATTCTAACAGAATGACATCATATTGAGGTCACAAATCTCAATATTTATACAAATTTCCAATACTTGTCCACATTTACCCATACCAAATAAAAAACAATACCAAATGACAATATAAGCACAAGCAATAACCATGACAATAATACAATATCCATGAAGAAAAAACTGGCATGCAAACATTCAACACATTGCCATGCCATTCACTGCTGCAGACAAACTGCCTCTAATTTCAGTTCACCAGAACACTGCCCACACTGTTGTTGTGAGCAGATCCAAGATCATACATTGCACGTTGTCTTCGATCTGATCCCTATCATATCACCGACAACTGATTGCTCCACGTTGCTTCATGAACATGCACGAGCAACACCCTTTCACCTGCTTGCTAGTTCATATTTCAACAAGCAGTAATTCACCTCCACCGCTCAGAAACTCAGCCTTAAGGAGATACAATGTAGCCACCAAGGCTCAACTTAGCCACCAAGGCTTATCACAGCCACGAAGGCTCAACACAGCCGCGAAGGCTTATCATAGCCACAAAGGCTTATCACCGCCACGAAGGCTTTCCAGCCACAAAGGCTTATTACCAACATGAAGACTCTCCAGCCACCTAGGCTTATCACCGCCATGAAGGCTCTCCAGCCACCCAGGCTTATCACTGCCACGAAGGCTCTCTAGCCAAAAAGGGGCCACAAGCCATTAAGGCTTACCAGCTCTTCTCTAGAGCATGCAATGACACACAGGTCAGATTTGCAATAATGTCGCCACAGTAACGCAACTAACCCAACAAACATCCATCCTCATTGCACCATATTTAGCTCTCCATCATCGTCAATGGACATCTGGTGCCGACACAAGAGACTTCCAAACATGCCTTCTTACATTGGTTATCAGGCTGCAATGACGAAGAACTACTGGCAGGCTAATCTCCTTGCACTTGAACATGCAGATCTATTTCCATCACACTCGACACACACCAACTCGATCATCTTCCAATCTCTGATGTAGCTCCAACCACTATCCTTAGATGCCATTTCATTGTCATGTCTTCATCATATCTGGTAGTAAATCATTCCTGCAAATAAATTTGTCTATTGTTGGAATGGAAAATTCCAACATAGATTCACACTCGTGACACTAGTTTTCCAAGCTAAATGTCACAACAACATCTAAATATTTTAACCAGATTTAAATAAATGCATTTACATGTTAAGTTGACCGGTCTCAACATGAAAGCAAAATAATTCACGAAGACAATTTGTTTCATCAAAGAAAATATGTTGGAACTTTTTAGTTTCATCTGTATAGAAGCATAATCATATCAAAGCTTCCACACCTCTTCTGATACCTGCAGAAGACCTAGCAAACCTCCATACGAATGCTCATCTATACTCTTAGCTGAGCAACTCCACGTCACACATAGTAGCACATCCGCACTTGCATAAAGCAACTATGGATTTGTTTTTAATATGCCCAAGCCTACACTGTTCAATTCAATCACTTTATACTTAGCTGATTACGCAGATCTTCCTTGCTCTGTGAGACAACCATCATGGGTGCCGAGAATGGCAAGAAGCTGCTTCATTTTCTGCTCTGAGTCATTGCAATAAAGACTGTTTGTTTGGCTCGGACCAATCTACGCCCATCATTGTTTTGATCCACTTCACGAATAATCTCATTAGCATAAAAAAATAATTTACCCACAAATAATGCATATAAAAAATTTACACACAACCTGGTTAAAAGAAACCAGCAGAAACCGTAGTGAAATATTCACGCTCAAAGCCGCAATTTTCGCACGCTAAGACTGGGATCGAATCGTCTGTCGTCTGCAATGGCTATGTTCCATGAAAAGCCTTCCCTTCATGGCTCCATGCAACATCGCCCTTTGTTAAGTGACAGGCTTAAGAGTCCGGTCCTCCCATTGTTATGTAAACAGCGGAATGCGGCACCAGACGCAGCGTCACATTTTTTTCATCGATCTTTATCCCAGAGATCGCACCGCCAATGATGAATCCAGGCATTCTGTGTCCGGCAGTAAAAGGGCAATTGTTCATTCAGACAACACAGATCCTTTTAAGGCCGAAAGTCTACTTCATATGGTCTAGCAGCCTGCGACCTACTTCACCCATAAGGCTCATCCCGCTTGCCATTGATTAGAATTTATCAGCCCACATAGCATGTGATTAGCCAAAAGTATTTCTTGAGGCACCAAGCAAAGAAACTTATGACCGTCACCTTGCTACCAGGATGCTCCGCCATTCTTCTTCCAAACACGAGAGCCTCTCGATCATCTGGTCTCCACGTAGTTGGCAGTGTACGAAACTTCTCACCAGCGCTTTGAGCTTACGGCAGGGAGACGCAGCATCGGCTCAGAGCTTGTTCCAAGCAAAAAGGTTGATGGCAGTTCGATTCCCCGTCGAACAGTACGCAGTCCTCCTCATACCTGTCGATTGTTCAAGCTGCAGTACTCCCACCGAGGGCCTCACTCCCGGCGTGGAATGCACCACCGATATCCCCAAAGAAATGGCAGCAGGCTGGCAGCGCAGTGCTTCTCACACAACTCTCCAGAGGTAGGCAACGCCCTCCGATCAGGCAGTGATGGCAGCGTTGAATCACCACACCTCACTCAACAGCAGTGCTCCACGAAGAGGGCAGCCAGCAAAGTATGTATGCAGAGATTGATATCACTGCTCACGGGAATTCTCCATAAAATATTGCTCATGAAACCTTCAGTCGCTCCTCACACAACGCTCCTCACGTAGGCAACACTCTTTCTCAGATGGACAACCCAAAAAATGAACTAAAAACAAAAACTCTCTTATTTCCTATTTCTCTCAGCCCAAGAGGGGCCGAGGTCCAGGCCCAGGCCCAAATGGGCTCTGATACCAACTTAGAAACTGAGCATGCAAGCTCTGTTACATTAATCAAATCAAGTTACATATATATACATGAGGTACAGTCTCAAGATAGAGAAGCTATCTTAGACACACAATAATTTAGTTGAGAGAATATCTCAACCTCACACCAAACTAGGAACTAACCTAACAAATAGGATCAGACTCTAACTGAAGGCAAGTAGGAATTAGATATTCCAACAACACACACATACAAATAAAAATTCAATTAAATAAATAAACACATCATACAATTGCATAACAACATACAAATTCAATCTATCAAATAAACAAACATTGTCAAAACAACTAACATACAAATTAAAAAAACATACATACAAACATAAAGTAAACATCATTTCAAAGAAGTTCAAATACTCAACATACAATTTCAAATTAACAAATATAATACAATTTCAATATAGAATACAAATATTATAAAAACCACTTATATAAACATACATATGCAAATTCAATTAAAAAAATAAATACATCATACAATTTCAATCTATCACATAGCTCAATATATTATATATAATTATTAAGTTAAGTTAAATTAATATACAATATATATAAAAAGAGAAAAAAATATAATATAATTAAAAAAATTAATATTTAATATAAAGAGAAAGAAATTTAAAGTAAAAACAAAAAATAATAAAATAAAATAAAATTAACAGTTAATTTTTAAATTATTTTAGAACTTTTACTTTATATGTGAAATCATATAATTTGTATGTATTTACAAATTCTTTAACATTAATTTTAATGAATTGAAATATAAAATTCTGAAATCATATACTTTGTATGTATCTACAAATTTCTTAACATTTTTTAATGAATTGAAATATAAAATTAAAAAAATTAAAGATAAAATTAAATTAAAATTTTTTTAGTGAATGGAAATATAAAATTAAGTTGAAATGAAAAAGAAATTGTGTATATCACAAATGCATTTTGATATGTGTAAGTTTAATTAAAAATAAAAATAAAAATATGGAAGGGAAAAAATGCTACACCACCCTAAGGAAAATAAGGCCCATCCTCCCTAAAGCATTTTGGAAGAGGTTTTACCCCTCTCATAATTTTACTGCATAAAGCAGTTGCATAGAAACACAGCAGTGGATATTAGATTAGAAATTAGAAATTATATTTCTTAGTCAATTGTTGTTCTAAAAGTACCAATCCAATCCAATAAATCGGGATAATGATGCCCACAAATTAAATTAATCCACAGATATACCAAGAAAATCGATTAGACAATTTGAGAGCCAGGGCGAGCCCATATCTAGAGCTCGAGTTCAGAAAAGCAATGACCTTTTTTCTTCAAGAGCGTCCGGATTTTTGAACAAAACTCTTGAAATCCCAACGCATACTTGGAATTAGAGCTTATAATATTCATGGGTTTGAACAAAAATGAAGAACAATTATACCGGCAAATTAAATTAATCCGCGTAAATACTGATTTAATTTTACATTGAGACGTACTGAATGAAAAATCAAATTTAATAAAATCTATTGAACAATTTGAGAGGGCCAAAGCATACTTGGATATTGAGTTGAGAATAGCCATGGCCTTTTTCTTTAATAGCTCCAGGGTTAGAAAATGACTCTAAGATCCAAGGCATCCGTGGAATTGGAGCTTCGAATCATCATGGCCTCTTTTGTTCCCAAGCACAAAGAATTCTGTTAAAAGAAAGAGAATTATGATAAAAATTAAAATATCATTGAAAAAAAATAGTAACAGATATTGCTTGTGCAGCAGTGGAAAAATAAGGAAATGTACCACAGGCCCTGAGCCAAAAAACTTTGAAAGAGAAATTTGCAGACAGAAAATAGGTGTAACCAAAAGTTATGGAAAAACAAGAATATATACTCGAAACCAAAAAACCCATGAAGAACTGAACAATGTTCCAGAATCTTGCTGCTTCTGGTCCTGCTTCTTCCTCCTCTATCACATACTCCCACCCACATGACTCAAACTCACACACTAGACTCAAACTCCAGACTCAGACTTGGACTCGACACTAGGCCACATATAGACATGGACATGACTCAAACTCAAACTCCCAATCCCCACAGACAGAACAGGCGATGGACAGAGGAAGAAGAAAATGATAAATTTGGGAGGCGGAAGGTATATATATACCCACTTCCTTACAACAGATACAAATTCTGTAACGCCCCTCGCCGCCATCTTTTGAAACATCCCAGGCACACAAGTAAATTGTTTTTTTTGAAAAACCAGGTTCACCGCCTCAACAGAAAAAGCATTGAATCCTGTTTTCTCGAATCCCCAAAAAAAAACACCACCTCAGCATAAAAAAATCACTTTCTTCGTGCTTTTCTATTTTTTTTTAATTGCGTGTAGACTTATCATCTCGAATTTATTTTTATTTTTGTTGAACTGGGTGTAGAAATATCATCCTCACTTCTTGAATCCCAAGTTCCCAATGGTTCACCACCTCGGCATATAGTGCTTTTCTGTTTTTTCATTGAATTGCATGTATAATTGTCTTTTTTTCTTAGCTTTTTTTGAATTTCAAATACTCTGCACACAATTCAGATTCATTCAGTAAAGTTTTATTTTACTTCGTTGAAATTTGATATTTCATAAATTTACACAATAATTTATATTAATAACTTTTAGAATAAATTAATAAAATGATAATTTTTACTAGTTTCAAGTATTCATTTTATATATATATATATATATATATATATATATATATATATATATATATATATATATATATATATATTATAATTTGGTTATATCTATATCTATCTATATATTATTTTTAGGTGATCATTTTATTGATTTAAAGTATTGGTTTTTTATTGAGGTATTGCATGATTTGTATTTATGTGACTTCTAAAATTATGTATGAAATTTAAATATTTATTTTTCTTTTTTTAATAGTGCATCTTCATATAAGTTAAAATACTTAGTTATTTATGTTTATCTATTAACCTCATTTGAAACCTATTTAGTCATCACCTTTCTCATAATCAAGATCCAAAGTAGTTCTTAATCTTTACATTCTTCTTCTTCAACATGAATATTACAACATACCCACAAAGCCACACTTGTCTTTAGGAGCAATGTCCTCATCAACACCACATTGCTTCTAACTATGAACTTCACCTGGTGGTTCAAAACATTGAGAACAAAAGTGGTTTAGCTCGCATTTATTCACATTTAATATATTTTCATAGGTATAACAAAATGAAAAATGCATATTGCAATCATCATCATATGCCTCAACAAAAGAATTACCAAAGTATCATCAATGCAGAATTGAATCCACTAATTCATTATTGTGACACCTTTGAAAATTATCTTCAATAAATTAAAAAAATTATAATTGTATAATATGTGCATATATTGTTTTAGTTATTACAATCTAGGAAGTAATTTAAAACTTTCTATCATTTTGTAGGATCAAGTATTTTGTTTTTGTAAATGAAATTAATTAATCAGGGAAAGCCACACTATGGAAGAATGGTAATTTTATTTTCAATTTAATCTACTTGAAACTACTTATGATTAGGCTTGATTTGCCTCTTTTTTTTTAACCCATCACGCATTTCTCCTCATTTTGAGGATGGCACTTAGGGTAAACTAAATTTGTCAAGGCTCAAGGGTTCATTCCACCTTCAACAATCACACCAACAAAGGTGATGGAATTGTTGGTACCTTTCCATCATCACATATATACATCATAATTGTTTGAATATATCCATCTCACCTTCATTGGTGTGATTGTTGGTACCTTGTTATTATCACATGTATACATCTTGCTCACGAAGAACACACATATCACAATCTTGAACTCTGTTGGGGATGTCAACATTTTCTCCTTCCAAACACTCTAACTAGATCCAAATGATTCATTTTTCTTATTATGTCAAGGAATAATGTTATTTTCCTTTTAATGACATGTGATTGGTGGTTTTGTTCTATAAATTTCTTGAGATTAAAAAAATTATTTTTCTTCAATTATCAAGGAAACATCATTGTATGTTTTTCTTGTGAGCTCAATTTATGAGCTACTTAAACTTGATATTTTTCACTCTTGGATGGTTTCCTCTAAAGCCAACACCGTATTTTTTTTCTTTTTTATGACTTCTATTATGTAAGGACCTTATCTGATCATATTTGTTGTTTTCCTTACATCTTAGAGTTCATTTCACACATATTGACAAGGTAATAAATATTAATATGTGGAGTTCGAGAAATAGGCGTTAAATGGTTAAGGCCCTTTTGATATTTAGTTTTCCATCCCCTCCATTACTAAAACTTGACTATTGTGCTAGTTGAAAAACTAGATAAGGGATAATCAACAATCTCAATTTTTGATGGGATTTTTACTCATACTAACAAGTCATTTCAGAATTATTTCAATGGCCATTAGTTTACCTCCATTAAAACTTATCCCAATTTGAGCCTGAGCTCATCTAGGTTTGGTTATCTAATCACTAACTAAAGGCATTGTGAAATCCAAATTTTTCTACAATTCCATTTCTCTTGTAAGTTAACATTACCATTATGAATTACCACGTGGTACTTTGTTGCTTCAGGTCTAATAAGAAAATAAAATTAGAATTTTTTACCTTACACTTCCTTCCAACATGAATTGCACAACTTGTTATGGGTATGATATATGGGATTATTTAATCTCTTTTTAGAAAAATACACGTTGCCTCTGTAAATAGAATACTTTTTCCTCTAATTTGTTGGTTGTCTTTTATATTAGTGATGACCTCATTAGTGGCTTTACAATATTTTACTAAGTTACTAAAAATTGGGAATATTAATTTTGAGCTGGAGAAAAAGGGGATATTATTTCAATGTCTATAAAAATAACTAAAATATATTGAAATATAAGAAAATTTTAGAGGACGAGGATAACTAAGAACATGAGCGCAAAACCAAAAATATTGTCTCAAATTTCAATTATTAAAAATTGAAATAAAAATGTGAGTATATCAAGATAAGTACATCAATACATCAAAGGTCTAGATGATGATGATGGATATCAATGTCCATTTAATACCCCACATTATGTTAACGTTGAGTTTGAGTTTTAGGATGTTGGACATTGCTACTACTAATGAACCAATGAAATATCATCCAAGTGGCCAACACAATATTGAATGAACTCATGATTTACCACTATTGCACCAAGATGAGTGTCTTTAGCATATAGATTTTGTTTCTCTTGAAGCCTTCTTTTGTACCTATCTTTATTCTCATAGATAGTAAAATTTCCCAATGGAGTTAGACTAAATCTTCTATCTTCATGGAGGTGAAACTATCATGCTTTCCTAGATTTATATAGTTATATGCGCTCTAACTTTTTTCAGATGCCAATTTAATTAATATCCATCTTAAAATATAGGACTTGTCAACCATAAAAATGTGAATTAAAATTCAGAAAAATTGGAATGTATTCCAACCATTTTGTATTCTCTTTCTTTATTTTGAAAATTGAGACTCATCTTAAAACATAAGACTTAATCAAAAATTGGATCAGATAGAAAAATTAAAACTAAGTAAACATCGGAAAAGTGGTGTTTAATGAACTATGTATATACACAATGGTGGAGGCTTTGATAGCAACATCAATGATGTAGTTTTAATCCAATAAACAGGTCAATTGACAAGATAAATAAGTGCACACAATAAGCAAGGCATATGTGGGTTAAATTAAGGAGGCATAGAAAATATGTGTGGTTGAATGAATAAATAGGTTAATATACTTAATGAATTTGAAATTTATATGCATTAGACTAATAAAATCATGGGTTAACCATGGCCAACATATCAAGGCTAAACAAAAATAATGTGAGAGTCAAAGTGAACCATAATAGGTAGGTGAAAGTGAGTTAAATTAATATGAGATAGGTTAAATTCATAAATAGGTGGGTTATAGTGATTAATGAAATATATATGTAATAAACATCACAAATAAGGTCTAATTGGTTAAAAGTTAAAGTCCATGTCATCCAAACACTAGTGGGTTAAAACAAGTGATGAGGATCTAAATTTGATAATCATGGTGTTTTCCTTAGATTTAAAGGGACAAATATGTACCCCTTGATATATATACCTAGACTGGGTGTTTGGAGTAGCCTTTGATTCCTCCACTTGAATATTCATAGGATCTACTGCTCTGGACCTCAATTTGAAACCATCTTGAACAAGAGTGTATGAAATTAGTGATTGGAGGTCAATTTGAGGACAAATTGATAAGCTTGTTTCCTTTCTTCCCAATATGCAAGATTGAAACAAAGCATCACAACCATCACTTTGTGTAGTGTATGATTTAATTTTTCCATGTTGAGGGTCTGAACAAAAACAACCACAACTTCTTTATATTCTTCAATGAAGTAGGATTTGAATAATGATGTCATCGACAACTCTTTTTCTTCTTTCATGTATTTTCCATGTGGTGTATATTAAAAAAAAAAAGAAAAAAAAAAGGGTAATGAATCATATTGGTTCTTACAAACAAGCATAGATAAGACAAAAATAATGGAACTAAAATAAACCATATCATTTATATTATTATTGAGAGATATCATTCATGTTCATGATCCAAAAACTGAGATATCATTGATCTCTTTAAGCCAAAAATTGTTGAGTAGTTAGATTTCCTTCCCTTGAAGATGTTTGCTTCAATGGAAGATCAAAGTGCCTCTAGTCTATTCCAACATTCTCCTTTACCACACATTGACAAACTGGCTGAGAATCTACTTGAATTAGACATTTAGACTCAGACTCAAACCTAGGTCTCCCTAGCCTCAAAAAACACATAGACTCACACAACCAAACAAGGATAGAACTCCATACCATAAATAAAGGAGGAAGAACAAAATGTTGAAAGAAAGGAGGTTTTGACATATATTTATAGTTTTTATCCAAGATAACACTTAGGTTTGTCTATCAATCAATTAGGTTACGTGACTTAGGTTTTAATAGGATTTTTGAGTTTATAATTTTCAAAATTTCACATGTATGAAGGTCCTTTAGTGATGTTGAAAGGTCATCATTAGTGTTTATGGGAGTCATTTTCAAAGAAAAACGCAAAATTTTGTTTTGCATAAGACGATCTAGTGATTATGGTAAATTTTACACTTTTACATACTTCCGCAGCAACTACAGTTTAAAAAGGTCGAGATTTTCTATGGAAGATCCTAACAATTTCATGGAAAATATACCCTCTTGAACATAGGATTTGCTACCGAATTTGGTTTTTCTGCAACGGTAGATAAAATCATACAAAGTATCAAAAATAATTTGGTCAAAGATTGTCAGAGCATATTGGATCATGATTGCTCCTTATTGCCATTTTCCATCATTCTTGAAATGCATGCTACTCAGTCATCCTATCTGTTGACACCTAATCCTATGGATGGGTGTGCACATGTATTTTTGTATATTATTTATTATTAGGAAATAAGGAAGGCCAAGAGTCATTGGGAGCTGAATCTCAATAGCCTCACCTCCCATCTATATAAGCATGTACATTCTTCACTAATAGACATTGCAGTTTTGAGGAGTTACCTCCTGGTTTGACATGGTATCAGAGCCAGCTCCACATTTGGCATTTCTGCCCTGTGGTGTAACTCCCTACCCTTTGCTCAGTCAATTTTATTAATTGTTTTCTGCTGCTCCTAATTGCTAGACTGTTATTCTGCATTTTTTTTTCTCTAAATAGCACTGAAATTTGCAGGCTCTGTCAATCTGCAAACTGCAGGCTCTGCCAGTCCAGCAGTCCTGCAACTGTCTTCTGCAGATCCAATTTCAAATTTTTTTGTAACAGCCCTTTTGGGCCTCCACCATTCTCCATCCATCCTTGCGCCCTCTCCATTCATCCCTGTTCCATTCTCCCTCTGCGCCCTACGCCCTCTCCCTCACTCACCTCCCTCTCCCTATTGCCTCATCCTACGCTCAACACAACTCCCTCATCACTCCAGCGCTCCCTCTCAACTCTCATTCACGCGGCTCTGCACTCACTCCTACGCACCCGTCGACTGTTCCAACGCTCCTATAGCTCCTAACCATTCAACGTTGTCGACATATTATATCATACTTTTTGGTGTGGCTGCTGTTTGAACGCTGTCGACATTTATATTATATTTGGTATTATAACGCTGTCGACATTTATATCATATATACAGTTCATTGCATATTCGTGGCATAGGCCTTATTGCATATACAGTTCATATGCGTGGTATTATACAGTTTATTGCATATACAGTATCAACGCTGGTATTATACAGTTCATTGCATATACAGTTCATAAACGCTGGTATCAACGCTGTCATGGTCTGTCTGCCCCTCCACCTTTAATACAACACCGCCCTCTTCTCATACATAATACCGCTGGTTGTATTGTCATATGGGTTGTATTAACAACGCCCCTCCCACCGTGTAATACTGCTTCCCATATATTGCTTATATATTGTATGATGTCCCATATATTTAAACGATGTACCACTGTTTGCGACCCTTCACATAAGTAATACTGCCATCCATGCATTATATTTTAAACGCTGTCTATTACATTGAAAAGCGTTGTGTTATGACCGCTCACAAGAGTTGTGTTATGTTGATAAGAGTTGTGTTATGATACCCCTCCCATCATTACAATATACCGCCCCTCCCATCATTACAATATTCCGCCCCCTTCCCACTCATAATTCCACCACTTCCCATTCATAATCCCATTTTTTCACATACATTTTTTACCCAAAAAAAAAAAAAAAAATACATTTTTTTAATGCAGAATCAGTCTATAGCATAGAGTGTTTTTTTAAAATTCAGTCTCTAGCAAAGTTTTCTGAGCAGATATAGTTTCCAGAAAGAGTTTTTAAACTCAGAAAATTTTTTCCAGCAAGAGTTTTTGCCCCTGTATTTGAAATATTTCAAGAGTTTGAAGTTTTTATAGCAGAATTTGTTTCCTCTTCAGAAGATTTTTCCAGCAGTCTAATGCACTCTCTCATCTCTATTGTTGGGATAGTTCTCTCTGGCAAAGAGAACTATCTTTAATGGTCTCGGAAGATTAAACACACACTCATTTTTAATGAGCTGTGGAGAGGAATCTGTGAAGGACAAGCAGAAAATCCACCAGAGAAGCCCACTTCAGACAAAGAGCTTGCCATCTGGGAGAACAAGAACTGCAAGGCCTATGCCTTGATTGCAGCTTCAGTTAGTGAAGAGGTGAGTCGCCATATTTCATCATTCTCAAATGCCTATGAAGCCTTGAAGAAACTAAAAGAACTCTATGACTCACACTCAGAATTAGAAAATGTTCAATTGATGGTTAAGTTGTTCAGTCTTGAAATGAAGAATGATGATCCCCTTGCTTTAGCTTCAGAAATAAGATCTATAATGCATGACATTCAAAACACTGGTGTAAAAATGGACATACCTCTCATAGAATATGTTAAGGCATTATATCCGACTTACTCACATTATCTTGAGTCTTTGCAAGCAAGTGGAAACCTTGAACAAATCACCTTTGATAAACTTGAGCAGAAGTTTGCAGAAAGAGAGAAAGCTTTTGGTAAGATGACAGTCCCTTCATCTTCCGAAGAGGCTGCATATTTGGCACATAGAGAAAAGAATCATGCTCCAGATTCATTCAGAGGAAGAGGTGGCAGAAGAGGAAGAGGAAGAAGGAACTTCACAGAAAGGGGGGGCAGACAAGCCGACAAATCCCATCTTCATTGCACACGCTGCAATAGAGATGGACATGATGCACCCAAATGCAGAACACCATGGAACAAAATTGAGCAGCACAGAAATCAAGACAAAGGTAAAACCAATGACAAAGACAAAGGTAAAGCACCTGAATCCGCTCACTATGTTCTAGCACATTGTAATAATGGAGTAACTGAAAACCTCTTTGATGTTTCATTTACTTCATGGAGAGATGATTGGTTGCTAGATTCAGGAGCAACATGTCACATGACATTTAGAAAAGATTTTTTTGAATATTTCACTGACAAAGTTGATGGAGCAGTATATTTCGCAGATAAATCCAAACTCAAGCCATCAGGGCTTGGCACAGTCAGGCTTAAACTGCCTGGTCTTCCCGATCATATCCTACATGAGGTTCTATACCTCCCGGAGTTGAAGAGAAACTTGCTGTCCCTGATCGAAATCCGGCAGCAAGGACACTCAGTTCACTTGTTTGATGGAAAGGCAGAGGTCAGATCAGCATCAGATCACTCACTTGTCATGGAGGGAATAGAAGAAGGGAGACTTTTGAAGCTGAAAGGTTCATCTGCTCATGCTCAAAACTTTGCATTCAGCTCATATCATGATGAAGGTACATTTCCATCAAGTCTTTTATGGCATGCTATATTTGGACACTTAAATTATGACAGCCTTCGTTTGTTGAAGAAAAATGGTGTTGATGGACTGCCTACAATTCCTAGAAAACCTAAGGAATGTGATGCATGTATTCTAGGAAAGCATAGCAAACACCCATTTCATGATTCACACTCAAGAGCACATAGGAAACTTGAACTTGTTCATTTAGATTTATGTGGCCCTATGCCTATTGCTTCTGCAAATGGAAACAAATACATGATGACATTTATTGATGACTACACCAGAATGTGTTGGATTTACTTACCGAAGAATAAGTCTGATGCTTTTCAAACTTTCAAGAATTTTCATGTATGGATTGAAAATGATGCACAAACACATATTGGCTCTCTACGTACTGATAATGGAAAAGAATACACCTCAAACGAATTTGAAAATTATCTTCTTCAACATGGAATCAAACATCAAACCACTGTGCCATATAATCCACAACAGAACGGTGTAGCTGAAAGAATGAACAGAACCATCTTAAATATGGTCCGCTCCATGTTATTTTTCAAGAATGTAAAATTGATGTTTTGGGCTGATGCAGTTCTATGTGCCGTTTACATAAAGAATAGGTGTCCTTCAAGTTCAATTAGAAACAAAACTCCTTTTGAAATGTGGCATGGCCACATTCCTTCGGTAAAGCATTTCAGGGTCTTTGGGTCCACCTGTTATGCCTTGATACCCAAGGGTCAAAGGAACAAACTTGGTGCTAGAAGCAGTAAATGTATCTTCTTGGGGTACTCCAATACCTCCAAAGGATATCGTCTCTATGATGAAGCAAATAAGAAGTTTGTGATAGCAAGAGATGTCATATTTCTTGAATCATCCAAGAGTGACAAGGTTGTTGAGCAGCAACTTGATCGCCTGGATAGATTCACACATGCAAAGTCTTTCAAAGAATTTGATAATGTGATTCCACACCTTGAAGGGGGGATTCTGATATTGAATCAAACTGTGGAATCATTTCCTGAACCACACTCTCCCCCACATGAAGAAACCACCACGGATGACACATTGGATGATGTGATTGACAGAATTGGGAGATTGAATCTGGAATCAATCCCAACTCAGTCAAGTGACCAGCCAGGGCCATCTCAGAAAGGTCCCCCCAAATGGCTGACAAAGACACTGGAGGATGTTCATCCTGATGAGGTTGGAAAAACAGGAACAAGAAGTTCCACTCAAGAGATCGAAGGTGATGTAGATAATTCTGATTCCCCCGTTGACATGGATATTTCTTATAACTGTGAATTGAGTTTGTCTACAGATCATGAACCAACTTCCTTCAAAGAAGCCGCTTCTCATGATGAATGGAAAGAAGCGATGCAGAAGGAGTATGATGCCTTGATAAAGAATGGCACTTGGAAGCCGGTTGATCCGCCTTTGGGAACGAAACCAATTGGCTGTAAGTGGGTCTACAAGAACAAGTACAAAGCAGACGGCTCACTTGACAAGCACAAGGCCAGGCTTGTGGCAAAATGATTCGCACAGAAGGAAGGAATTGATTATGAAGAAACATTTGCTCCCACAGCAAAATGGACCACCATCCGGACTCTCTTTGCCTTAGCAGCTCAGAGTGGATGGAAAGTTCATCAGATGGATGTAAAAACAGCCTTCTTGAATGGAGATCTAAAGGAGAAAGTTTATATGTCCCAGCCAGAAGGATTTGTGATAAAGGGTCAAGAACACAAAGTTTGCAAACTTGTAAAATCGTTGTATGGCCTCAAGCAAGCACCACGAGCCCGGTATGAGAAATTGACCAAGCATCTTCTGAAACTTGATTTCAAACATTTTGATCTTGATGATGCAACTTTGTTTGTTAAGAAAGTTGGAAAAACAGTTGTATATCTTGTGGTATATGTAGATGATCTTTTGATAACAGGAAACAATGAGAGCTATATTGCATCCATGAAGAAAGAGTTGAAGAAAGGTTTTGAAATGACCGATTTGGGTCATGTTCATTACTATTTGGGTATTGAAGTAATTCAACATCCTAAATTCATATTTCTTTCTCAAAAGAAGTACATTGGAGATCTCTTGAACAAATTTGGCATGGATGATTGTAAACCCTTAGGCACTCCAATGGAACAAAACTTGAAGCTCACATCTATTGAAGGGAAGGAATTTGAGGATGCAACTAAGTATAGACAGCTTGTAGGAAGTCTTATCTATCCGACCACCACCAGACCTGACATTTCATTTGCTGTTGGAATCCTCTCAAGGTTCATGCAAAAACCTTGTGAAGGACATTGGTCTGCTGCAAAAAGAGTACTAAGGTACTTGAAGGGGACTCAAGACTTTGGACTCAAATATACACAGGTAGTCGACTTCATCTTGACCGGATACTCTGATTCAGACTTTGATGGCGACAAAGAAACAGGCGTGTCTACTACAGGTTACACCATGAGTCTTGGATCAGGAGCTGTCTCATGGAGATCACGCAAACAGTCAGTTCCAGCAGATTCCACGACCGAGGCAGAATATGTGGCAACAGCTGAAGCAACAAAGGAAATTGTGTGGTTCCGGAAAATCCTGGAAGATTTGCAGATGAAACAAATGTATTCCACTCCACTCATGATCGACAACACTTCTGTAATAAAGTTGGCCAAGAACCCAAAGTTCCATGATCGAACAAAGCACATCAATACAAAGTACCATCTAATTCGACATCATGTTCAAGCCAAAACCATCCATCTACATCATTGTTCCACAAATGAGCAAACTGCTGACATCTTCACCAAAGCACTTGGAAGAGAAAAGTTTGAAAAGTTCAGATCGATGCTTGGACTCACCAACATCCCTTCGGATTAAAAGGGGGAATGTTGACACCTAATCCTATGGATGGGTGTGCACATGTATTTTTGTATATTATTTATTATTAGGAAATAAGGAAGGCCAAGAGTCATTGGGAGCTGAATCCCAATAGCCTCACCTCCCATCTATATAAGCATGTACATTCTTCAGCTAATATACATTGTAGTTTTGAGGAGTTACCTCCTGGTTTGACACTATCCCATTTTCACTTTTTCATTCTGATTCCTTGTCTCGAATAGCCTTATCTCATCCTTGTGGGCTGCTTGGTTGATCTCAGTATCGGTCTAGAGGTCTAGGATGTTTGTCTAGATGTCTCAAGGTTAATTCTATTAGTGTCAAAATATTTGTGTGTTGTGTCTAAAAGTATTTGCAGGTGTCAAGGAAAGGGTTGATTGTTCAATACATTTTGGAGCAATGGCATCGCAAAAGAAGCAATATAAAGGAGGATATGTTGTTAGGTACAAACCCATGGACATCAAACACCTAGAAGAAGACCCCACCTTCTCCTAAGAATTTTCTAGAGTAGGCTGCCTTCGACTTTGTCAAAAATTGTAGGGACATCATGGGCAAGTTTCAAACAATTTTTCTATCAATTTTATAGGCACGGGGTCGAAAGTGGGAATGTTAAGTTTTGTTGTGTCCCAGACACCATTTCACAAGCCACTGAGGTTCCCATGTTAGGAGAGTCATGGTTCAAAGTACGGAAGTTTAAATTATAGAATTGTGATGAATTCTTGAAAGAAGAACACAGAGGCATCAATATGGCTTCATGCATCCCTAAAACATGCCTCAAAGAGTATTTTTCAAAATTTCTTATGGTGATCCAGAAGTATTTCACCTGTGAGGATAGATTCACCATAGTATATCAATACCATATCAAATTTTTGCTACACTTCACAGGTAAGCAACCCTTAGATTTTCCTTTTTATTTGTTTGGGAGCTTGGGAAAAATGGCAGACAAAGTTTAGGCCAAACCTAAAACCAATGATACCTCAAATTTTCACCATGCTCTAATCAAGTTGTTGGTGGTTGAAGAATTAAAAAAATTGAACAATTACTGGACTACATTTTTTTTTATGAGTGGCTATGAAGTTAACGTTGTCACCCCTAGGAAAACACCAAGATATAAGTCCACTACTCCAGGGAAAGACAAACCATCTTAAATAGAACATGAAGCACCATCTGAAGCAGAACATGTAGCTGACCATGATGCAGAGGTGCGGCCTATGATAGAGCCTATGGAGCTGGAGGTTGAACAAGTGCAAAAGACGGTGGTGCCAGAGAAAATTTCCACAAGAAAACAAATAAAAACATATACATGGACACATAGGAGGTTTACTAGAAGTCAAATTGAAGGAAGAGGCAAGTTAGAAAATATCTTGGAGGCTATTGAAATTGAAGAAAGCCCCATTGTACAACATTTTGAAATCAAGGAGAGAGCGACTCAAAAGAAAAAGAAAAAAGAGCCAATAAATTAGACTTTGCTCAAGATGATTCAGGTTTTACCTTAAAGCGTAGAAAAACATTCACAATATCACAATAGTCAAAGCAAAATATGTCTAAGCAACCATTGATGCCTAAATAGTAACTAAGGAAAAAGCTGCCATAAAAAGAAAAATTGCCAGAGGAGCCTCCAGTAAAGGCAGAATTAGTGAAGAGAATTAAAGGTAAAGAAAAGGTTCAAGAAAAGATTGAGGTAAATATTATTCAAGAACATTTAAAGGATGCTAGAAATGAGGTAATAGAATCAATTTTTTTTTTGAGGAATTGAAGAAAGACATACCTAAGCAACTAGATTATTGCAATGAAGTGGCAGATAGATCAGGAAAGATGTTAAAGAGGACATTGCCTCTACAGAGGATGATGAAGCATTTATGAAAAAATAAATAGGTGGTTGTAGGCAGAGAGGATAAGGTTGCAAGATCAAGCCAAAGATAGAGAAGCACAAATGTAGATGATACAAGCTGAACTTTTGAAGAGGGGCGTAAAATTCATTACTGTTAATGATGATGTTGCTCCATAAGCATGGTAGGATTACACATTTTTTATTGGCTATATTATGGTTTATGCTATTATGTAGGCATGTATAGGCTTCTACAAATGTTTTTGAGGTGATAGAATGAATAAAGTGAAAAATATTATAAAACTAGGTACTTCCATAGCAACTCCTAGGCTTGAAGGCAGAAATTTGCTACGGAAGTGTTGTAGCTTTCCATGGAGGTAAACATCATCCATAATTTCAAAAGCTAGAAGGCATTTGTTTAACCAATTAACATCAAGGAAGAAGCTGGAATAGTTAGAAAAGTTAAAAATTATGCAGAAGGGTTGATTTTGGTATTTGCTAAAGAAGTTCAGTACCGAAGTGCCTATACTCTGTTTTTTTTTTCAGCATTAGGACTTTTTGATGATTTTGGGGCAGTAAATGCAATGAAGAAGTGGATAAATCACAAGGTAGGAACACACGTATTATTATTTCTATAGTTCAAGAACACAACTCAGCAATCAACCTCCATGTGGCTGACAACTCATCAAGTCAACAAAGCATGCCAACTCATCAATACAACTCACCATCTCAACTGAATCTCACTGAGTCTTAACTCCAGTGCATTAAACAACCAACACCTCAACAATCAGTTTGGTTCGATAGAGATGACAAGCATAGTTTGTTAGATTTTTGTTGGAGTTATTTAATGGTCATAGTTTCCTATTTGAACACAAACTCTATCAAAACATAAAATATCCCTATTAATTCTCCATGTGATGTAAACCTATTTGAATTAGGTCTCTAGGTCAAGGTATCGAAGTCTAGCCCAGGTGACAGACCATTGTAAAGAGACCTCACCCTTTAAATGGGAGAGCTTTTGAGTTTGAAAGGGTTGATGAATGTTATGAGGAAGCTACTATGAAAACTTTCTTTATCAAGCTAATACACAATTTATAGCAGATTGTCTTCAAAACCTGAGATTCGTCTTGGCTTATGTATTTTTGTCTCTTTGTCTCTTCACTTTGTGTATTGTTATCAGCCTCGTAGTACTATGAATACTTGGAGATCGTGATTTACTGCTCCAATTTCCTTCATATGATATGTTTGCTGTAAAGATTTATGTTTAAGCCAATTTTTCTTAGCTTCCATTGATACAATTTGTTAGTAATTGAATTTCTTTAGTTGACTCCATGCCCAATGGTAGCTATCATTATATTCTTTCACCTACAAAAAAATCACATCAAAATAATACAGAGTTAGTCATCTGCAAATTTGAATTTCATCTTGACTATTCCATTGTTTTCCTTGAGAGATTCCTCTTAGAGTAGAAGGGCTAACTTCTAGTCAAAAGTGGTTTGAAATATTTATACTAGGTTGATGGTTGACACAACCCAACTTGCTCTAGCCTAGTGATAACATTTCTGTGCCTCTTCTTGGAGCTAAAAAGCTCCATTTCCAATATTTTAATTGAGTCTCTTCATTCTGATTCCTGAGGGTAACACGAAATCAAAGTTTTTTTTTTAAGGTTGTCATATTACCCTGGCGACTCCAATCTCAAAAGATAGAGAAGGTTAAAGATTCATGGTGACTCCACTGCTTTAATATCAGTAGCTTGGAGAAGTTCCAAGATGAGTTTTGTTGCAAGAAGAAATCCCAGGTATGCTCCTATGGATCAGTCTCACATCTATGGTTTTCCAAATACTTTGCGTTATGTTGATTGGTCAACCCATCTTCCCATGTTCAAAAATGAAAATAAAGACGATGATGGTCTGCATTTGGTTAAATTCCATATACATGTATGTAGATTGAGGGTTGAGTTTCCTAAGGATTGTCTCATAGTTTATGGATACCCTAGAAGACAAAGCTAGAGTATGGTATGAAGGGTTGAAATCAGGCAGCTTTTGTTCTCTTAAAGATTTCCATAGGATATTTTTTGGACATTATGGGAATTCTCATCCTACATCACCACTGTTTCAAGACTGTTGTAATCTTTGGAAATGTTTCATTCAATATATTAAAAATATTGATGATGATGTAGAATGTATCAATGATAAGGAGATATTAGCGACACTTCATGAATTTTATTCACAAGTTAGTTGTCATGATGATCAAGAAATTTTCCAACAATTAGATGTCTCTTCTTTAGTTGAAGATGATATAAACCAGCAATTTGACAGTCGAGTCATATTACATGAAATTTATGAGGATTTTTTGTCTTGTCAATCGATATGCCGTGAAAGGTATGAGCCAAATCATTCAAATTGTTTTTTAGCCCATTCCATTTCTGAAATTTTATGTCAAGAAGAAACTACTCAAGATATAGTTGTTGAAAATACATGCATGGAAATTTTGAACAGTGAGGTAAGATGTGATGAAAGTTCACTTTTAGGTAAACTCGAGCTACATGAAGTGCTAAATATACAGATTTTACCCATTCTATTTGGGGATCATCAAAATGACATGGATAATATGCATAAAGTTGTTTGTATAGGAGTTGTTAGTGCTCAGAATCAAGATGACGGTCCTCAAGAAAAAATACCAAATATTATATCTGATTTGTTTGATAAGAAAAATATTAGTTTTGATACACAAAATATGGATGTTATGTTTGAAGATGTTCAAGGATGCATGGATGATTTTTTTTTATTTACACGAAATGGAAGACAAATCTATTGTTTCCTTTTTATTTGATGATGTTCTTAGAATTGAAGAATGATAGGAAAAAAGAAGCCATCAGTTATGAATGCATTCAGCTCTCATGGTTTTACTCATCAAGAAGAGGAGATTTTTCATTATTATCAATATCATTTGGTAAGTCCATTTCAGGCATAAATGAAGGTGGAGTTTCTTTCATTTGTAAGTTCAGGTTATGGATTCATTTTTTATTCTGAGTTGCCAATAGATGGTCCACTTAAGAACAGTCAAGAAGAAGAGGTGTTGGATCAACTCTTTGAAGAGTTATATTGGAGGTTTCATATTACTTGAGTTAAGCAGGTGGATTTTTAGTTGTTAGAGTAGGATTGGTATGTACATAAATAATTTTGTTAGGCAAGCATCTCTTTTAGCATTTAGTTTGAAGATTGTAGTTGCAAGTTTTGGTTTGTACAATGTTTTTGTTTCAGGAGCATGTCAAGGGTCGAATGCAGGCTGAAGAATATGACAAGAGATTGGGATTAGCCCAATGGTCAACATTGAAGCGGCAAGTTCTTTGCTGCACCACAGGGGGCGCAACATCCCCATTAGAGCCATTGTTATCCAAGATAACACTTAGATTTGTATTTGAGTCAATTAGGTTAAGTGACTTACGTTTTAATAGGATTTTTTAAGTTTATAATTTTCAAAATTTCACATGGATGAAGGTCCTTTAGTGATGTTGAAAGGTCATCATTAGTGTTTATGGGAGTCATTGTAAAAAAAAAAACCCAAAATTTCGTTGTGCATAAGCTGATCTAATAATTATGGTAAATTTGACACTTTTACATACTTCCGCAACAACTTCAATGTACAAAGGTCAGGATTTGCTACGAAAGTTCCTGACACTTCCGTACCAAATATACTCTCTCGAACATAGGATTTGCTACTGAATTGAGTTTTTCTACTAACAGTAGTGAAAAGCATACATAGTATGAAAAAATGTTTGGCCAGAGATTGTCAGAGCATATTGGCTCATGATTGCTCCTCATTGTCATTTCCCATCATTCTTTAAATGCATGCTTCTCGGTCATCCTATCCCCTTTTCACTTTTTCATTTCGATTCCTTGTCTTGAACACGCCTTATCTCATTCTTATGAGTTGCTTGGTTTATATCAGTATCGATCTTGAGGCCTAGGATGTCTGTCTAGTTGTCTTAGGGTTAATTCTATTAGTGTCAAAAGCTCTGTGTGTTGTCTCTAAAAGTATTTGCAGGTGTCAAGGAAACATTTTATTGTTCAATACATTTGGGAGAAATGCAATCACAAAAGAAGCAATATAAAGGAGGATCTGTTGTTAGGTACAAACCCATGGACATGAAGCAAATAGAAGAAAACCCCACCTTCTCCCAATCATTTGTTAGAGTGGGATGCCTCCGGTTCTATAAAAAATTGCAAGGACATCATGGGAAAGTTTCAAAGGATTTTTATATCAATTTTATAGGCACGAGGTTGAAAGTGGGAATGTTAACTTTTGTTGTGTCCCCAAACACCATTGCGCCAGCCACTAAGATACCCAAATCAGGAGAGTCATGGTCCAAAGTATTAAAGTTTAAATTGGATAATTGTGATGAATTCTTGAAATAATAACATAGAGGCATCGATATGGCTTCAGGCATCCCTAGAACATGCCTTAAATTTCTTATGGTGATGCAGAAGTATTTCACCTGTGAGGATAGATTCACCACAATATATCAATACCATTTCAAGTTGCTACATTTCACAGGTAAGAAACCCTTATGTTTGCATTTTTATTTTTTTAGGAGCTTTGGAAAAATAGAAAACAAATTTCAGGCCAAACCTGAAACCAGTGATGCCTCAAATTTTCACCATCCTCTAATCAAGTTGCTGGTGGTTGAAGAATTAAAAAAAATTGAATAGAGATTGGCCTACATTTTTTTTATGAGTTGCTATGAAGTTGATGTTGTCACCCCTAGGAAAACACCAAAATATAAGTCCACTACACTAGGGAAAGACAAACCATCTTAAACAAAACATGTAGCACCATCTGAAGCAGAACATGTAGTTGACCATGATGCAGAGATGCATCCTATGATAGAGCCTATGGAGCTAGAGGTTAAACAAGTGCAAAATATTGTGGTGCCAGAGAAAAATTCCACAATAAAACAAATAAAAACATATACATGGACACATAGGAGGGTTACAAGAAGTCAAACTCAAGGAAGAGGTAAGTTAGAAATGATCTTGAAGGCTATTGAAATTAAAGAAAGCCCCATTGTAGAACCTTTTTAAATCAAGCAGAGAGAGACTCAAAAGAAAAAGAAAAAAAAGAGCCAAGAAATTACACTTTGCTCAAGATGATTCACGTTTTATCTTAAAGCCTAGAAAACCATTCACAATATCACAATAGTCAAAGCAAAAGATGTCTCAGCAACAATTGTTGCCTAAACAATCACTAAGGAAAAGGTTGCCATAAAAGGAAAAACTGCCAGAGGAGCCTCTAGCAAAGGCAGAATCAATGAAGAGAATTAAAGGTAAAGAAAATTTACAAGAAAATATTGAGGTAGATATTCTGCAAGAACAGTTAAAGGATGTTAAAAATGAGGTAATAGAATCATTTTTTTTTTTTGAGGAATTGAAGAAAGACACATCTAAGCAACGAGATTATTACAATGCAGTGGTAGACAGATCCAGAAAGATGTTAAAGAGGACATTGCCTCTACACATGATGATGAAGCATTTATGAAAAAATAAATAGGTGGATGCAGGTAGAGAGGATAAGGTTGCAAGATCAAGCCAAAGACATAGAAACACAAATGCAAATGAAACAAGTTGAACTTTTGAAGAGGGGCCTAAAATTCATTACTGTTAATGATGATGCTGCTCCATAAGCATGGTAAGATTACACATTTTTTTGGATATATTATGGCTTATGTTATTATGCAGGCATGTATAGGCTTCTACAAATGTTTTTAAGGTGATAGAAGGAATAAAGTGCAAAATATTATAAAACTAGGTACTTCCATAGCAACTCCCAGGCTTGAAGGCATAAATTTGCTACGAAAGTGTTGTAGCTTTCCATGGAGGTAAACATCATCCATAATTTCAAAAGCTAGAAGGTTCAAGTCATGATTTTAACCCATTAACCTCAAGGAAGACCCTGGAATAGTTAGAAAAGTTACAAATTATGCAGAAGGGTTGATTTTGGTATTTGCTACGGAAGTTCAATACTGAAGTGCCTATACTCTATTTTTTTTTTCAGCGTTAGGATTTTTTGATGATTTTGGGGCAGTAAATGCAATGAAGAAGTGGATAAATCACAAGTTAGGAACACACATATTATTATTTCTATTGTTCAAGAGGACAACTCAGCAATCAACCTCCATGTGGCTAACAACTCATCAAGTCAACAAAGCATGCCAAATCATCAATACAGCTCACCATCTCAAATTAATCTCACGAAGTCTTAACTCTAGGGCATTAAACAGCCAACACATCAGCAATCATTTTGGTTCGATAGAGATGACAATCATAGTTTGTTAGATTTTTGTTGGAGTTATTTAATGGTCATAGTTTCCTATTTGAATACAAACTCTATCAAAACATAAAATATCCCTATTAATTCTCCATGTGATGTAAAACTATTTGAATTAGGTCTTTAGGTCAAGGTATCGAAGTCTAGCCCAGGTGGCATACCATTGTAAAGAGACCTCACTCTATAAATGGGGGAGTTTTTCAGTTTGAAAGTGCTGATGAATGTTATGAGGAAGCTACTACGAAAATTTTCTTTATCAAGCTAATACGCAATTTACAGCAGATTGTCTTCAAAACCTGAGATTCGTCTTGGCTTATGTCTTTTTGTCTCTTGTCTCCTCACTTTGTGTATTGTTATCAGCTTCATAGTACTATGATTACTTGCAGTTCATGATTTAATGCTCCAATTTCTTTCATATGCTATGTTTGTTGTAAAGTTTTATGTTTATGCCAATTTTCCTTAGCTTCCATGGAAACAATTTGTTAGTAATTGAATTTCTTTAGTTGACTCCATACCCAATGGTAGCTATCATTACATTCTTTCACCTACAAAAAAATCACATAAAAATAGTACAGAGTTAGCCATCTGCAAATTTTAATTTCATCTTGACTATTCCATTGTTTTCCTTGAGAGAGTCCTCTCAGATTAGAAGGGCTAACTTCTAGTCAAAAGTGGTTTGGAATATTTATGCTAGGTTGATGGTTGACACAAACCAAATTTCTCTAGCCTAGTGATAACATTTTGCTGCCACCGCCTGGAGCCAAAAGGCTCCATTTCCAATATTTTCTTTGAGTCTCTTCATTCTGATTCCTGAGGGTAACACGAAATCAAAGTTTTTTTTTAAGGTTGTCATATTACGCCAGCGACTCCAATCTCAAAATATAGAGAAGGTCAAAGCTTCATGGTGACTCCACTGATTGAATATTAGTAGCTTGGAGACGTTCCGAGATGAGTTCTGCTGCAAGAATAAATCCCAGGTATGCTCCTATGGATCATTCTCACATCTATGGTTTTCCAAATCCTATGTGGTGGTTTGATTATTCAACCCTTCTTCCAATGTTCAAAGATTAAAATAAAGATGATGTTGGTCTGCATTTGGTTAAATTCCATATACATGTATGTAGGTTGAGGGTTGAGTTTCCTGAGGATTGTCTCATGAAGATGTTTATGGCTACCCTAGATGTCAAATCTAGAGTATGGTATGAAGGGTTGAAATCAAGAAGCTTTTGTACTCTTAAATTTTTCCGTAGAATATATTTTCGACAATATGGGAATTCTCATCCTGCATCACCATTATTTCAAGACTCTGTAGTCTTTGGAAAGGTTTAATTCAATATATTAAAAGTATTGATGATGATGTAGAATGTATCGATGATGAGGAGATATTAGTGACACCTTATGAATTTTCTTCACAAGCTAGTTGTCATGATGATCAAGAAATGTTTCAACAAACACATGTCTCTTATTTAGTTGAAGATGAAATAGATCATCAATTTGACAGTCAAGTCATATTACATGAAATTTATGAGGATTTTCGCCTTGTCAATCAATATGTAGTGAAAGGTATGATTCAAATCATTCAAATTGTTTTCCAGCCCATTCCTTTTCTAAAATTTTATGTCAAGAATAAACTCCTCAAGATAAAGTTGTTGAAAATACATGCATGGAAATTCTGAACAGTGAGGTAAGATGTGATGAAAGTTCACTTTTAGGTAAACTCGAGCTACATGAAGAGCTGGATATACATGTTTTACCCATTCTATTTGGGGATCATCAAAATGACATGGATAATATGCCTAAAGTTGTTTGTATAGGAGGTGTTAGTGTTCAGAATCAAGATGAAAATCCTCAAGAAAATCTACCAAAGATTATATCTGATTTGTTTGATAAGAAAAATATTTAATTTTGATACACACAATATGGATATTACGTTTAAATATGTTCAAGGATGCATGGATGGTTTTGTTGATTTACACGAAATGTAAGACAAATATATTGTTTCCTTTTTATTTTATGATGTTCTTTGAATTGAAGACATTGGACAAAAGAAGCCATTAGTTATGAATGTATTCAACCCTCATGGTTTTACTCATCAAGAAGAGGAATTTTTTCATGATTATTGATATCATTTGGTAAGTCTATTTCAGTCATCAGTGAAGGTGGAGTTTCTTTCATTTGTAAGTTCATGTTATGGATTCAATTTTTATTCTGAGTTTGCCAATAGATGGTCCACTTAAGAACAATCAAGAAGTCGAGGTGTTGGATCAGCTCTTTGACTGGTTATATTAGAGGTTTCATATTGCTTGAGTTAAGTAGGTGGAATTTTAGTTGTTAGAGTAGGATTGGTATGCACATAAATAATCTTGTTAGGCAAGCATCTCTTTCAGCATTTAGTTTGAATATTGTAGCTACAAGTTTTCATTTGTACAATTTTTTTGCTTCAAGAGCATTTCAAGGGTCGAATGCAGGCTGAAGAATATGACAAGAGATTTGGATCAGCCCAATGGTCAGGCATTGGATCTGCAAGTTCTTTGTTGCACCACAGGGGCACAACATCCCCATTGGAGCCATTGTTATCCAAGATAACACTTAGATTTGTCTTTGATTCAATTAGGTTAAATGAATTACATTTTAATAGGATATTTTAAGCTTATAATTTTCAAAATTTCACATGTATGAAGGTCCTTTAGTGATGTTGAAAGGTCATCATTAGTGTTTATGGGATTCATTGTAAAAAAAAAACCCAAAATTTTGTTGTGCATAAGCTGATCTAATCATTATGGTAAATTTGACACTTTTACATACTTCCGCAGCAACTTCAGTGTAAAAAGGCCAGGATTTGCTATGGAAGTTCCTAACAGTTTCGTACCAAATATACCCCCTCGAACAAAGAATTTTCTATTGAGTTGAGTCTTTCTACTAATAGTAGAGAAAAGCGTACATAGTATCAAAAAAAATTTGGTTAGAGATTGTCAGAGAATATTGACTCATGATTTCACCTCATTGTCATTTCCCATCATTCTTGAAATGCATGCTTCTCGGTCATCCTATCCCCTTTTCACTTTTCCATTATGATTCCTTGTATTGAATACGCCTTATCTCATCCTTGTGAGTTGCTTGGATTATCTCAGTATTTGTCTTGAGGCCTAGGATGTTTGTCTAGTTGTCTTAGGGTTAATTTTATTAGTGTCAAAAGCTATGTGTGATGTCTCTAAAAGTATTTGCAGGTGTCAAGGAAATGTCTAAATGTTCAATACATTTTGGAGAAATTCAATAAAAAAAGAAGCAATATACAGGAGGATATGTTGTTAGGTACAAACCCATGGACATGAAGAAACTAGAAGAAGACCCCACCTTCTCCCAAGCGTTTGTTAGAGTGGGATGCCTCCGATTCTGTCAAAATTTGCAAGGACATCATGGGAAAGTTTCAAAGGAATTTTATATCAATTTTATAGGCACGAGGTTGAAAGTGGGAATGTTAATTTTTGTTGTTTCCCCAGACACCATTGCGCAAGCCACTAAGATCCCAAAATCAGGAGAGTCATGGTTCAAAGTATGAAAGTTTAAATTGCAGAATTGTGATGAATTCTTGAAAGAAGAACACAGAGGCATCGATATGGCTTCATGCATCCCTAGAACATTCCTTAAAGAGTATTTTTCAAAATTTCTGATGGTGATGCAGAAGTATTTCACATATGAGGGTAGATTCGCCACAATATATCAATACCATTTCAAATTGTTGCTACACTTCACAGGTAAGAAACCCTTATATTTGCATTTTTATTTGTTTAGGAGCTTTGGAAAAATAGCAGACAAAGTTGAGGCCAAACCTGAAACTAGTGATGCCTCAAATTTTCACCATCCTCTAATCAGGTTGATGGTGGTTGAAGAATTAAAAAAATTGAACAGAGATTAGCCTACATTTTTCTTTTATGAGTGGCTATGAAGTTGATGTTGTCACCCCTAGGAAAACACTAAGATCTAAGTCCATTACTCCAGGGAAAGACAAACCATCTGAAGTAGAACTTGTAGCACCATCTGAAGCAGAACATATAGTTGAACATGATGCAGAGATGTAGCCTCTAATAGAGCCTATGGAGTTGGAGGTTGAACAAGTGCAAAATATTGTGAAGCCAGAGAAAACTTCCATAAGAAAACAAATAAAAACATATACAAGTACACATAGGAGTTGTTGTACCCAACCAGATCTTCATCCAATTATTCATGGGCAGTCTACTTAAATAATCCTGATCTTTTTCCTTGGCCTGTGGTTTTCAATTTTATATCTATCGTTACCAACTTTTTCCACCTTCAAGCCTCATTCAAATGGGCCAAAATGCCATATTCAAACACTACATCAAGGCCTGGCCCCTTTTGCCGCAAGCTCAAACCACTTCCCCGCCATGCATCGTTATGAAACTTTATTATAAAGTTTTATTTATATAAAATGCCGTCTATTAATCGCAATCGCAATGTTCGCTCCAATCGCGAGTTGGGTTACAACCGTTCCGATTAATCCATCGCAAATATTTGCGATGCGATTGATCGGGTCATCATGCCTCGCCGATTACCCCATCGCCCTGATCACTCCATCCTCCCCGATCGATCGCGTCGCACTTCCTCCCAGTTGCGATTGCAATCACCTCCATACCCCGATCTCCGATCACGATTGACCTGCTGGGCCCCACGATATGATACTTCCGCCTGTCCGTATAAAAGGCCCTTTTCTTAGTAGATCGGAAATTCATTGGAATTCCAGTTTTATAGGAGGATTCGCCCCAATCGCATCGGAAATTATCTGTGTGTCATCCCTTCCCTCTCCCTCTTCTGATGTCGATTGCGATTAGACCCCCGGGTCCCACTCCATAATATCCACGTCATCTCTTCCGCTAATCCTCCCGTACGCCCGCGTGTCATCTACATCCACCCCCGTCATTTGTGTTCTCCGTTGACACATCCTATCACCGAATTCACGTTATGTACCTCTTCCTCGTTTATTCAGTACCATTCCATTGTAAATCCTACCGCTGCCTTTCACGTCTCTGTCATTCTCTTGTATTTTCCACTGTTCCTCATTATTCACCATTTCCGCGTATCTTCACCGTCATACACATGTAACTCATCACGCCATTGTCCCAGTGCCTGTTTTCCTTAAAATGTTTGTGGATTTTTGCAGGTTGCAGCAACAGGGAGCCTCCATTAAATTCCGTTCCCATTAACAGAGACCGAATGCATTTCAAAGGACCATTCAACAGATGTAGAATAATGGAGCAAAGATCCGGGGAGATATGCAGATAAGACCATCATTTATGGAAGCTAAATGAACATTTATTAAATTCCCTTGTGGAAAGAAGCAAGGGTGGGTGTTAGTAGCTTCGGTAGCAAATGAGGTTACAAAGAATATCAACAAGATCGGGTGAGTTCTGTCCGGCACCGAAAATATAAATTTCGCCTCCAAACAAGGGACTGAGAGTACCATGCACGAACACAAGCAACCTCAAGGCTTTATCGCAGCAGATTTTCCCCCTCCATCCAAGTACATAGCATTTGTATATTTTATTATTTGTGCCCTGTTTATGAGGGGATTTTCATCTTCAGCATTGATTTCTGAAGGATAATTGTAAATTGAAAAGTACAGTCATTTATAGTTAGTCATTCACAGTGTGGGCGCGAATGTTTTCCGCCATTTTATTCAAATTGAGTCATTAAGTGTGCTCCACCTACCTCCTTCTCGAGAATTCTCTTTCTTTTCTATAAAAGCCCAGAAATAAGAGATTAGAGGGGTTCCAGATTTCTATCAGCAGACTATGCAGTGAAGAGGCTTTTGTATACATTTTGTAATATTTCTGTATGAAGGTTCAGAGCCCGTAGGGTCTCAGTGAGGAGGAGCTATAACTGTAATGAGGATTCTGGTCTTTGGTATCTCACAGTATGTAATTTTCTCTTATGTATTAATACAATATCTCATTGCATGCTATTTATCTTCTTGTATCATGTTCTAGAATGCGAGTGGCTCACTAGTTTGCAGTAAGGATTCATCCTAGTTGATGCCCTTTCTGGGATTAGTCAAGCGCTTTAAATAGGCCTAGTCATGATATACTGTTCCATTTTCACCTTATCCATATTTTCTGCTATATCAGTTATCTTAGGAGGGTGCTTTTAAAATTCCAGGATTGTGTATGGATTCTTGAATTGGCAAGCCCATGCATGGTTTTGTTGTATATCTGGGTATCATTCTAATGTTAGCTGATATTCTCTTATTATTCCTCTCACTGCATCCGTTTCCTGATATTTGATTTCTGTGATATATTATTTGAACTAGCCCTCTTTACAGTAAGTTGTCTCTTAACTGTCAGACGCCTTTGTATTGAAGTTTTGCATGATGTTCCTACACTATTCTTATCCTTGTACCAGCTTTTGAGAGAAATCAGTCCCATTCTAATCTAATTTCCTTGTTCAAACAAGAGATAGTAAGTGAGATTTTGGATTGACAACCCAAGCTATATGAAAAGCTCCTTGCTATGTTAAGATGTCCTAGGCACTGGTCTATGGCAACTCTAGACTATCTCTAGGGGGTGACTAAATTGTCCACAACATCTTTCTGGCGCCGTTGCCGGGGATCGAATTTGAGAATATCAGTTTCCCTGGGCCTCGACAAATTGTTTTCACTCTCTAATTAGGTGAGCACAGAGAGTTGAAGAGTTGCGTATCTCTCACCTTAGCGACTCCACTGCTTTCATTTGATAAATTTATTGGTAGTCCTGGCTCCTCGCAAGCCACATTTGAGGTCAGATACATCTCAGTCAAAAACACCTTACGTGTCTGACCCAAAGAAGATCATTCATAAAAAAGTTTGGAAAGAGAGGAAGTTATTTCGTGCTAAAAACCCTGAATATTCCATTGAAGATTATCCACCCTCTTCTTCTCAAGAGATCAGAACAGAAAATCCCGAGTTTTACTCAGAAACTCCATGTAGAGGAAGTACCTGGATTGAGGAAGATTCTCATCCTACTCCCGAGGCTGAGGAAATCAAAGAAGTCACAGAAGTAGTTGCTGTTAACCGTGAACTATTCCCATCCACACCTCAGGCTTCTGTGCAATATATTTCCATTGTTATTCATACTCCACTTCCTCCTACTCCTCTCCCTTCATTTGTATCTCAGACTGTCGCACAACCCCCACCTCCTCAAATGGCTAATGTTCCTGCATTTCTATTGAACAAATATGCCCCACTGGCCTTGCCCCAAGTGCTAAATGATATGCCACAGGATTATTTGAAGATACTGCCGAGATTTAATGGTGAAAATGAAATTGATGCTCAGAAACATCTTGAGACTTTCTGCTCCTTTGCAGAAAACTTAAATGTTGAACATTTGGATGTGGTCTTGAGATTGTTTGTGCAGTCTTTGGAAGGGGAAGCCAGAAAATGGTTCAAGACATTGGGAAATCGTTCTGTGACCACCTGGGACCAGATGGAGAATACTTTTCTCAGGAAGTGGGGAGAAAAGAAAGATCATGGTCAATGTCTTACTGAGTTTAATACTATGAAGAAGAAACAGAATGAAGGGGTATCAGAGTTTATTAAAAGATTCAACAAGTTATATTTGAGCCTGCCTCCTGAAATGAAACCCCATGAAGCTGCAGCCAAGATAATTTTCATAGCAGCCTTTGATTTCGATTTTGGATTCTCCTTGAGAGAAAGAAAACCTGCCACTTTGGATGATGCACAGTCAGATGCTTTGGAGTTGGAAGCAAACTTTGCCTCCACTGGGAAGTTAAAAGGAAAAGTTGAACAAGATACTAGGAGGAGAGGCAAAGAAGAGGTTTCCACCTCTAATCATGAAAAGGATTCAGATAAAATGGATGAGATAAGTAAAATGATAAAAAAGATGGTCAAGCTTGAACTGGAAGCTAAGAATGCAGCTCCCAAGAATTTCTATAATGCTCCAAGCAGAGTATACAATCCTCAGTATAGAAGACCACCGTTGCAGATATTGCCAAGAGAAGCAAAAGAGCAACAAGATTAGGTACCACATCCTTTGTACCTGGAAGGTCCAGCAGAAGACCCCACCGAAGATGCGGCTTATGGATTAGAGGATTCAAATCTGGCTTTTTCAAATAATGATGATATAGAATGCCCCTTGCAAGAAGAAGAAGAAGAAGAGGAGATTGACCATTATTGTAAGCAATTCGCTGACTTCATGGAAGCACAATTCAATGTAAAATATGATCTCAGATCTTCAAGGAAGAGGACCAGAAATCAGGATCAAGAAGAGGAGCCACCTCAGAAAGAAGCACCTGCTCAGAAGGAATCAGCAACAAAGAAAAGCATAGAAAAAGGTAAGAACCCTCTAAATGTTCCCCTGCAGCCTAATGATCAGGTTCCTTCTTCTTCAAAAGTAGTCAGTCCTCTTAATGTTGAGTCAGTGTCGAAAGAGATTAAATCTTCAGCTGAAAATAAAGAATTTAAAGAAGCTGTAATAGAAAAGCCCCCTTCTGCTTTTAATTTACAAAAAGAACTTGAGAAAATTAAGATTCCAGTCCCCCTGACTGAACTATTAAAACAGCCTGTATATCAGTCTCAAGTTACTTCCTTTATACTTCCTCCTGAAATACCAATTGCACCTGATAGTTTAAACCTTCAAGAAGAAAGACCCATGGTAGTCTTTGGCCCACATGTCGAGGAGATAGACCCCTCTACTCCTCCTTTCTACATGTCTATGGTTATTCATGACCTGCTATTACAAAATTGTATGTTAGATTCTGGGGCTTCCCATAATCTCATGCCTTTGTCTGTCATGGAACAACTAGGACTGCAAATTACAAGGCCCTACAAAGACCTATATTCATTTGATTCTAAAAGAGTTAAATGCTTGGGAATGATTAAAGATCTAGTGGTCAATTTGGCCCAAATTCCAGCAAAGAGTGTGGTCATGGACATTGTCGTTGCCGATATCCCAGCCCGCTTTGGCATGCTGCTGTCAAGGTGCTGGGGTACAAAAATTGGTGGGTCAATCAAATTGGATTTAACATATGCTACTGTCCCAGTCTTTGGAGGCCAGGAGAGGAGGTTATACAGGGAGACTAGATTTGTTAAAATGGTAACTAAGGCTGACTGCTCAGAGAATTAACCAGTGTATAACAAAGAGGGAGACTTCTCATGTTTGATGTTAGAGGAAAATCAAAATTATCCTCATGAGCCCCTTTTTGGTCAAATCCAAACTGAGCAGCCTAAAGAAGATCTCAGGGATCAGAAATTTGGACTTTGCATTTTGATGGAGCAAATTCAAGGGAAGGCAATGGAGCTGGGGTGCTATTAATCTCTCCTACTAGAAAATGGGTGCCACTGTCCTTTAAATTGGAATACGAGGCTACCAACAATGTAGCTGAATATGAAGCACTCTTATTGGGTTTGCAGACAGCTAGAAACATGGGCATCCAATGTTTAAAAGTCATGGGAGACTCTGAGCTAGTGGTAAGGCAGATCAGAAATCAATGTCAAACAAAGCATCCACGGCTGAAAGCTTACAAAAATGAAGTATGGGACATGATAGAGAATTTCTTCTCAGCATTTAACATACAGTTCATGCCCCGGGAGAAAAACAGGATAGCAGATTCTCTTGCTGTAGCTGCCAGTACATTCCGTCCTCCTCAGAACCCGCTTCTAAGATATGAAGTGGAGGTACGTTACAGGCCATCTATCCCAGATAATATTAAGCACTGGCAGGTATTCGAAGATGATGAACAGACGAAGAGATTCATGGAGACAGTGGGAGAATTCTCCAATATGGAGATTGATGACGATGAAGAAGAGGAAGCTGAAAATATTGCAGAAAACAAATGGGAAGAGAAGATAGCAGGTAATAAAGTGCTGCAGCTGAAAGGAAATGTTATACCTAGAGGTCTGGTGCCTCTAGAAAGATTATTTAATAAAGATGATATTCCATTGCAGCCAAACAAAGGGACAGAAGAAGATCAAGTGGGAGATTTGAATCTGGGTACTTATGCTGATCCCAAAATTGGGAAGTTATCTAAAAGAGTCCCAGATGAATATAAAGAAAAATATTTGAAGTTGTTTCAATCTTATAAAGATGTATTTGCTTGGTCCTATCAGGACACAAAACTTTTAAGCGTTAGTATAATGCTGCGTATAAAATTCTTTGAGGGAAAGATGAAAAGCCTTATGGCAGAAGCTCAGACGGAGATGTAAATCTCTGCTACTTCCTCTATTGAAAAAGAAATCAAAAGCTAGAAATGAAATAAGATTAGTGCCATTAAGATACCTGAAAGGATAACTAAAGCCTTGTTCTGTTCGGAAGAAAAAGCAGAAATAAGTATCTGTGGATTTGAGGTGAATAGAGCATCTCTCAAGGATAATTATCCACTACCTAAGATGGACCACATCCTGCAAAAAGTGGTGGGAGCATCCAGAATGTCAATGATGGATGGTTTTTCTGGCTACAATCAGGTGGCTGTGTTCCCAGAAGACCAGAAGAAAACTGCATTCACTACACCATGGGGAACCTTTATGTATGCCAGGATGCCATTTGGACTAATTAATGCAGGAGCTACTTTTCAGAGGGCAATGAACATAGCCTTCGTTGGAGAGCAGGACAAGTTTTTGGTGGTATATCTTGATGATATCACAATGTTTTCAAAGAATGATGATGAGCATATTGAACATTTAAGAAGAACTTTTGGAAGAGAATTTGCAAAGTGTAACTATCCCTTAATGTAAAATCTGCTGTTGCATTAGATGAGGGGAAAACTCTTAGGGCACATTGTAACTAAAGATGGTGTGAAAATAGACCCTAAGAGAGTTGAAGTAATAAACAATATTTCCTTACCCAGAAATAAGAAAGAAGTGCAGGTGTTTTTAGGCCGAATTAATTTTCTGAGAAGATTTATTCCTAACTATGCTGAGATAGTTAGGCCTATAACTAATATTTTGAAAAAGGATAATGAAGTAAGATGGTCCTAGGAGTCTAGAGATGCATTCACCAGGATAAAACAGGCATTTGCTGAAGCTCCTGTGCTAGCCGGGCCAGATTACGCAAAGCCATTTTTGATATTTTCATTTGCTTCACCTCATACAATTGCTGGAGTGTTATTGCAAAAGAATGAAGAAGGATATGAGCAGCCTATAGCTTTCTTCAGTCAAGTACTGCGTGATGCTGAATTGAAATATAATATATTGGAGAAGCAGGCATATGCCCTAGCAAAATCCTTCAAAGCTTTTAGAACTTATGTTTTGCAATCCCACATTACTGCATATGTTCCCACAGCAGCTGTCAAAGACATCCTAGTTCAAGGGGATAGCGAAGGAAAAAGAGGAAGATGAATTGCAAAAATACAGGAGTACGATCTGGACATAAGGCCTACCAAGCTGATTAAGGGACAGGGACTTGCCAAGATGTTATCTGAATCAAATCATCAAGCCTTGGGCATTAATTTATCCATGATAGCAAATGAAGAATCTGAAAAAGAAGAAGAGCAGCAAGGACTAGAGATGGCCACTCAAAAGATACATATGAAATATCTAACTAGTCTTTGGTATAAAGAAATAGTTGAATATCTGTTAACACTTAGCTTTCCTCCGAGTTGTGATAAGATAAAATACAGAGCTGTAAGGATGAAATCCCAGAAGTATAGAATTGCTAATGGACAGCTATATTGGAGAGACCCTTCAGGTATATTACTATTATGCCTCACAGAAAATGAAGTGGAAAGTATATTGACAGAATTTCATGAAGGAATATGTGGAGGACATTACAGCTGGAGGGCTACAGCTCAAAAGATCCTGAAGGATGGGTTTTACTGGCCAAAATTGTTTACAAATGCTTTTTCTTGGGTCAGAGCATGTGACAAGTGTCAAAGGTTTGCAGAAAGATAGAAATCAGCAACCTTGCCCTTGATTCCTATTCATGTAAATGAACCATTTCAAAAATGGGGATTAGATTTTATAGGAGAGATACATCCCCCATCAAGTGGCCAATATAAATGGATACTAACAGCCACAGATTATTTTACAAAGTGGGTGGAAGCCATACCTACAAGAAATGCTACTGATGCCGTGATAATGAAGTTTATGGAGGAAAATATCATATCTAGGTTTGGCTGTCCTGCTAGAATTGTAGCTGACAATGCACAGGCTTTCAAATCTGCCAGGTTTTTAAATTTTTGCCAATGGTATAACATCATATTGACTCACTCCACGGCTTACTATCCACAGGGAAATGGCTTAGAAGAGTCTTCTAACAAAACCTTGGTGAGGGCCTTGAAGAAAACAATCAGTGAGAATCAGAAGAATTGGGATTCCCAATTAAAGTTTGCTCTATGCGAAAATAGGATAACCAACAAGAGAGCAACAGGGAAATCTCCCTATGAGTTGTTGTATGGGCGAGCAGCTGTGTTTCCTGTGCAATTGGCATTGCCAGTGGCACGTTTCATGCAAGAAAACCAAGAAGAATCAGATGACATGGTCAGAAGAATCAATCAGTTGGTCGAATTAGAGGAAACACGGAACCAGGTGGATCAGAGATTGTTAGAATACCAAGACAAAATGAAACATATATTCGATCAGCATGCAAGAAATAGGAAGTTCCAAATTGGAGATCTGGTGCTCAGATGGGATGCCCGGAGAGCTGAAAAAGGAAAGCATGCCAAGTTTGATCCCCTCTGGTTTGGTCCATTCAAAATTGTAAAGCAGGGAGGGAATAATACTTTTGTGCTGGAAAATTTACAGGGCGATGTGTTGGATGCCCCTGTAAATGGACAATTTCTCAAGCCCTATTTTCAATATTGATCCAGACAGAGCAAGCTGGATTGTAATATATTGTATATATATTTTCACTTCAGTTTTGGTTTGATGAGTGCGCTGATAAATTTTGAAGTAAAGTGCTGAAAAGCGGAAGATCAGTGGTCTGCAGGTTCTACAGGTTCTCGACGCATTCAAGTATGAACACGCCGTCCCCAGGTGGAGCCAAATGTTGTACCCAACCAGATCTTCATCCAATTATTCATGGGCAGTCTACTTAAATAATCTTGATCTTTTTCCTTGGCCTGTGGTTTTCAATTTTATATCTATTGTTACCAACTTTTTCCGCCTTCAAGCCTCATTCAAATGGGCCAAAATGCCATATTCAAACACTACATCAAGGCCTGGCCCCTTTTGCCGCAAGCTCAAACCACTTCCCCGCCATGCATCATTATGAAACTTTATTATAAAGTTTTATGTATATAAAATGTCGTCTATTAATTGCAATCGCAATGTTCGCTCCAATCGCGAGTTGGGTTACAATCGTTCCGATTAATCCATCGCAAATATTTGCGATGCGATTGATCGGGTCATCACGCCTCACCGATTACCCCATCACCCCGATCACTCCATCCTCCCCGATCGATCGCGTCGCACTTCCTCCCAGTTGCGATTGAAATCACCTCCATACCCCGATCTCCGATCGCGATTGACCTGCTGGGCCCCACCATATGATACTTCTGCCTGTCCGTATAAAAGGCCCTTTTCTTGGTAGATCGGAAATTCATTGGAATTCCAGTTTTAAAGGGGGATTCGCCCCAATCGCATCGGAAATTATCTTTGTGTCATCCCTTCCCTCTCCCTCTTCTGATGTCAATTGCGATTAGACCCCCGGGTCCCACTCCATAATATCCACGTCATCTCTTCCGCTAATCCTCCCGTACGCCCGCGTGTCATCTACATCCACCCCTGTCATTTGTGTTCTCCGTTGACACATCCTATCACCGAATTCACGTTATGTACCTCTTCCTCGTTTATTCAGTACCATTCCATTGTAAATCCTACCGCTGCCTTTCACGTCTCTGTCATTCTCTTGTATTTTCCACTGTTCCTCATTATTCACCATTTCCGCGTATCTTCACCGTCATACACATGTAACTCATCACGCCATTGTCCCAGTGCCTGTTTTCCTTAAAATGTTTGTGGATTTTTGCAGGTTGCAGCAACAGGGAGCCTCCATTAAATCACGTTCCCATTAACAGAGACCGGATGCATTTCAAAGGACCATTCAACAGATGCAGAATAATGGAGCAAAGATCCGGGAGATATACAGATAAGACCATCATTTATGGAAGCTAAATGAACATTTATTAAATTCCCAGGGCAATTCAAAAGGGGCGGGTGCTGGTAGCTGAAAACATAAATGAGGTTACAAAGAATATCAACAGAAGATCAAGGAGTTCAGTGTCCGGCACTGAAAAATATAACTTTCGGCTCCAGGCTCAAGGGACCGAGAGTACCATGCACGAACACAAGCAACCTCAAGGCTTTATCGCAGCAGATTTTCCCCCTCCAGCCAAGTACATAGCATTTGTATATTTTATTATTTGTGCCCTGTTTATAAGGGGATTTTCATCTTCAGCATTGATTTCTGAAGGATAATTGTAAATTGTAAAGTACAGTCATTTATAGTTATTCATTCATAGTGTGGGCGCGAATGTTTTCCACCATTTTATTCAAATTGAGTCATTAAGTGTGCTCCACCTACCTCCTTCTCGAGAATTCTCTTTCTTTTCTATAAAAGCCCAGAAATAAGAGATTAGAGGGGTTCCAGATTTCTATCAGCAGACTATGCAGTGAAGAAGCTTTTGTATACATTTTGTAATATTTCTGTATGAAGGTTCAGAGCCCGTAGGGTCTCAGTGAGGAGGAGCTATAACTGTAATGAGGATTCTGGTCTTTGGTATCTCACAGTATGTAATTTTCTCTTATGTGTTTAATACAAATTTTCATTTCACATATCTTCTTGTATCATGTTACTGGAATGCGAGTGGCTCACTGATTATAAATTAGGATTCATCCTAGTTGATGCCCATACTTGGATTAGTCAAGCGCTTTAAATGGGCTCAGGCATGATATACTATTCCATGTTCATTTCATCCATAAAGTTCTGCTATATTAGTTACTGTGGGTGGATGCTTTTAAAATGCGGGATTGTCAATGTGATTCTTGAATTGTATTATACATCTAGACTGGTTTTGTTGTATATCACAGGTATCTTTCTAATGGTGATATTTATATAACATTATTCCTCAGCATCATACTACGATATTTGATTTCTGATATCTTATTTGGTAGCCCTCTTCATTGGTTATCTGTGTATACAGCCTTTCATATTGATTTTATGATATTTCTACATATTCTTATCTTGTACCAGCAAGAAATTGGTCCCATTCTAATCTAATTTTAACATTCAGCAGAGATATTAGTGAATTTTGGATTGACAACTTAAGCTATATGAAAAGCTCCTTGCTATATTAAAATCTACTGAAACCTTGGTCTGTAGCAACTCAGGCGTCTGGTGTGGGGTGTCTAAGCAAGAATATTACAAGTCAGCGAAGGAAGAGGAAAGTTAGAAGATACCTTGGAGGCTATTGAAATTAAAGAAAGCCCCATTGTACAACCTATTGAGATCAAGGAGACATAGACTCAAACGAAAAACAAAACAGCCAAGAAATTAGAATTTGCTCATGATTATTCAGGTTTTATCTTAAAGCCTAGAAAACCATTCAAAAGATCACAACAGTCAAAGTAAAATATTCCTGAGCAACCATTGATGCCTAAACAATCACTAAGGAAAAATCTTCCATCGAAAGAAAAACTACCAGAGCCTCCAGAAAAGGTAGAATTAGTGAAGAGAAGTAAAGGTAAAGAACGAGTACAAGAAAAAGCTGAGGTAGAGCTTCTGCAAGAACATTTAAAGGATGCTAGAAATAAGGTAATAGAATCAAAATTGCTTTTTTAGGAATTGAAGAAAGGCATATCTAAGCAATTCGATTATTACAATGAAGTGGAAGATAGATCAGGAAATATGTTAAAGAGGACATTTCATCTACACAGGATGATTGTTAGGTCCCTATATTACTAGTGTAGTCCATTATTTTTGTTAATGTAACCCCCTTATTGTTATTATTGTACCCCCGTAAACCCAATATTTTTATGATTGTGCCCTTACGTTATTATTGTTAGGTCAGCTAGGATTATATTATGACCCCATGGACTCATATATATAGAAGGAGGTTTTTTCATTTGTATCATCCAAGAATTGTTCATTTATGTAATGTAAAGGAGGTTTCCCCCTTGAAGTGGCTTATTTCTAAGGCATTGATCTCTATTTTCTTCTATTTTTGGAGCTGGTTTTATAACATTTGGTATCATAGCTTTGGATTCTAGGGTTTCACTCCTCCAAATAGGTCATCAAGGAATTTTCACTATATATTGTTTTATATGAAGTTTCAAAAGCTGAAATTTTTATCACACGAAGCTGAAATCCTAAGGAAAGTTGTGTAAAAATTTCAGATCTTGTTTTGCAATATGCTCGTAGATATGATCTGTGGAAGTTAGGGTTTTTTCAAGCTCCCTAATTTCATCTCAAAGAGGTGACTGTATGAAAGTCGTCATAACTCGCTCTCTAAGCATCTGATTGGAATTCTGTAAAAAGTGGTCGCAAGTACACAAACTGTAGTTTCTATGTATTAGTTTTAGAGCTGAAGGAGGAAATAGTGACATGTGGCATGCCGTAACAGTTCACTCCACTGAACTAGTCCATAATTAGGTCATTGTGGGAGATTGGGCATAACTTTGTCTTGAAGAATCCAAATCAGGTCAGACCTGTGGCATTCGAAAGAAGATTCAGAGGGATACTACAGGACCGAATTCAGATATTGAAGATCAAAAATCACATAGGCAATTCAGTTTCAATATCGAGCTCCTCAAAAGCAAGAAAAATGTGTGTATTTTTTTTCGAATTGCATAAGTCTTGTTTGAAAAAACAGTTTGAATTGATTTCAAGGGCATATTGTAGAATAGATATCAGTATTGGGTTCTAAAATGCGTCATAAAAATAATTCAACACCCATTAAGCCTTCATAAGGCTCTACTATGACTCATGAAGATGAAGAAGTGCAACATGACATATTAAAATTACAAGAGCAAGTGCATCAAATTTGGCTCTCGCAAAGAGCAACACAAAATGAAATGGAAGTTTTGAAGAAAGGCATGGAATCTAAGATGGATGGTTTGAAGAAAGGCATGGAAGCTAAGACGAATGGCATGGAAGCTGGCAAGGAAGCTAAGATCGATGAAAAAATGAAAGACAACATGGAAAACATGATGAATGATCTAAAAGAAGACATGGACGGTTTGAAAAAGTTGATACAAGAAATGTTTCCTAATGGCGAAAATATAGTAGAGGAAACTCATGATGAGAACAAAATAAATGTTAATCATGATTTCATAAACTCTAGTGTTGGATGGAAGAACCACCATATTCCAAATATGGATATGAGGAAGTTTCATGGCAAGGATCCTGTAACATGGATACTGCAGATGGAGCAATATTTTGTTCTCAATAATGTGGAAAACACACAAAATGTACGCATTGGAACTTTACATTTAGAACAAAATACATTTTTTTGGTATCGATGGCTTTGCTCTCATAAAAAAATTGTCACTTGGTCAATTTTTACGGAGGAAATGATAGCACATTATGAGGATACAAAGAGAAACATTTAGCCAATTGATAAATCTCAAACAAAAGGGTTCAGTGGCGAAGCACATTTAGGACTTCCAAAAATTGAATATAAGAGTAACTGATATTCCAGAGGAACACGGGATTGATGTCTTCATAGGGTCTTTAAAGGATAACATCCAACATGAGGTTTGAATTTAGGAACCAGATTCATTGGAGAAGGAATTAAGGTTGGAGAGAAAAATTGAATGTAAAATTATGGCGACAAGGAAGCCTACCACTCACATCTATAAGGATGGAAGTGTTGCTACTCCTAGACTTCCACAACCTACAAGGTTGACGCCACAAAAATTGGAAGAAAAAAGAGCAAAAGGGGCTTTGCTACAGTTGTGATAGCAAATACACTAAAGGTCATAAGTGTGCTGAGAATAAATTATTTTACATAGATTGTGAAGAGGAGGAAGAAAATGAACAAGAAACTTCAAAAGAAGAGGATATACACCAGGAACCAACCCTAAAAGAAGAAGAAATGATTTCGGCCATATCGTGTAATGCATTGGCAGGAATTACCACTCCTCAAACTCTCAAGATAAAAGGACATGTCAAGAAGAAAAAGGTAATAGCGTTGATTGATTTTGGTAGTACCCATAATTTTATTCGTTGTAAGGTAACCAAGGAATTGAATTGTTTCCTATACCCAGCACCATAATATCAAGTGATGGTTGCAAATGGAGGAACTATAAATTGTTCTGGAAAATGCCATAATATCAAGCTAACCATGGGGGAATATGTATTGAATAGTTCAATGCTTTCCATTCCAATGGGAGCTGTTGATGTTGTACTAGGAGTACAATGGTTACAATCTATGGGGACGGTAGCTTTTAATTTTCAATAACTTTTCTTGAGATTTTTTTCGGAAGGAAAGGAAGTCGAATTAGAAGGTATCACAAGGAAGCCAAGAAAGATAATAAGCTCTAATGTCATGACAAATCTTCTAAATAAATAACAACGAGGCATAATTGCGCAATTATGATCACTAGAAGTTCCAACATCAAAATCATCTATTTCTCCAAATCTCCCCAAATTCTTGGACAATCATTCCAAAGTGTTTGAAACTCCCAAAGGACTCCCATATATTCGTGATCATGATCATACTATTCATTTGATTCCAGGAAGTGTTCCTCCAAACATCAGGCTTTACAGATATCCTTATGTCCAAAAGAGCGAAATTGAACATATGATTACAGAAATGCTAAAGGCTCGTATAATTCAACCTAGTCAAAATTATTTCTCTGCTCCAGTAGTATTGATGCACAAGAAGGATAGATCATGGCGCATGTGTCCGGATTATAGGGAGCTCAATAAGCTCACTATTAAAGATAAATTTCCCATTCCTATGATTCATGAATTATTGGATGAATTACATGGAGGAATTTATTTTACCAAGTTGGATATTCATTCAAGATATCATCAAATTAGAATGAAGACTGAAGATATTCCGAAAACAACATTTCGAACTCATGAAGGTCATTATGAATTTTTGGTCATGTCTTTTGGCCTTACCAATGCACCTTCTACATTTCAAGGGTTGATTAATTCCATTTTAAAATCCTTCCTTAGAAAAATTGTGTTAGTATTTTTTGATGATATACTAATATACAACAGGTCTTGGAAGGATCATGTTCAACATGTTGACAGGGTGCTCAAACTATTGGAGGAGAAACAATTATATGCAAAAACATCCAAATCTTTCTTTGGAGTACAAGAGGTGGAATATCTGGGTCATATTGTATCTCACAAGGGTGTTAAGGTGGACACTAACAAAATTAAATCCATTAAGGAATGGAAATTCCCCACAACCATAAAGCAGTTGCGAGGATTTCTCGGGTTAACAGGGTATTATCACAAGTTTTTTAGGAATTATGGGAGAATAACAACACCTCTAACAACATTATTGAATAAAGATGCATTTTCATGGACTCCTGAAGCAACTAAGGCCTTTGAACATCTTAAAGAGTCAATGTGCCTAGCACCGGCCTTAGTTATGCCAACATTCACAAAACCTTTATTGTGGAATGTGATGCCTCAAGAAATGGAATTGGTGTTGTTTTAATGCAAGAAGGAAGACCCATTTCTTTTCAAAGACATCCAGTCAAAAGAAAGTATTTATAGAAAGCTATGATAAGGAAATGTTGGCAATACTACATGCACTAAAGAAATGGTGACCTTACCTAATGGGAAGACACTTCAAGGTAAAAAATGATCATGATAGTCTTAAACACTTTTTGGAACAAAGACTATCTTCAGAAGAGCAACAAAAATGAGTCACAAAGATGTTGGGTTATGACTTTGAAATCATCTACAAAAAAGGGAAGCTAAATGTCGTTGCAGATGCATTCTCAAGAAAGGATGAAGAGGTGGAATCATTTCTTTGTGCCATTTCTATTATCCAGCCAGATTGGATAACTGAAGCAAGGGATGAATGGAAGAAGGACGAAGAAGTGTGGACACTCATTCAAAATTTGCAACAAGGTCCTATTACATCTGATACATTTAGTTGAAAAAATGATTCCTTATGGTACAAAGATCGCTTATATATTTGTAATAATTCCCAACTAAAACAAAATATTCTTTTGGAATTGCACACTTCTCCTTTAGAAGGACACTCTGGATTTTTAAAAATTTACCACATGGTGAAGAAATTTTTTTTTGGATGGCCTTAAATCTGATATTCAAAATTTTCTGGCGGAATGTTTGGTTTTCCGGTAAAATAAAGTTGAGACAATTAAGACCCAGGTTCTTCTACAACCTTAATCCATTCCAAGTCAGCGTTGGGAGGAGATTTCGATGGATTTTATCACAGGTTTACCTAAGTCCGAAGGAAAGAGTGTCATCATGGTAGTAGTTGATAGACTTACCAAGTATGCACACTTTTGTGCATTATCACATCCATTTAAAGCAAGTACAGTTGCTATTGCATTTATGTAAACAATTCAAAAGCTACATGGAAATCCAAAGATTATTGTAAGTGACAGAGATCCCATTTTTACTGGAAATTTTTGGACAAAATTATTTTATTGTTTGGTTACTCAACTAGCTCATAGCTCATCTTATCATCCTCAATCTGATGGTCAAAATGAGATAGTGAGTATTGGAAGGATATCTTCATTGTTTTGTATTTGATAAGCAAACACAATGGGTCAAGTGGTTGCCTCTGGCTGAATGATGGTATAACACTTCCTTCCATACTGCAGAAAAAATGACCAGATTTATGGAACTTTATGGATATCATCCACTATCCATCACATCATCTTGAAGAGAAAATTCTAAGGTTCAAGTAGTGGAAGATCACATCAAGCATCAACAAGAAGTTCTCCAACTCTTAAAGGATAAACTAAATTTGGCCCAAAATCGAATGAAACAACAGGCAGATCAACATCACAGCAACATAATATTTGATCTAGGAGACTAGGTATTTTTATAGCTACAACCATACAAAAAGATGTCCCTCAATAAATCTAAGAAGGATAATAAATTATCGCCAAAGTATTATGGTCCTTACAAGGTGTTGCAAAATATTGGTACTATGGCATACAAATTGGAGCTTCCTACTTCTTCGCGAGTGCATCTAGTTTTACATGTTTCATGCTTAAAGAAGGTCATAGGTGGCAAAATTCCAGTTCAAACAATATATCCAGAACTTGATGAGGAAGTAAAAATCATATTGGAACCTGAAGCACTCAAGGAGAAAAGAACTCAACATCTACGAAATCGATCAAGTTCAGAGTATCTCATCAAGTGGAAGAACTTAGCCACTGAAGATTCTACATGGGAGGATGAGAATTTTATACAAAAGCATCCAAAGCTACTCAAGCATTAAGTAAAACACTTTTTTGAAGGAGATGGGCATGTTATGTCCCTATATTACTAGTGTAGTCCCTTATTGTTGTTAGTGTAACCCACTTATTATTATTTTTGTACCCCCGTAACCCCAATATTGTTATTATTGTGCCCTTACATTATTATTGTTAGGTCAGCTAGGATTATATTGTGACCCCATGGACTCCTATATATAGAAGGAGGTTTTGTCATTTGTATCATCCAAGAATTGTTCATTTATGTAATGTAAAGGAGGTTTCCCCCTCGAAGTGTCTTATTTCTAAGGCATTGATATTTCTTTTCTTCTATTTTTGGAGATGGTTTCATAACAATAATGAAGCATCTATGAGAAAAAAATAGGTGGCTGCATGCAAAGAGGAGAAGGTTGCATGATCAAGCCAAAGACCTAGAAGCACAAATGGATATGATACAAGCTGAACTTTTGAAGAGGGGCCTAAAATTCGTTACTATTAATGATGATGTTGATCCATAAGCATGGTAAGATTACACATTTTTTTGGCTATATTATGGCTTATTCTATTATACAAGCATGCATTGGCTTCTATAAATGTTTTTGAGGTGATAGAAGGAATAAAGTGAAAAATATCAGAAAACTAGGTACTTCCATAGCAACTCACACGCTTGAAGGCATAAATTTTCTACGAAAGTGTTGTAGCTTTCCATGGAGGTAAAAATCAACCTTAATTTCAAAAAATAGAAGGTTCAAGGCATGTGTTTAACCCATTATCCTCAAGGAATACCCTTGAATAGTTAGAAAAGTTAAAAATTATGCAAAAGGGTTGATTTTGGTATTCTCTACGGAAGTTCACTACCGAAGTGCCTATACTCTATTCTTTTTTTCCAGCGTTAGGATTTTTTGATGATTTTGGAGCAGTAAATGTAGTGAATAAGTGGATAAATCACAAGGTAGGAATATACATATTATTATGTCTATTTTTCAAGAGGACAACTCAGAAATCAACCTCCATGTGGCTAACAACTCATCTAGTCAACAAAGCATACCAACTAATCAATACAACTCACCATCTCAACTCAAGCTCACGAAGTCTTAAATCCAGTCCATTAAAAAACCAACACCTCAACAGTTAGTTTGGTTCGATAAATATGACAAGCCTAGTTTGTTAGATTTTTGTTGGAGTTATTTAATGGTCATAGATTCCTATTTGAATACAAACTATATAAAATAGAAAACATCCTTATTAATTCTCCATGTGATGTAATCCTATTTGAATTAGGTCTCTAGGTCAAGGTATCGAAGTCTAGCCCAGGTGGTAGACCATTGTAAAGATACCTCACTCTATAAATGGGGGTGTTTTTGAGTTTGAAAGGGTTGATGAATGTTATGAGGAAGCTACTACGAAAATTTTCTTTATCAAGCTAATACACAATTTACAAAAGATTGTCTTCAAAAACTGAGATTCGTCTTGGCTTATTTATTTTTGTCTCTTTGTCTCTTCACTTTGTGTATTTTTATCAACTTCATAGTACTATGATTACTTTGAATTCATGATTTAATGCTCCAATTTCCTTCATATTCTATGTTTGTTGTAAAGGTTTATGTTTAAGTGAATTTTCCTTAGCTGCCATGGATACAATTTGTTAGTAATTGAATTTATTTAGCGGACTCCATGCCAAATGGTAGTTATCATTACATTATTTCACCTACAAATAAAGCACATAAAAATAGTACAGAGTTAGCCATATGAAAATTTTAATTTTATCTTGAATATTCCATTGTTTTCCTTGAGAGATCCCTCTCAAATTGGAAGGGCTAACTTCCAGTCAAAAGTGGTTTGAAATAGTTATATTAGGTTGATGGTTGACACAACCCAACTTGCTCTAGCCTAGTGATAAAAATAGTAATTATTCCATCTTATTGCAATGGATAAATAGTTTCTCCCCTATACCACCATCTCTTGAACCATTGATCCATTTTAAAACGAGACAAATTCCCCCTCTCTTCAATTGAATATTTATTATTTTTTAGTTTTCATGGATTGTTTCTTCATATTTTTATTATGTTTTTTACTAAATTTTGAGTTAGTGATGTGGGTTTAATGCTTTTTCAATTCATGGTTTTTAATATATTTGGATTTGGTACCATCTATATTTTAGCACTATTTTTCATTTTATTTTATTTTTTCTAGGTTAGAAAATGCACTTTCCATAGCATGATGGAAAAGAGGCTAAGTAAGTTCTATTTTATGTTATATCATAGTTTAATGATATTTTTTGAATATTAATTTCACTTTTCATTTTAAACTATAAAATTCTCTTTTTTTTGTTATTAGGATACATTGTCCATGGCGAACTAGCAGAGAGGATGGGTAAGTCACAATTTAATGGAATGTTTTGCATATTAGTTTCATTTTTCATTTCAAATTGACACATCTTCAATGTGGGGTTAGGGTTTTAGAAAATTTTCAATCTAGACATTAATAAATTTTAAAAGTAATTAGTTGAATGGAAATTGAACCCACCTATATTGGTTTCAAGCACTACCAAATAACAATTTATAGATATCTAGGATTATGTGTTCACTTAAATGGAAATTTATCCATTATGTTAAGTTAGTTTTGAAGCTATATGGAGTATGCTTGCAACTTCTAAAATTCTCAAATCTCAATGATAATTTAAAAAACATAACTACACCAAACAAAACAAAAAAAAATTGGATATCTATATACATCTATACATATCTTATAGATGTAATAACTTTAATAATCTATCACCCATTGATAGGGGTTTCACCATCCTTAACTAAATGCTAAAGGATTTGTTTTTCACAGTGGTAAATTTATCAGTGAAGGATTATGAGGTGGATTTGAGTTATTAATTATATTCTACATATTTTAAATTAAATAGAACTCATTAGGCTTATTAGACTATTGAATGTGACATGAAATATACATTCATTTGATAAAGAACATTTAGCTTTGGGAATTATGAAATAAAAAAATGATAAATAAGGGTATACGCAAAAGGGTTCTATAAATTCTTTCAAGTAAAAAGAACTAGTAACTAATCACTTAGCCTGGAAATGTGGTCATCTTAGGCAACCTTGGAATGGACATAATGAAACACTAAGCCATTACTACAACATTCAACCAAACAACGATATCAATAGAAAATGGAAAGGAAGAAACTTTAAGCATAAATAAATTGAAGAGTCCTTTAATAAAAGTTGAGGATTAAGATTTGTTAAAGAATGCCACAAAGTTTTTTGGGAGAAAAAATAAAGTAGGTCGATGTAGCTAAATAACATAAGGTCATATTATTAATTTCGAATAGAATATCTATGATAAAATTTAAGCAATTATTGAAATAAAATTAGTCATCAAAATCTAAGTATCTAGAAAATTTGACTTAATAGGAGTAGATGCAAAAGGAACATACTTGAAGATAGGAGAAGCAAGAATTCACTCAATTAGACAAACCAAAAATCTACTTAATAAAAAAAATGGCTCCACAAGCAATGTAATTCAAGATGTGAATATAGATACATTGTGTCACATTACAAAGGTTTTTAACACTAAAATAAAATATACAAATAAATATGATAATCGTTGCAAGCCAAGCAAACCCATATCAATTTGAGATGTTTTTCTTGAGTCTGAAGTGGATGAAGAAGTGATCCACTATAAATTATAAGAAACAAAAATATGTATTTCTAGGTAATATATGTGTATCTTAAGGGCATATATGGATTCCATTATTTTTACATCATTTGATAGTTAGTGAGATAACTTATACCCAAAAACACTTTTACATAAGAAATGTTGCAAGAGTTTTCTTTTGATCCATTGAATTTACCACTCATTTTGGCTAGCCAAATCAACCATGAGATATTGGGAAGATTCTTTGGGCTCCATTTTCACGTTTGTTATTATATATCCAAATATCTAAATCTTGCTCCAAGAATTTTCCATCCCAAACTACTTTGGAGGCCATTAGCCTAGTGCATAACTACATATTTCCTTAAGTATGGGAAATTGATTAAAAAATGAGAGATTATTTCTATGCCCTCTAAGTACTATAGACAATAGTTGGAACCGTCATAGCTAAGTGTAGAAGTTACGATTAGATCCAATTTATTGTTTTCCCTCCTCCCTGGCCCTAATAAGAATTTTATTTTGTCGTTGTTTGGGAGGGGGAGGACTTGATCAATGTCACTCTACTATGGGTTGTCTCTTAAAAATCAATTATATTTTTTATCCCTTAAATTTTTAGCTAGAAAAATTGACCATCCCTTTTTTTCTTGTTCAACCAAGTCCATGAACCCTACCCTTCCAAACTTTTACCATCCTAAATAGCCTCAAATGCTATTACCCTAGTTGCATAACAATCTATTTCTCTTAATATGTGAAATTCATCAATAAATGCGAGATTATTTCTATACCCTCCATATAGTATGGAAAATAGTTGGGAACCTACTAACATTTTCACTGTAATGTATACCAAGATAATATTTTTTTATTGAGGTCCAAGCATGAAAAATTTGTAATCTTTTGTAGTTGCTAGAACTTCTAAATCTAATCCCGTCAAGAATTATGATGATTTTTCATTAAGGATCACAATGATTTATAATCAAATTCACTAAGTATGCACCCCATATGGTATGTACACTCTATCAAAGTATATCCTACCACTATAAAAGACTAATCCCAACAATGATTAATTGGATAGTAAAAATATTCCATTGAGTAGCCATCCTCTCTCAAAGACATAAAGCTTTATTGAATAATCATGGTTGCTCCATTGATAGGTGGGTTGATGATAAAGCCACATCTGCTGAGAAATGGTAGTCTTGAAAAGGTAATAAATATTTGAACTCCCTTGGCATACCAAAGTTCCACTCCTTCACAAGTCATTGATTCTTACCTAAATGAACCATTGTTCCATTCCCAAACACTAAAATAAGCATCTTCCAATCACAAAAAAATGTTCTAATAAGGACTTCCAAAATTAAGAGCCCCCTTTATCTAATTTTTTATCCATTCTAAGTCATTACTCCATATGCATTATATTTTTTTTTATCTTGATGACAAGTTTCAATCCTCCCTTTTTTTTATTTGTTAGGTTAGAAACCTAGCAAGAAAAGGATCAATTTTGACTTATGCCTTAGTAAAATTGAGTAATTTTATTTTCCGCATTAGTAGGATGACTTGGATTTCAATTAGCTAGAGTGAAATTGCCTTGTCTCCTAGTTAGATGAGTAAATTTGAGTTTACAGGCTATGAGTAGAGTTGTGCATGTAAAGATGGCTAAGATTTAGAAATCTAGTTGAGTTATTGTTCGTTGAACTCAGTTAATTGAGCTCAAGTAATTAATTGGGTTAGTTTAAGGTCAGTTGAATATTTATAAATATTTTCAGCTCAATTGTCTCTCATTTATCTAATCAATCAACCCAAAATAGCCAAACATGTATGGAATTTGAATTTCCCAGTTGGAGTGGAGCAAAAGGAAATAATGTAAAATTAATTGTATACTAGTTGAGTGTACATATTTTTCATTGGAGGAAGGTGATCAATCCTTGGGAATTGCGCAAGGAAATATGGAATCCCCCTATTTTTTAGGAGCTAAATTTCTCTAGAATTATGTAAGTAAATAAGAGGTTGGTTGAGGTTTCAATTGGCTAAATATTGTCCAGAGATACTTATTCTTCACAAGAACATATTTACAGTGCAGGGTGTGATTCAGTCTTGAAGCGAGTCATTGTAATAGCTTATCATTTCATATGAATTAATGCAAAGAGGAAAAGGCTTTCTTCCCAGTTGGGTTCCCTTGTAAATCATTGTGTTCTTCTAATTTTGATGGTGCATGTCATTGCATGTGTCTCTAATTTTTTATTTCCATTCCGCAAAATTAAAGAGAAGAATTTGTGTCTCTTGTTTTCAATTTGAATTCTTGAGAATTTGCAATTTATATTAATTTATACATGGTATAAAAGAAATGAAATCATATTAGAAACTAGTTATTTAAGCCTTTCCTTCAAAAATTTTGAATTGCATGTTCAGTGAAGTAGTTTTTCTTCCATGTGGGAAAATGCCTTTCAATGTATTGAGATTGGAAAATTCTCTGGAGGGAAGCTCAAATTTCATAGCTTTAAAGGACAGGATGGAGGTTTTTCTCGATGATAATGCACTGCTAGAATATATTAAAACTGATATTGCAAAACATAGAGAGTCAGATGCACAACAGTTAACCTAGTGGAAGAAGGACGTTGCAGAAGTTGGGAGGATCATCCTAGTGTAAGATCACATAGTCTCAAATTTACATGGAAAGGACAATCCATTTTATATGTGGAAGACACGCGCTAAATTATTCAAGAATAGTAGTGGTGCCAAAAACTTAACATTGAAGGAGAAATGTAGAATTATCAGGATGCAAAAAAATGAACTCGTTGTCCAATATCTCTCTTAGTTCACACAGGTTCAAGATGAGCTTGGAAGTGTTGGATAAATTGTACCATCAACTTATCTAGTGAGCCTATCTCTCTGAGGCCTTCCAAAATCTTGCTACAGCTACGAGGAATCTATAAATGGAAGGAAAAAAATACCAAGCTGGGAGTGGTTGTGATCTGATTTGGTACAAGAAGACATCATAAGTAACACCCAAGATGGAGTAACATCCAAAGATGAGGAATAAGATCATTTTTCCTTGGATGGGAAGGGAAAGAAGTACCAAAGAAAAATACAATCTAGCTAGAACAATGGAAAGAGGAAGGACTTAATCAAGATAACATGTTTTCATTTCCACGAATACGGATACTATGCGACAAAGTATCCATGAAAGAATTCTAACAAGAATCCTTTAAGAGAAGAAATAGGTGAAGCATTAGCCTCATAGTTCAAAGTATACTTCACCCTAATTGACTACACGACGAACATTGTTATGGGAGAGTGTGGTACCTAGATTCAGGTTCCTCATTCCATATGACAAGATCTAAATAATTCTTCATTAGCCTAGAGGAGAAGGATCTCCATATTCACATCAAACTTGGTGATGACAGGAGGTACAGTACTCGAGGAATTGGCACTATAACCTTTAAGAGGGAGTCAGGATCCCATTTCCATCTGAAAGATGTCATGTATGTACTTGGGCTTAAGAATAGTTTAATTTCTGTAGCAATATTGGAGGATAAAGGCTATGATATTGTTAGTAAGGGTAAATCCTTTCTTAAACACGTAGCTATTGGGAAAGTGAAACAGTTTGGAGTTCATGTGAAGAACCTATACAAAATTCAGGTGGATGACTATGTTGCACTAAGAAGCAAGGAAGAAAGTGTGCAAAGTTGAGATGTTTGAGAAACAAAACATAAGTATTATGTATTTTTTGTTGATGGCTTTTCTAGAAAATGTTGTATTTTCTTCATGAGGAAAAAGGATGAAGTGTTTTCCAAATTTGTTGATTTAAGATCATTGGTTGAAGAGGATACTGGTAAAAAATTAACAGCCCTGAGAAGTGACAATGGTGGAGAATTTATTTCTAGCACCTTTAAGGAATTTTGTGCCAAAGAAGGGATTAGAGGAGGACTGATAACACCCCATAACCCACAATTAAATAGGGTGGTTGAGAGGAAAAACATGATCATAGTTGGAGCTACAAGGGTTATGTTGCATGATCAAGGTCTTTCATTGCATCTATGGGCAGAAGCATGCAACACTGCAGTTTATTTGCAGAACCAAAGTCCTCACCGAATACTTGGCATGATCACACACAGAGAATATTTTTATGGGAAAAAGGCTAATGAATTTCATTTTCAAAATTCCGAAGCTATTATGCATATTCATGTCTCCAAGGATAGTAGGAAGAAAATGGAGCCTATAACTAATTTGGGGTTCTTTGTAGGACATATATAACAGCCTTGGGTAAAAAATTCAAGTAATAAAGTTAACAAAGGTAAAACAATGACCATGGTCATGGGACACGTATTCCAAGAACAACATTGAGAAAAACATCCTAGCGTGGGTGTCCAATTCGTTTATTATGGCTATGGAAATTGGTAGAGGCAATGGCAAAGGGTTTGGAAAGGGATAGTGGCATTTATTGGCATTTTGTTTATGAAAATAATGGAAAATAAGAGAAAAGGAAGGTGAAAGGTCACAAGTTTCATGTGAGGAGGAAAATGAAGGAAAATAATTGAAAATTGAATAAAATAGAGGCCTCATTAATAAAAAGGCTTCTCAGGATCAGTGGGTACCTCTTGTCAGTTCATCATTTGGCAAAGTTTTGAAGCTCTCATTTCATATTCTCTCCCATACCCTAGGACACTTAGAGTTTTCTCGGAGCACTCTTGGAGGAGTGTGGCATACTTGAGATTTGGAGAAAGAAGGCAAAGGAAGAGTAGGAAAGCAAAAGAGGACATCAGGATCAACAACTAAAATGGTTTTTTCTTGCAAGTAGTGAGTTGTATGTATGATTTCCTTACTAGTTTTGGCATGCACGACACTTGCATGTGGTTTCTTGGTTATAATATTTCATTGGCATGGAGGATTTCCTGGATTGATAATGGTTTTTCTTAGCCTCGCCATTTCCTGGATAGCCATGGTGATGTGGGAATCTTTCACTCTCTTTTTTTTCGGTTGGTTCTCATGTTCCTTTAGTTGTGGATTGAGTTACTAGTTCATGTATCCTTGGTTAGACAAACGCTCTAGAGCCATATAACATCTTGGGTTGAGTTACTAGTCCTAGAGACTTGGTTGGACAAATGGTTTCGACCCCTTAGTGGATTGAGTTACTAGTCCTCGAGCCTTGGTTGGAAAAATGATCTGGAGCAGCTATGGGTTGAGTTGCTATTCCTGGTTGGAAAAAACGCTCTGGAGTCCTAGACAACTTGGGAAGAGACCAATATGGTGATGGTTAGTGATGTTTGACCGTGGGGTGGAATCATTATTTGAGTGTCGAGGTGGCTTAGCCTATGGACGCCATGTTTCAGTTTTGTTGTATTTGTTTCATGAGACCCCACATTCATGCTTGGAATATGGCATGGGGGTGATTGGCTGAAGAGAGAATTGGTTCAACCAATATATGCTTGGTTGGAATGCGGAAGTCCCAAACCTGGTTGGCCTTTGCATTCATTAATAAGAGCTTCTTCGACTCATTATTTTAGTTGTAATTGTATTGCTTCATATGTGGTATTTATGACTATCATATCCATGTTATTTATGTTGGTTATGAGTATGTTTTATGACAATTATGATGCATGGCTCTCATCATGTTTTGACCTTTAAATAAATTAACAAGGAATATATTCCCTAATATATGATATTGCAACTAATATTATAAGGCATCAATGTTTTTTAGAGATTCTTAGATAAGTATGAGACCCCTATACTCAGATCTATTGTTTTCACCTATACAATGCATATTTTTGACATGTTTGATGAAATGTATGTCATGGCTAGTAGGGGTCCATTTAAGTCCTTGTTCAAGTATTTTCATTTTATTTTTTCCATCTCACTTTTCGTTTCCGTAATTTTCATGTTTTTCTAAGGAGTGACTGGGTCCCAGCCTTGGTAAATATCCCTAAATATCACATTCATTGGCATAATACTAGAAGAAAAAGGCTACAGTCGCACTCAGGTAGGCTCATGGGAGTTTCTGGGGCTCTCATTCACTTGGAGTCCTTGGAAAGGGATTGAATGGGGCTCCAGGTCATTGAAATGTTGATTTCCCTTAAGGGTTGGTCACTTGGAATGGTGGGTTAGCTCCTATAGGTCTCATAGGACTTGTTAATGGTTAGATTGGTTGTCTTCCATTGGTTCCACTTCCTTAAGGTGACCTAGGCGGTTGAGTCACATCATAGTGGCCTCTTGTCACATGTTTACCCTGGTTGGCCAATTATCTTGGGTAAATGTGGGAGGAGGGTGTTACAGAATGGTATCAAAGCATGGTTCACCCCCTGGACTGGATGGGTGGTGTGTTGGTCATGCATACATGGCGGTTTCATATGTGTTTTGTATGCTTGTATTCTATGTGTTTGTTGTGTATTCATGGTGGTGGTCATGGTAGTAGTTGTATGGCCATGTGAAAGTTGACGGTGTTGATGCAGCATCTGTTGCCATGAGTATATGCTGGTTATGCACTATTTATGCATGGCATGTATGTATTTGTGTTGTTACAGATGTTTTTATGCATCCATTATAGCTAGTTGGTGTTGTGCTTGTGGCATCATGCATGGTAACTAGATGAAGATTAACATGATGTCTATATTTTGTTATGATTATGCTTGTATGAATTAGGCTAATATGGTTGATCTTGTAGCCGAGATATTGAAAACGCCTTAGATGCATGGCCTGATTTGTGTACTTTCAAAGATCTATTTGATACAAAACCTGAATAAGAAAAGGTTGATCTAAAATTAAATTTTCTTCAAAAAAAATTAACTGAAGGAGGAGATGCTCTTGAATACATTTCCAGGCTTTAAAACATTAAGCAATAAACAGAAAATGTTGAATTTCCAACAGTAGATGACAGTTTCATGACCACAATTTTAATTGTTGGATTGCCTTCTTCTTACACTCATTTTTTTGAAACCATACAAGTAACCAAAAAGTTAGATAAATTAAAGTTGGATGAGTTAAGTGAAACGTTAACTCAACATGATAAAACTTTTGGGAAGAAGAAACAAATTGGGGAAGATGTTTTCTTCACATAAGCCAGTGTAAGTAAATCCTCAACTGACAGTTTTGGAAGTAGAGGAAGGGGGCATTTCAATCAAAGTCCAACAACACATACTAGACAAGGTCGTGGTCGAAGCTAAAGTAGAGGGAACAACTTCAATAGAGGCAACAATTCAGGCATAGGAAACAATCAAGGCAGAGGCTATAATCAAGGAAGAGGACAAAGTCCAGGCAGAGGACAAGCTCAAAGCAGAGGTCAAAGCAAAGGTAAAGGACAGAATCAAGGCAGAGGCAGAGATTTAAGTCAAACTTTTTGCAGAAGATGTAGCAAAGTTGTCCATTTTGTTAAGGATTGTAGAACTTCCATTAACAAAATTCCAACGTTTCATCAAAGAACAACATAGTTTGTAAATGATCAAGATGATAATGATTGTTAGCCCCCCTTTAAATTTTTTACAAGCAAACAGGGGGCTAAAATGTTTCTAAGCCTTCAAGGAATGCATTTCCTCTAAAAACACATCATCCTTGAAGTCTCTTGTGCCTTTCCCTTTGATAAATTCCCTCTGTTGACTCCCATTATAAGGTCTCACTGATTGCAAAAATTTGTGCTCCAAAAGGCCTACTTTTGCCCCTTGTACCCTTGCAGAATGCCCCATTTTAACCTTTGTTTTCCCCTTGTCAAATTCCACTATGATCCCCTAAATCCTCCCAAAATCCCCTTTACATCCTGCAGACACCCCTTGTTTGGCCTAATTTCCCCTTGTTCCCTCTATCGTTACCTAATTTTTCCCTCAAATTTCATTAAAATGGGCCAAAATCCATTTTCCACACTATGAGGTCTTAGCCCCCTTCGGCTGGCCCCTAAAACTGTCTCCCCCCATGTGATCTGGGCGTTAGAACCACCTGCCAGCCCGAAAAGCGCTTATCTCAAATATGTATCGGGAGCGTTGTGAGCCATTGATCTGCACCGATCGGACGGTCATCGCGAGCTCCATAGCATCCATTACCCTACCCTTTCACCACCGGTTCGTCGCATCATAACCGTTCATTTACCCGCAGATCTGACGGTCCAGAGTCCGCCCGCCTCGATGGTCCCCACGCTAACACGCCTATTCGAAAATCGCCTGTATCTATCGCACCGTCGTTGGGAGCTAGGCGGTATTTTTATTTTCGGAGCGATTCCACTCACCGCCCGACACGTGGCTCCGTCACTATTTAAAAACCGCCCCCCATCACGCATTATCGTTCGATAGAAAACCCGACGCGATATGCACGTGCACCGTCCAATCCAGAGCTGCCCATCCAACGGTGATCGCTCCACGAAGTTGCATGGGGGATAACCCAAGGCATCTATACCCCGAGCCCACCATCCGTCGCCCTCTGCCTAGCGACTCCACACTCCCTATGATCCAAAGACTTGATGACTCCACTAGTGGAGGACTCTGAACTGATTGAGAAGAAGCAGTAGCATTCTTTGCAAAGGCATGAATCCAAACATGGACAGGGATACAAAGTATGATGCTTTGTATGACCAATTAAATGAATTAATAGAAACGTTTGGTAAAGTGCTGGAGATGTACATGGCTAGTCTGAATGCAAATGATTATTATTTAGAATAGCCCATGCCTCTTCCAGAACAAGAACAAACTCAAGACCGAGAAGATGAGCAAGACATGTATGATGCTCGAGAGTCTATAGAAGACGAAGAGGAAAGTGATCAGGAACTGCCTGATTGCTTACCTATGTCTTGTGTTACACTGACTAGAGAATATCAGAACCTAATAGAAAAAGCTAATAGGGAGCGCTACTTCGAGGAAACAAGGGACCACATAGAAGAGGCAGAATCTGATGTGGAAGAAGAGGCTCAAGAAAACATCCATCCTCCAAGTCAACTAATACAAGAGAAAGAGGACTGTTGGTCTTCTGTCCATGATGAGAGGGAAACCCCTCTTTTGACAGAAGAAGAGATTGATCATATATTAAACTAGCAGTTCACCTCAGAAATATTTTATAGAACACATGCTCCTTCTCAGGCATCTCCTGAGTTTGATGGTACAGATCCAGAAAGTTCCTCTGTGGATAAGGACGAAGAAAGACCTGCTGAGAATCCGACAGGTTCGATTGGTGACATTGCTTACGATTATGACTTTCCCAGTTATGATCTATTTGATGATGATTGTTTCCAGAGAGAAGCTGAGCTTGCAGAGCCATCATCAGTAGACCCATGGGAGGAAAGCCAGGGCCAGCAACTTCAGAGAAGCAGTGACCCCAGTCAGCCTATCTATGACACTGATGGGGAAAGTTATGAAAGCATCAGTGATGAGTGTCATGAGAGCGGAGGACAGCAGTCTTTATCTTTAGAGGATGAGGAGGAAAGCAAAGAAGATATTCTTGAGCAAGATGAAAATAACGAGCCTTCTCTTGAAAAAGAGGAAGCAATGGAACAAACTACTGCTCAAGAATACATAGATCTTTTCACGGAGCTCAGCACATCAGAGCAGAACATATCAGAGCTGCAAGAGGACTCAGTTGCAATATACGATGAGTCCTCCAGTTCAGAAAATGAAAAAGATGAGGGAGATTCTCTCCCTCAAGAGAGTCTTCTTCTTGATCCAGTGGAAGAAGAAGAGATCCTGATTGAAGCCTGCTTGCCAAATATTCATAGCCAGGTATCTTTTCATGATCCTTATGCTCATTTCTTGCAAACATTTGAGGAAGGATCAAAGGTATTTTTGAGCAGCATGTTGCAAACAGAAAGAAATTTTTTCAAAGCTGCTGTTATTGAACAAAAAGAGTGGGAGCTACCCTGCCTATCCAACCTGCTCAAGGAGCTGAGCAGAAAGGACCAGTCATGGGATCACTTGATGGACTGGTTAAATTGGAAGAAAATGTGTGTAAGATAGACTTGTAAATATGTCAAGTTAGTGTAGGGTAGGTAGGAAAAGCTCAATAAAGCTCAGTCTGTGAACATGTAGTTAGTTGTTTTAATTTCTGCAAAGTCCAGCAAGTCAGACAGTCTAATCCTGACTTGGTTGTTTTTCAAAATATGTTATAGAATGTAGAGAAGAAATCTACTGGACAGTTTAATCCCAGCAGATATTAGAGTAGGTAGAGAAACATATGAGACCAACAATCTAATCTGGTCTCGTGGAGTGATAAGGGTAGAAGTAGAATATGTTTATTTTCTTGCTTGTAAAAATTGATGATGTAAAGGGTCTGCAAGTCCAAATGCACCCAGAAGAAAAAAAATGGTAGGATTGTAGGATGGGTAGGTAGATTGTTTGGGTAATGTTTCTGCTAATTGATGTCTTCACAATTGTGGCAGCTGAAAATCAAAGAAGAAAGGTGGCTCAAGTAGTAGGCAACTGGCCTACTCTAAAGATTTATCTTCTGAATTCTTGACTCCTTCAAGAAGAAGTCATCCCCATGTGGAGCCACTGTTAGCCCCCCTATAAAATTTTGACAAGAAAACAGGGGGCTAAAATGTTTCTGAGCCTTCAAGGAATGCATTGCCTCTGAAAACACATCATCCTTGAAGTCTCCTGTGCCTTTCCCTTTGATAAATTCCCTTTGTTGACTCCCATTATAAGGTCTCACTGATTGCAAAAATTTGTGCTCCAAAAGGCCTAATTTTGCCCCTTGTACCCCTGCAGAATGCCCCATTTTAACCTTTGTTTTCCCCTTGTCAAATTCCCCTATGATCCCCTAAATCCTCCCAAAATCCCCTTTACATCCTGCACACACCCCTTGTTTGGCCTAATTTCCCCTTTTTCCCTCTATCGTTACCTAATTCTGCCCTCAAATTTCATTAAAATCAGCCAAAATCCATTTTCCACCTTATGAGGTCTTAGCCCCCTTCGGCTGGCCCCTAAAACCGTCTCCCCCCATGTGATCTGGGCGCTAGAACCACCCACCAGCCCGAAAAGTGCTTATCTCAAATATGTATCGGGAGCGTCGTGAGCCGTCGATCTGCACTGATCGGACGGTCATCGTGAGCTCCATAGTGTCCATTACCCTAGCCTTTCACCACCGGTTCGTCGCATCATAACCGTTCATTTACCCGCAGATCCGACGGTCCAGAGTCCGCCCGCCTCGGTGGTCCCCACGCCAACACACCTGTTCGAAAACCTCCTGTATCTATCGCACCGCCGTTGGGAGGTGGGCAGTATTTTTATTTTTGGAGAAATTCCACTCACCACCCAACACGTGGCTCCGTCACTATTTAAAAATCCCCCCCCCCCCTCATCGCACGTTATCGTTCGGCAAAAAACCCGGTGCGATATGAATGTGCACCGTTCGATCCAGAGTTGCCCATCCAACAATGATCGCTCCATGAAGTTGCACGGGGGATAACCCAAGGCATCCGTACCCCTGGCCCACCATCCGTCGCCCTCCGCTGCAGTTTCAGCTGTCGATCTCCTCCCGAGATTGGACGGTCCAGATTTGATTGCATGTCCCGTCGTTGACCGCTCCTGCCACGTCACCCATTCCACATGTTTCATCATATTTCTCACTTGTCCATGTACATATATGCGTTCAAAGTTCAGGTTTTAATATTTTACGTTAAAATGTTGCGCCACCATTCTGCAAGCCTCCCACTGCGTTTTCGCCATCACCTCACGCTCTTCCGCCATTTTACCAGTCTGCATGACCATCCTCATCGTCCCGCTGCATTCACCCACCCCGTGCATGAATTCTTGACAAGTTTTGTGTGTTTTTCAGGGTTTCGGGCGGCAATAAACCACCATAATTCACAGTCTCTGTCACAGTAACAGAGAACACAGGAAGACCATGTTCAGAGATCGAAATCATGAAGAAATGTCTAAGAACATGTTATGACAGGACTAGCATTAAAGGAACAGGGTTTAAACTCTGTAAAATCTTCCCCAGAGCCATTAAAGCACAGATTTCGCAGTCAGAGGCAAACGAGAAAGCGACAAAGAGTATCAGTGGAAAAATAGAGCGTTTAAGGCCTGTAATTGCAAATTATAAGCCTTAATCCAATTATTCAAAGGCAAGGTACCAGAATCAAATACCCCGAGGATCGATCAAAAGGTCCAAGGCACAGAAAATAATACTAAAGGATTTTCACATCAGCAAAAGGTTCTTTCCATAAAGGACAATGCGCCCATACAGTTCTCATCCTATGTCGTGTTCTAGAGAGATTTTCCAGCCCTGAAAATAGTCCTATGCCACCGGCGCATTACTTATGTAGTATGGCAGACCCTATCATCATTATTCTGCCTTTTTATGCAATTCACCAGAACACTGCAGCGAGTACATCAGAGACATACCTGGAAGTAAATTATAGCTTAACGAAGACCATTCTTCTCATCCAAAGAGTACCAGATATAAATGCTCAGAATTTAAAACAGAACGAGGCTTCGACCCTCTCCCTCTTTTGAGTTTTAATGCTACATTTAGTTCCTCACCTACCTTCTCTGCTCCACTCAAGCTATAAGAATCCTCGAGAGCATATTGTAAATGGTTGTTGTTTGGTTGTTGATGTTGTAGTTAGAGGGATTCATTTTGACTGTTAGAATAGTTTGGGAGGGAGTAGCAGAGTAGTTTCTAATGTAGTAGGCTGGGAGGAGAAAGTCTGGAATGTAACAACTATTGAGCTCAGTGTATGTGATTGGTTTTCCATCAATTAATCAAGCACATTTATTTGGATCTTGGTCTATTACTACGGGTGATGTTTCTCTTATCTTATCATTTAATTACATTTTCATGTTGTTCATTGGTCTTCTGGGCTCGCATCATAAATATGGCATAGGATTTACCCTTTTTAGGTACCCTCTGTCTCTGTTCTCCTTGCCTTAAATGTTTTCTACTATATGTATTATCTGAGGATTGATTTCACACTAATTTCACCAGTGTAGTAGTTCCTTATGCTGCTAGCTGATGTATGAATTAATGAAATCTATCTTTAGTTTTTCTTGTTGGGTTTAAGCTGGAAGATTTGGGAAACTGGGGATTAGAGTTAGCCCTGTCCACTAGGGTCCTTGTGCAACCAGCTGGCCTTTCTAAGATCTCTTGCTGGTGTCAAAGCATTGAAGGTTCAAAGTCCTTCTCTGATCTACAGACCCCGGCTCTATTAAACTTATCTCTGTTTTCCCTTGGAGCATGCTAAAGCTGACCTGGAGTTAAATGACCTCTAGTCCGATCTATAAGCTGCCCCTTTGTCCCTCCATTGAAAGTTGCCTTTGAGTATGTCCAAGCAGGTCTGGAGTTAAATGACCTCTAACCTGATCTATAGACAGAAATTAGGTTGCTTTCCTTGTTTCACTTTCAAACCTTAATTTTTCATCCCACCATCTATCTAAAAAGATCCTTTAGTGTAGATGACTTGCCCTCTAAAAGCCTGGGCTAGTTGTTGCAAGTAATTCCCTTTCATGACTCCATAGCCCAATGGATGGCACTTTCTTGACCTATCCTCTTTGCTGAAACATCCTGCTGTTTTTTTCCTTTTCTCCCATTACTTTCTCAGTCTATGATCTCATGACCAACCCAGCAACCAACCAACCAAATCATTTTAAAACCCCCTTTGTGCTTCATAACTACCCTAACATCTCATTTTGAGCTTCAAAGATATACCATTCTTTGTTTTACTGGAGAGATCCCTCTCCGAGTCCAGGAGGGCTAGATCCTAGGGCCCCAAAGTGGTTATGATGTTGTCTCATCTTTTGGTCTTGCCAATCTGGCCAAAACATGGGAACCCCAACAATGATGACTTAGAATATTTCTTCACAAACTCATAATCAACTGTATTACAAGTCTCCCCTTCTCTTAAAAGTGATTATGAAGATGCATGGATTTTAGATACAGGAGCAACCCAACACATGAATTTTTGATGTGACTTCTTTTGGAAATTCCAACGAAGTCATGTCAATTCAATCTATCTTGCTGATGATATAAAACATACTCCTTATGGAAAAGGTGTAGTTAAAGTTTAACTACCTAACATTGGATAAATAATGATTTCAAATATATGGTATGTACCAGTTGTTGTCTTTAGTCATGACTTGACAAGCAGACATCATGTGATCATGGAGGATGGCTTTGTTAAAATCAACTCAATCAAACAGAGCATGAAAATAGTGATGACATGTTATGAAGATGGAAAATTGTTAAGGATGAAAGGGAAAATTAATCCAAGGAATTCTCACTTTGCAGGAGCATCAAGTACAAACATTTCAACTATAATATTGTGGCATGTTAGATATGGACATCTAAACTTTGAAAGTCTCTCTCAATTGTAAAAATAAGGAATGGTTAAGGGACCTCCAACCTTCAAAAAGAAAAATGAAAAATGTGAATCTTGCATTTATGCAAAATAAAATCGAGATAATTTTCCTACTAGTTCATGGCAAGCAAACAGATGTTTTCAATTGGTTCACAGTGACATATGTGGACCCTTAAAAAATTCACTAGGAGGATGCAGATATTTCTTACTCTTTGTTGATGATTTTAGCAAGATCACTTCAATATATATTTGGAAGAAAAAGTTAGAAGCATTTGATAAGTTTTAAATTTTCACCAACTTGTTGAAAATGAATTCAAAGAGAAGACTGACACTCTTAGAACAGATAATGGAGGGGAATTCACTTGTAAGGGTTCCAAGCATTTGCAAATGGAGAAAAAGCCTAAGAAGTACTCGATGAAGGGAAAGGAACATTCCCTTGCTGACCAACGGAGAACTGACTCCCTGCTCCTAATGCTGTAAAAACAGGGTTCCATCCTGAAAAGACATTAGAGCTTTGACCTCCAGAAAAAGGATTGAAACCTTGACTCTGAGAGGTGAAAGGTAAGGATCCTAAGGAAGGGTTTGAATGAGGGATGTGCCCACTTCCAAATGGGAACCCTTGAAATGAAGCTGATCCACTATCCATAGAAGGTATGGGTGCAAAGACAATTGAAGCAACAGAAAAGGAGAAAGAAGGAATTCCACTAGTGGGCATTCCATAATAAAAGGGACCAGATTGAGAAGCATGTGCCTGGGTTTTTCCAGAGCTAGACACAATAGCACTAGAAGTGATTGTCGATATGGAAATAGTTCCTCCTCCTTCAACTGAAAGAGGAGTCTGAACACTTGCAATGTTCATAGCCGAAACTGTGTTCCCAGTCGTGGCCATCGAAAGAAAGGGATATGATGGAAAAGGACTAGCCAGTCTCTAAGACTCAGGCCCAATGTACCGAAGAACGTCAAGAGAACTAGCAGGAAGAGGATATGGAAGAGACTCAATAAGCTAAGGAACTTCCTCTACTTCAACTTCTTCTGCTGGAAATAAAACTTTAGAGATCAGTGGAGCACTCCTCTCTACACTGACACTGACACCAGAACCACCCACAGAAACAAAAAGCCCTAATGGAGGATCACTCTTTGTTGTGTTCGAAACCACCAAGTGAAAATCACCCACCGAATTACTCCTACGCCTTCTTTAAGAAGGCTCGGCACTCGCGGGAGAAAGCCCACGAAGCCTCCTCAATCAACGAGGCGATTAGTCAACCACTTTAAGAGATTAATTTTAGACTCAAAAAATATAAGAAGATAAGAAATCTAGGAGCAAAGAGCACACTCTAAAAATTTCCTAAGATACAGCCATGCAAGCAGCTCTTAGGTATTTCCACTCTGGGTGATGACCACCGGACACCAAAATACAAGAAAGTGAAATAATAAGACCTTCCGAAAATAGTCTAGGGTAATTACGCCCTAGGCCTACTAGCGAAGGTAACATAAATAGTTACACTGACCTCCTAATAACAACCTTTGCTGGTGCAAGTCCCCAAGCTTCGCAAGGGCACCCTCCAGAAGTACTGATGGAAGTGATGCAACGTCTGTCTCAGGTACCACGGGTATTCCCCCTTGTAGTCACCTGTGTGGTCCCTAGGATAGGAAACTAAGGGCAAAAATTCGTATCGGCAGTCGGGCGAAACGGTCTTAGATCAAGATTCAACATATAGGAGAGGGGGTATCTCTCTTCTCTGACTGCACTATCCCTCACGCTTGACTCTCTAGAGGAGAACTTTCCCAATCCACTTAATGGTGTTGGATTTCGCTCTTTAATAAGCTTTCTATGTTTAATATTTTGAGCGACCTTGGAGAGTCAACTCTCCACTCACCTAATCCAAGGCCCTACAACCTAGCTAGTTGGCATATGATTAATGACAATGATACAAAACTTCTACTTAATTTTAATTATATCGCTTGTTTTAAATTGGTTGTTACTTAAGTCAAGGGTATATGGAAGTGAAACTGATGGTGTTTGTTGACGCAGAAGAAATCAATGAAAACCTACCTACATGCTAATGCAACAATATCCTTTTGATGAAAAGCGATCTCTACATAGGTTCTACAAAACTAATTAAGCAAAAACTTTGTTTTTTTCTTTTCTGTTACTCACATTTCACACGATCTAGAAAACTATAAAAAATACTAAAAGTGCTCAAATGCACTTAATGCAACCTACCAATGATATGCAAATTCTAAGATGCTAACTCTAAAGAAGCGAAAAAGTGTCTCTAGAAACTAAATGGTTCAATCACTTTTTGACAGAAAAACAAGGCTAGTTCCAAATAGAACTCCTATGCATAAGAATGCCAAAATTACTTGATATAAAAGAGAGAAATCAAGAAAAGACTTCCTTCAAAATCAAGCAAAGAGCCAAAGACTAGAAACCAACGAAAAAGCTTCAAAAGAAATGATGAAACGTAAAATAAAACTCAAAGCAAAAGCTACGGAAAACACAAATGTTTTTTGGGCTTTTCACTTATAATGGAAGGAAAAATATTTCAAGAAGACAAGTATAAACTACCCAAGAACCGAAATCAAACAAAACAAGTCTCAACAAGGCTTCAAAGTGCTCAAGCCAACTATGCTACTTTTGTAGCGGGACTCAAATGAGCAAAAAGAAGCACAAAAATCAAATAATTGATTCAGTACAGTAGCACAACCTTTCAGCGAACAAAAACTCAAAAAACCAAAAAGAGATTCTTCAAGATTCGCAAACAAGACAAGTCCAAGAAATCAAGAAAACCAAGATAGGCCAAGAAGGAAAAAACCAAAAGCGAAGCAATGCATAGGGCCAAGAAGAGCAAACAAATAGAGGCTCATTGTTCTGAATGACCAAAATAGCCAAGAAACTTCAGGAAAAGATCTTGGTGCTTCAGCCGAAATTGCAATCACACAAAACATGCAATTTAACAATGGTTAGGTTTTCACAAAAACAAGAGAGAAATGGATATGGAATCACCATAAACACAATCTAGACACCTTAAAGACACCATAGGAATGGTTCACCACAGAAATAAAATACTACAGAGGCTGGAAACTCAAATTTTCAAATTTTCCCAGGCATACGCGGTTTTGCAGTGTGCAACAAGCGTGTATATGTGACTGTAACCGAGGAAACTCGCATATACGCGGGTCCCTTTGGAAAATACAGGAGGTATACGCGATTTTGAAGAGACTAAGTTGCGTATGGAAATAAATATAAGAAAAAAGAAAAAAAATTCAAGCCTGATCAAGAGACCAGGTGTTCTATCTGATTGAAAAAAGACTTACTAGACTGTAAAAAGTGATAAACTTGTCAGGGAACCTACAAGACAGATAAAACAACCCAAACTAGGAATTACCCATTTCTTTTGTGGGTAATGTTACCCTAAGGTCTTGGGTTGATAAACCTTCAAGGGTCAGGGGCATGTCATTACAAGAAGGACTCACTTAACCAACTTCTATGCTTATAACTAGAAACTACAGGTTGCAGACCTTACCCAGATATCCTTCGGTTGTAGTAGATCTCACGGGGTACAAACCCCCTGCAACTCTTTGTGCTCTGAAATCTATAAACCAGCAAAGAACAAGCACAAAATCCTAGTTGTACAGCATATATATGTTCTAGATGTTAGTGAAAAGCATGCATAATCTCATAAAAAAATACTAAATGAACGATTTAAGATCATTACACATGTATAAAAGATTTAAATTGACAAATAAACATCAGGAACAGGATGGCACTTTTTTTATTAATGACATGTATAGTAAACAAATGTGGAGAGATCACCTAAAATCTGCCACAACCTTCGAGCATACCTTCCTCTGGATCCATCCAACCCTAGCCTCTCAAAACTTCTTCCAAGAATAATGCACAATGGATGTCACATAGGGTGAGTGAAAATCTCAAGGAAACAAGGGTTTCCTGAAAATATCTGGGAAGTGCAGGAGGCATGGGGAATATATCAAACTTGGACAGGGCTCCAACAACGTATAATATATATATTTCTCTCTCTCTTCCTCCCTTAGGCCATTCCCTTGAGGGGCTTTTATACTCCCTCAAATTAGTTTTCACAGTTGGGAACAGTTAGGCCACGGGCTGGGGTAGTTAATTTACAGGAACAACCGTAAACCCCGCCTCTAAAATAAGGAAATTATATATATTTTTAATGTTTTAAAAAGGAATATGGGGTTCTCTATGTATGGACTCACTTGTATACATGGAAAATTCTGGGTAGAGTCGCATATGGGTTTTAAGAAACTACTTTTTGAGAAATATGTCCAAGTCCAAAGGGAAAGGTTGCCCAAGGCCAATGCATAAGTCATCAAGTATATGATGGTGATAAATTATGCTATAACAGAAGCCCCCCAATATATGAGGTCAGAAGGGGTACATGATGGCTGAAATGTATTATGTGCATAGAAAGAACCTTGAGAGGACTAGAGAGGACTTCACTAGATTTTAGCCTACCAAAAATCCAGTGAGAGAGATCAGAAAGATAGCTCATGTCTGAGGCGAACATACCCATGCTCAGTGAAATAAAAGCATGTCCACATATAAAGTATAGTGCGGATCCAATATGTATACAAGTATAGATGAAATGTAAAGTACATAGTGAATCATTTGATCACTTCCCGAAAGTACAAGTCAAAATCAGGTCCAAGTATCACATATAGAAAATTGATCAATGATGCTGCAACGGATATCTGATCACAAAAGTCACAACTGAATCTCCAAGTACCAAAACATAAGTGGTGGAAAAAATGGTACAACACGCAACTCGGGATCCAACACATAAGATGTTGTTGTGATGAAACTGCAACATATAAGGGTTGGTGATGTCACTGGCAGAAAACTGAAGGAGTTGTCAAAGTGAACCAAAGCATGTTGATGAAAACTCGAGGTCTTCACTGATCACCATGGCACATTTATACACAATGGGAATAAATGAGCTGAAGTAGAACATGTGAAAAATCGTTTGATTATCGGTCATTGATGTATACCGTTAACAAATGTGAGACAACCCACTGATAATGATAATGAGTGTAAAGGTGCCCCAGTACAATCTAGCAAGTACGAATGAATGAGGTGAAGTCAAACACTTGAAATAATCTATTGATCAGGAGGCCATGATGTATCCTCATTGTCAATAGTGAAGAGTCTGCCACTAATGACTGCAAACCCTAAGGTACTGACAAAAAGGACTCTAGACCTTATTCCGAGAGCGATGAGACGGAGTCGATGGGAAAATATCTGCTGGAAGGAAGGAATTAAGGCATCCCACATCAGTCCAGCGCGAGTGTAACCCACAAGCCAAGATTTGGAAGGAATCAGATGAAGTAAAGTGAAGTAACCAACCTGAAGTACGTTTCCGGCATGCACAAGATGAAGCTAGCGCACTGCAAAAACCCTCTGAACCAACCAATAATGAAATCTGACAAAGAGGCGAGATATCCACCGATAGGGTCAAATGGAGATCAATGTACTGCAAGAATCCCAGGTGTGATAATGTAAGTTGAATTCAAACACAAGGGAAACCACTCAGTCAAAGACCCATGATGATGATCAAATTATGAGCACAAGGTCACCTATCAATGATGTAAATAGGGCCAGGGTGCGGCTCTAGGTTTACTCTTAGAGCAATATCTCGTAGTCGATAAGAGACAAACCCGCCAGCAAGAAGTCAGTGGAGACCTTCTTAAACCAGCATGAGCAAAGGACCAAATATCTAATGTGATAGAACAAGATACTGACAAGACCGAGAAGGCCGAATGAAAAATGAGTCAAGAGACACCGTAGAAATGCCGACGCAGGTTAACTTCCCTTGAAAAAAATCACGACTCATGTTGACTATGGAAGCATATGATAACTTTGTATAAGTTTGTCATGTAGGAGGCATAAACAAACCCTCAATATCATTGGAAGAGATAACCAACCGGGGGAGAACTGACTCATGAAACAAGGTTATGTCTTCTCCCAAGTAAAAAACTAAAACCATCCCAAATGGAGAAAAGACTTAGCTTTTTTGTGCTTTGTTCAAGGGCGACACAACTGACACTATAGCTGCCATCAAGTATGGAAGTAATATTCCGTTCCCGCTCTTTTTCACATATTTAATTTTTTTGTCTTTTTCATATTCAAAGCCTGAAAAAGAATAAAATAATGCTATAGTAAAATGGATAGAACGAGTGTCGTGAAATAGATGCATTATTTCGTGGGATAGGAACAATCCTATGCTCAATGCAAGGTGGAAAAAACTGGTAAGTGACACTCAAAGGATGTTCCATCCATGGGTCCACTCTCTGGAGGAGAACTTTCCCGGTCCACTTAACGTTGTTGGATTTCGCTCTTTAATAAACTTTCTATGTTTAACAGTTTGAGCGGCCTTAGAGAGTTAACTCTCCACTCACCTAATCCAAGGCCCTACAACCTAGCTAGTTGGTGTATGATTAATGACAATGATAGAAAAACTTCTAGTTTCTTTTAATTATATCGCTTGTTTTAAATTGGCTATTACTTAAGTAAAGGGTATACTGTAGTGAAACTGATGGTGTTTGTTGACGCGGAAGAAATCAATGAAAACCTAGCTACATGCGAATGCAACAATTTCCTTTCAATGAAAATCAATCTCTACATGGGTTTTATGAAACTAATTAAGCAAAAACTTTGTTTTTTTCTTTTCAGTTACTCACACTTCACACGATACAAAAAACTATAAAAAGGACTAAAAATGCTCAAATTCACTTAAGGCAAACTACCAATGATATGCAAATTCTAAGATGCTAACTCTAAAGAAGTGAAAAAGAGTCTCTAGAAACTAAATGGTTCAATCACTTTTTGACAGAAAAACAAGGCTAGTTCCAAACAAAACTCCTATGCATAAGAATGCCAAAATGTACATGATATAAAAGAGAGAAATCAAGAAAAGACTTCCTTCAAAATCAAGCCAAGAACCAAAGACTAGAAACCAACGAAAAATATTCAAAATAAATGACGAAACCATTAAAACAAACTCGAAGCAAAAGCTATCGAAAACACAAATGTTTTTTGGGCTTTTCACTTATAATGGAAGGAAAAAGATTTCAAGAAGACAAGTATAAACTACCCAAGAACTGGAATCAAACAAAGCCAGTCTCAACAAGGCTTCAAAGTGCTTAATCCAACTGTGTTACTTTTGTAGTGGGACTCAAATGAGCTAAAAGAAGCAAAAAACTCAAATAATTGATTCAGTACAGTAGCACAACCTTTTAGTGAACAACAACTCAAAAAACCGAAAAGAGATTCTTCCAGATTTGCAACAAGACAAGTCCAAGAAATCAAGAAAACCAAGATAGGCCAAGAAGGCGAAAACCAAAAGCGAAACAATGCATAGGGCCAATAAGAGAAAACAAACAGGGACTCATTCTTCTGAATGACCAGAACAACCAAGAAACTTTAGGAAAATATCTTGGTGCTTCAGCCGCAATTGCAATCACACAAAACAGGAAATTTACCAAATGGCTAGGTTTTCACAAAAACAAGAGATAAATGGATATGAAATCACCATAAACACAACCCAGACACCTTAAAGACACCACAGGAATGGTTCACCACAGACAGAAAAGACTACAAAGGCTGGAAACTCAAATTTTCAAATTTTCCCAGGCATACGCAGTTTTGTAGTGTGCAACAAGCATGTATATGAGACTGTAACCAAGGAAACTCGCATATACGCGGGTCCCTTTGGAAAGTACAAAAGGTATACGCGATTGTGCAAAGAGTAAGTTGCATATAGAAATAAAGATAAGAAAAAAGAAAAAATTCAAGCCTGATCAAGAGACCTGGTCTTCTGTCTGATTGAAAAAAGACTTATTAGACTGTAAAAAGTGACAAACCTGTCAGGGAACCTACAAGACAGATAAACCAACCCAAACTAGGAATTAAATGGATGTAATCCCTAGTGGAGTCACCATTTCTGTTGCAGGTAATGTTACGCTAAGGTCTTGAGTTGATAAACCTTCACAGGTCAGGGGCATGTCATTACAAGAAGGACTCACTTAACCAACTTCTATGCCTATAACTAGAAACTATAGGTTGCATACCTTACCCGGATATCCTTCGGTTGAATTAGATCCTGCGGGGTGCAAACCCCCTGCAACTCTTTGTGCTCCGAAATTTGTAAACCAACAAATAACAAGCACAAAATCCTAGTTGTACAACATATATATGTTCTAGATGTTAGTGAAAAGCATCCATAATCTCATAAAAACAATACTAAATGAATGATTTAAGATCAGTAGAATGTATAAGAGATTATTGACAGGTAAAAATTAGGAACAAGATGGCACGTCTATTATTAATGACATGTACAGTAAACAAATGTGGAGAGATCACCTGAAATCTGCCATGGCCTTCGAGTATACCTTCCTCTAGATCCGTCCAACCCTAACCTCTCAAAAATTCTTCCAAGAATAGTGCACAATGGATGTCACAAAGGTTTGTCAACATCTCAAGGAAACAAGGGTTTCCTGAAAATATCTGGGAAGTGCAGGAGGCACGGGGAATATATCAGACTTGGATAGGGCTCCAACAACATATAATATCTATATTTCTCTCTCTTCCTCCCTTAGGCCATTCCCTTGAGGGGCTTTTATACTCCCTCAAATTATTTTTTGCAGTTGGGAACAATTAGGCCACGGGATGGGGTAGTTAAGTTACAGGAACAACCGTAAACCCCGCCTCTAAAATAAGGATATTATATATTTTTTAATGTTTTAAAAAGGCATACGCGGTTCTCTATGTATGGACTCGCGTGTATACACGGACAATTCTAAGCAGAGTCGCGTATGGGTTTTAAGCAACTGTTTTTTGAGAAATATGTCCAAGTCTGAAGGGAAAGGTTGCATAAGGCCAATTCATAAGTCAAAAAGTATATGATGGTGATAAATGATGCTATAACAATGCCCATCGGTCTGACTCTTGAACTATTCTGCACGTGAATGAGCCCGACTTAACCCCTCCTACACACTTTTCTATTTGTTGCTCCTCTGCCTTAGATTACACCTCCAATGCTGCTGCTTCCTTGATTTTGGTTCTGGTGCACTTGTGATGCTGAATCCTCATTGAGTTTGTGGTTATCCTTTCGAGAATATTACAAGTATTTTTTGAAATTTTAACAATTGTTCCTCAATAACCTTGAACTTCTAAGAACCTCTCTTGATTTTTAGCTGAGTCAAATTAGGCTACAACATCTGGCTCCAATTGGGGAGAACACTTTGGTAACAAAGTGCTGAGAACTTGTAGATCAATAGCCTTTGTTGGGCATGGAGGAAAATAGAACTTGTAGATTAGTAGCCTTTATTGGGCATGGAGTCAAATATAACTTGTAGATTAGTATCCTTTATTAGGCATGGAGTCAATCCCAAATGTGAGTTGATCTAGTATGAAATCCTCCCGAACCTTCTACACTTTGGACTTCTTCCTTTATTCTTAAACTGAAAATACTGAACTAGAAATACTAAAACTAAAAATTCTCAACTTCTGAGCTTATTTATGCACAACTCCCACATGTGCATTTATGCCTGAACTTAATCAAGTGAAGTCATCCTTCCAATGGAACCAACCCAACCTATGCATGTTAGACCTAATGCATTCATACTGTTGAAATTTGAAGATCACAATAGGAAGGTACCATGAAAGTTTCCCAGATACAAATCTTTGCACATACCTTTGTATAAATTCTTGTTGCTGATAAAAGAAAGTTGTCATATGGTCAGCCACAGGATCATAGAAATGATGAGACAAATTTTCGGCTGCCTCCTTGTCTTGAACATCTTGCTGATGTAGAATTATTTGAACGGGGCAGCTTCCTTCACTATTTGACTCCTCAATTTGAGGTTGTATGTGAGAAGTTTGATTGTTATTTTATGTTGAAAACCATTTAGCCTAGGAAGAGAAATCTAAGGTTTGCTCCTCATAACGTTGATGTTTTTCGTATCATGCCAACTCTTGACAAAAATCTTCAGGAATTGTAATGCAACATTCATCTATCCTCTCATATAAGGTTGCATCAAGATCAATAATACAATCGAAGGAAAGATCTTCTTTCTCCAATAAAGAATGTACATTTTGGGCCTTATAATCCTCTGAGGATATAAAGCATGAAAAAATATTCTTGATATGTAAGGGAAAATAGACCATCAAAATGATAGTGAAAAATAAAACATCCTCTAAAATATTCAAACTCTGATACCTGTATTTTCCATGGTGCTTTCTCATTTCCTTGCCCACAGAATTCCTCATCAATGAAACCTTCATTAGTGGAGGCGCCAGGTGAATAATACACAACCAAATTTGTATCTAAATCTTGTTCACCATCAAGAAATAGATTTCAATACCCAGGGAAAAAAATCTCCATGCCTTCTCCCTCAGTTGTGAAAGGAACCAATGCTTAAGAAAATTTTAAAAGTGTGTCACAAGAATGATTTTATCATGAGGTCTTTGTTCTATCCCTCTGGGAACTAGTTTTCTAAAACCCTTAATGATCTGGATAATAAAAGATTTCACAATTCCATTCACTGCTGATATCTGAATGGAAAGAAGAACTACAGGGGAAACTCAAAATGATATGTTGAGGAGCAGAATCTACCACTTTAAAGTTTCAGAGGAAATTCATGGAGAGAGAGGAAATTTCGAAATAATATGTTGTAAACACAGAAGCTATTACTTTAAAGTTTCATCAAAAGTTTGTGAAAATAGGGGAAACTCAAAATGATATGCTGAGGAGAAGAATCTACCACTTTAAATTTTCATAGAGAATAGGTGAAGAGAGGAAAGTTGGAGTGAAGAAGCGCAAATTAAGGTTATTTAACTCTTACACAGATGCAATTAAGAGACCGGTTGCTACATTACTTCACTTCATTCAAAGAAGAAGGGACACAAAATGGCACAAGAAATATGAATCACCATCAACAGTTGCAAAAAACTTGTAGCTACTTTCATTTACCAATCATAAAAAGAAGTACAAAAAGTAATCCCCAAGAGGCCCATAACTTAAAAAAAACCCTTTTTCTTCACTCTTTCTCCATTTCTTAAATACAAAAAAAGCAGTTTGTAACTGCTCGAGTTTCTTGAAACTCCTAAACTGCCTAAACTGTTAAACTACTGCTACATTGAAATCGAGGACACCATTGTGGCTTCGATATTAACAAAGAAAACATAATACACTTACAATAATTTCTTTTTTGAGTCTGATTTGTTGTTGATGTGTCCTTTCTTGTTATGATGTGATAGCTGCATATTTATGCAACAATGCCCCTATGCCTGACTTTCCCTAGCTTTCATGATTCCAACAGTGCCACCATATTCTCTTCTGCCTGATTCTTGCTATGTCTTTGTGCGTTTCGGCTATGATGTCCCAATAGTCTGTATAAATGCATCTTCACCCGACTCTGCCCATGCTTTTGTGTTTCTAAGGCTATCATCATGTCACCTACTACCCGACTCTACCTCTTCTGTGCATGTCTGTTGTGTTTAGTCTTCTCTTCTCCATGGATCTGTGTGGGGTCACTTCCCCGAGTCTCTCTGCCTACGTTTAGACCTTCTTCCGTTATCAAGGCATTTCACCGGCTTTACGTTATAAGCCTCCTTTCTTCCTCCGATGCGATTTAACACACAAAAATGACTTACTTCCAGATCTGAAAACCTTTGGAATTCACCTTTGAAACCGTGTCGCATCCACCCGCACATTGCACTTCAGAGTCTTTAGAAATTATCTCTCGCGGTTATCCTTTAAATTCATGACTTGCGACTTGTGATCGGGTCCCACCGCATCACATATTGCACTTCGGCGCATTTAACATTTTACCTCCGCACTTATTCTTTAAAACTTGCAATTTGTGATCGAGCCCCATCGCATGGCATATCGCACTTTGGTGAATTTAACATTTACCTTCGCACATATTCTTTAAAACTTGTGATTTTCGATTTGCGAGCAGGCCCCACCACATCACATATCGCACTTCGGCACTTTTAACATTTAACTCTACACTTATTCTTTAAAACTTGCGATTGGCAGTTTGCAATTTGATCTCCACCGTTTATCTCTCTGCTCTAATTTTGTGCTGTGATCTCGATTGTCCGTTTTTCCCTTTGCGCCTCCTCCAACTCTCTTAAGTGTTCAAGGGAAATGCGCCCTTTCTCCGCCTTTGGGAAATTAGTTTGTTTTCTACACACTGTAACCCTCCCGAGCTTATCTAATGTACCGCCACGCTGGTCTCTCTTGAGCTTGCGAATCAGCCCGACTAGACCCTGTTCAACGTGCAATGCTCTGAACGTGCCCATCGGTCTGGCTCTTGAACTGCTCTGCACGTGAATGAGCCTGACTTGACCCCTCCTTCATGCTTTTCTCATTGTTGCTCCTCTCGCTTAGATTACACCTCCAACGCTATTACTTCCTTGATTTTGGTTCTGGTGCACCTGTGATGCCGAATCCTCATTGAGCTTGTGGTTATCCTTTTGAGCATATTACAAGTCTTTTTTGAAATTTTAACAATTGTTCCGCGATAACCTTGAACTGCCTAGAACCTCTCTTGAGTTTTAGCTAAGTCAAATTAGGCTAAAACAGAACCCAACTTTGGTAAATTCATTAGATGCCTGATGGTTGTGGTTTATCTTTTGATTCTAGATGTTATCTGTTCTTACTAGTAAGTTTGGTTGTGGTTAATAGGTATGTACTATTTACTGGTTATTTTGGTGATTTTATCTTAACCAATAAATCTAGTAGGAGTGAGGTAGAGAGAATTTTGAAAAATTGTTTGCAGTGATGTAATATCATTTTTAATTAATAGAATCCCTTCGACTTACAAAAAAAATTAAATATTAATGAAGTAAATTTGATCTTCTTATACCCCTACACAAGTAAAATTATCCTTCTCCTTATAATCCACCCATCTCGCACATATGTAAATAGTTCCCTCTTTTCTCTCGACAACTTAAAAAAATTTCTATCCATGCAAATTCTCATTCATAATTATCCTTTTACCTTTCTGTACCAACCACCTTAATCTGCAGAACAATAAACTGACACTAATTTGTCAATATTATTATAAGGTACCAAAATACAATATGAAATGATCATTGATAAAGTAGGGAGGAGGAGTGAGAGAAAAACCTAATAAAGGCTTTACGCTTACATTATATAAATTTTATCATTAAAATTTATATGGTCCATTGATTGGTTAAGATATTGATTTCTTAAACTAAAATTATATTGATTTTTTTATTATTTTTAATATTATATAATTTTATTATTATTTTTTTCAGTCAAGATATTATAATTTTATTTTATTTTATGTTCATAATTTTAAATTAAATATAAACAAGGACGCATAGCTAGCATTCCCCGTAGCTTAGTTTAATATTGAATTTTGAAATGTATAAACCAACTCCCACATTTGAACAAGGGACTTTCTCTTAGCTCTTCAAGACGTATAACCATACACTTAAATTGTTTAAGTGGCCTTAGAATCTTGGTTTTAGGTTCTAATCGTGAAGTTTCAACATCTCAATTTCAAGTTTTAATATAATTAGTTTTTTTTGTTAATTTTAATTTTATTTAAGATTCGATTAACAGTTATTTAAATTATAATTAAAATAATTGTATTTATATAATTTAAGTATTTTAAATATTAAAATTGTTATTATAACTTGTTATGTTTGTATAATATAAATATCTCAATTTTTTTTTAAAATGTTGAAATAATTTTTATGTTAAAAAATATAATTCAAATAGAAAAAACTACTCTCATCAAAAATAATAAAAATTAATAAAATAACATTTAAACTTTATGATGATGATGATGGTTACTGTCCACTAAGACAAATTTACATTATACTTGGTCCTATCATCTTTGTAATTTATCGTGTGTTACCTATTTTTTTTCATCGTCCCTCGAAGGTCGCTTTGATATGGAAAAACAAGTCGTGAAGATGGACAAATTTAGTTTTTTAGTCAAATTGTTACCTTCAGTTTCTTTTTCAAATTTCCATTGGAATATTATTCTATTTTATATAAAATCGTGATCCCTTAGCATTGTAATTTAGATTTTGTACTTAAGGTTTTATAATAAATGTATACCATGTTACTGTTCCTGCTTAACCATAATGAATAGTATAGAATATTGTTTTTTTTCTCCAAATCATTGTTTGAACAACCTGTTCAATTTTAGAATGTGAGACAATGACATTTGAGAACTTTTGATTTTAGGGGAGGGACACTAGTTGTTGGGTGCCCTCTGTTCCATGGTGGCAACGGGCCATATCAGCACATGGGCGTAGGTACGACACGTGCCCAATCGACTACCCCCTTTTTTGTGGTTGGTGACCACCATAAAGTCGCTCAAACACCATATGCCTAGGATTTGTTTCTTATTTTTTACCTCCCTGCCTTGTTCACCCTTTGCATTCTTGTTCAGGCCCGGAGGTTGGGAACTAAGCTCTATGGTCGCTGCTGGCTGAGGCAGAAGTGTTGGTGGACATGGTCCTCCATTGTCACAATGCTCTTACAACAACCTTGTTCGCTCCGGATGGGTGATTTTTTGCTTACTGTTTCAATCTTGCACTAGAAAATTTGGCCCAATTTCCGACGGCCACTTCGTCGCTATTCCAACACATAGTCATCACAAGAGTGACAGTACAAGGCCAGACAAATCGTGGTTAGCCATTACGTCGCAATTCGGACGCTTTGCCAAAGTGTCGCAATACCGACACTTTTTCCATCATTTCCAAACAACCATCGCTCTTCCAACGTTTTCCAAAGTGTCGTAATACCGACGCTTTCAAAGCGTCAATACCGATGCTTACAAAGTGTCGCAATACCGATGCTTCAAAAGCATCCCAATACCGACGCCTATGGAAAACGTCGGAATACCGACGCTTCCAAAGCGTCGCAATACTCTATGGCTAACCACGCTTTTAAAGGGTTGCAAGACCGACGAAATAGGCAAACTTTCAAGGCGTCAGAAGACCGACGTTTACTCTATGGCTACCCACACTTTTATAGGGTCGCAAGACCAACGAAATAGGAAAAATTTCAAGGCATCGGAAGACCAATGTTTAAAGTGCGTCGAAAGACCGACGTTTACAGAGCGTCGGTATAGCGACGACAGGTTAAATTTAAAAAAAAAAATGAAATAGCCCATGGTCCATCCAACTGGATTATGCTGAATACCGGCGCCATAATAATATTCATGGCCATAAACCACAACCCCTATATATATTGCGTTTGCATGTACCTTTTGCATTGCTTTAAATTACAACTGTTAATTCATAATCAATATTAGTTGTCCTTGAGTTCCATATCTCAGTTTCTGGTCTCTGGCCCTATTAATGATGTGATTTAAGCTCAATAAAAATAATGGATGTCAATAAGCCAACTAAGAAAATTTTTGAGGTCCCACTGCTATCCAGTAAATCACCACAGTTTGCCCCGGGTAAAATATTCTTACTCTACGTAGCTATGATAACTTCACTGTGTTGAAATCTTAAAGGTATACAAAGTAACTAGAGAAACGTTTGTCTGGGTATTAGAATTTCAATGATTTCACCTATTCTTCCCTCGTAGAGAATACACAAGCTTGCCCCTATATGCAAGATTACTAAGCTCATCTCCCATGCCATCCACTACTGATTTTCCATTATAATTAGCTGGCTTCTGGAATATATTGTGTTTGCCACCTTTGCGAGGAAATATACTTATAAAAATTTGTTTGATTTTCAAATCCAAGAATGCCAATTTCTTTTTTGCATTGGGATAGCTTTATGGTCAATGACGACGTTAGCTCAACCTGTTAACCGACCATTCACCCTCTCCTAACACATTTAATCTCCTTGATATCCACTCCTGGCAATTTCTTTTTGCATTGTGCTCACTTTATGGTCACAAATGCTATCAGCTCAACCTAGTAACCAACCATTTGTCCTTTTCTATCACATTAGATCAAAAAAATTATGGGATTTACTGTACTCTTAAATTTATGACGGGAAGTATCTGGTAGGGATTGCAATATAAACCCTTCAAATTCCTAAACCAACAACTATTAACTTTCTTGGTGCACTCAAAACAATTTGCATGAGCTATGACAAATAACTTGCTAAGGAAAATTACAACTGTTAATTCATAATAGGTATCAATGACTGCAGTGTATTATCCATATATGCAAGCTTACTCATGGTAAGTGTCAATGCATTCTATTATGTCTGTATTCAATCTAAAATAGTTTATATTGCTAGAAAAAAGCTACAAGAAAGGGTTATAAATTATAATTAGATTTCCATCTCATAGATTTATTCATATAAACTTTACACATTAGTAAGACAACCACATGAAAATCAAAGGGATCAGTCCTTTCAAAATTTTCAAATAGAATAACTTGGCATGTATTGGAGCTGCTCAGTGCACCTATACAAAGCATGCTTTGCAGGTATGGAAAATAGTCATACATCTAAGTGTTCAAGCAGATTATAGGTGGTGGGATATGGCATATTACATGCTTCACAAATGGATTACACATTTACAAGTTCATTCTGTACCATGACACTTGCGATCTTTACTTTATTTTGAGATGATTTTCACTAAAGCTCCCTAAGCTTCCTCCTTTTAGCACAACATTCCTCACTAACTTGTTTTCAGGTATGGAAAAGCATCATTCATCCATTTGTTCAAGTGCCATTATAGGTAGCAGCGAATGGCATTACATGTTCACTCTGTACCATGACAGTCCCAATATTTACTTTAGTTTTAGATGATTTTCACTAAAGCTCCCTAAGCTTTCTTCTTTTAGCACAACATTCCTCACTAACTTGTTTGCAGGTATGGAAAAGTAGTCATCCATCCATTTGTTCAAGTGCCATTATAGGTAGCAGGTAATGGCATATTACTGTACGAGAGAAATTGAATATTACAGGTTCATCTAACAAATAACACTTCCATTCTAGATTTCAGTCTCAGATAATTTTGATTACATTTTCATCCAATACATAACACTCAATCTATATTTCACTCCCAGATAATTTTGAGTCTTGACCAAGGCTTCATATGCCACCTCTTTAGCACAACTTTCTACACAGTATGTATGCCTATATTGTATGTGAAAAAAAGTTGAAATGACTTACAAACCAATAAAATAAAGCAATATAAAGTTCTAGATGCCAAAAAGTTGTCCCATGGGTCATCTATGATCATGCTATGTTATCCTTTGAATTTTGGATAAAGCTTTGCCCATAAATGATGAAACAGAATAGCAACAGGCAAAATGGTGTGTTTCTTGAAAAATGATATGGCAAATTGATGCAGGGGCATTAGGCACAATGAAGCACTTTGTATTTTTATGAGACATAAGGGTCTCATATTTCTAAATCCTCTTGTAATTATTAGTATTTTTGAATAAAAAGTGAGAATTGTAAATGTTCTCTAACTGCAGAGAACATGAGATAAATGAGTAGTTAGGAATGTGAAGAGACTAGGATCAATTCAGTTACTTTAGGGATTTTTTCTAAAGTTAGAATTTGTTGAACTATTAAGAAAATAAATCGATTCCTCATCTATCTGTACAAATGTAAGCCAAAAGGCATTAAATAGGTAGGTCTGGAGAGTTTAGAATAGTTCAGAGGCAGAGTAGGTTGTAGAAGGCCACTGTAATTAAAGATCTTGCCAAAGACCAGAAGTTTTGTAAGTAAAGTCATGTATATATGTGAAAGGATTTATTCCAGTGTTAATTGATTTAACTCTGCGTGGTAAGCTTGAGTTTCAATGAGAGCTTGTATGAACAATGCGTGCCAAACCTCTGTCTTAAGGGTTAATGCCAATGTTTTGATTCATGAGAAATTTGAGTATGCTGAGGATTTATATTGTAATGAATTGATTCTAGAATGGGTAGGAAACTCAGATTTATGTTATTGCATTGAATTCCATAGGCCTTTTAGATCAAGGAATAGAACTGCTTGACCGAATGAGTATTGAATAAGGCATCCTGGGGGAACTTACAAATTCTGTTATGTAATTAGGGGACTGTGAAATTCTGGGGTTAACTCGACGTTGGTTATACTGTATAAGTTGTGAAATGAGGGCTGATCTGAGATCACAGTAATGTGTGATGGTATGGCTACGGAATCGAACGAAATTTGATGATGTTGGGGAGTGTATCCCTATGAGTACAGCTCTAAGGCGGGTATAATTGTGGTGAACTATAAATTTGTCGAACATATGAGCTGCGGTTTAATCAAACCCATGAACGAAGAGTTACAATAAAAAGAGGCTTTTGGCGCAGTTGAAAGAAGCTCTTAATCTATGGTGGCGGTGTCGGATTGGATGCATAGCGAATAATGGACACAAAGGTTCATCAAAACCCTGTGTGGATTAAAGATGTGAAGTCAAGGATTGTAAACAAAACCCTCGGTGAAAGCAGAACCTCAAGTCAATAGATGGAACTGGACGTGAAACAGTAAAGGTGGTTTCGGAGGATAATACCAGCAGTCTCGCGTGTTGCAAAAGTGGTATAGAAATTTTGTGAAAAAAATGCGATGTGTTCCTGTGGTTGACACATAAGCCAAAAGTGGTTTATAAAAACCATGCTCATTGCGTTTTTTTGAGGCATTAAACTTAGGGACTTGAAAAAACGCGATATGCGTTGAGACCGTTTGATCTGGAGCGAGGGAGATCCGACGGTATGAGTAATTGGAAGCTGTGTGGAGGTTAGTAAGGTGCGAATCGACATCGGAAAACCCCACATCAGAGTGCGATGAGTTGGGGATTGTTAGATCCATCCAGCAATTAGTTAATGAGGTTCGTTAATTAAATGAAGTCCGGTTCTGTGAGGCTGAGGGAGAATTCACGTTGATTTTAATGTTGAGTTCATACGTATGAGTCGACAAAGGGTGAGTTAATAAACTTTACCATATAAAGTTTAATAAGGGGTGAAGTGCGGACCGGAGGTAATATTAATCCATTGAATCGGAATTTTACAAAGGTATGTGAAGTCTTGTGAGCGAGAACCATATATATATATATATATATATTGCGGGTGCCTTATATAAAGTCAAGGCTTTGTACTAATGTTCTTAACACTTGATTCAGGGAGAATTTATATGGAGATATATATGTATGGTTGAATATTCACATGGGGTAGTATTTAATTTAATACGTGAAGGTTCGTATATTTTGATAAGCTTTGGCTTAATTATAAGATTTGAAATTTAAAAATGGGTGGTTGGTTAGCTAAAGTCTTTTCCTAAGACTTTTGAAAAAGGTTTCCCTTTGCGAAACAAACCCTGGGATTTGAATATTATGGGTTTTAAATGTAATTGAAGTTTTATATGCACATGAGAAGAGGAAAGTGTAGGCAGCAAGGTTAGCCCGGGCATCACAAATATCCTTGCCAATGGAACTGCTACAACAAACCATATGAGCAATCAACCCCAACGACAGATGATTAATAGAAACAATGATGAAAATGAATCCAAACAATAAATTAACACGAGCATTTTAAATTTGTGACTGGAGAAAAAGTACGCCCAAGTATAAACTCCAGTACTATATTAACCAGAATTTGATGAGATACAATTGTTTGGATCTATGAAATGGACTGAAAATATGAATCAAGACACCTTTGTCTACTTGAAATTCACGATGCCACAATAGTGGTACTTTCATCCCATTCACTTGTAACACTGAATTTCTCCACATGAATCTAGGAATACAAGGAAGTATAAGATGTGGTAACCCCAGTCTTCACAATATTCCTCATAAATAACCATCTTTAGCTGCAACAAGATGGAAGTTCATCACAACACAGAATTGAAAAATAGTGAAGAAAAGGTATACAGAACCCTTATCTTTCTTGACTACAGTGAAGAAAAGTTATACAGACCTCTTATCCTTATCCCTTATCTTTACTGACCTCTTGAAGAAAAGGTATACAGATCTATCATTCTGCCAGTAAACAAACTTGAGAAGTGTACAGATCTATCATTCTACCAGTAAAACAAACATGAGAGTGTGCAGATCTATCACTCTTCATTATCTACTAATTCAATGAGGAAAATATACACCAGACAGATGTATCATGCTTAGAATAAAAAAATTTGAAATATTCATTTTAAATAGAAGACAAAGTTTGAAATGATTGAAACACTTACACGAGGAGATAGCTCCAAGAAAACTTCAATCTGTGATGTTCCTCGTCTGCTGCAAATGACTAGGTAACATTCATTTTTCCTCAACAATATTTCCGCCAAGATCTTTGTCGTGGTTAGGTGTTTTTATTGGATTTTGTTATTGAAATTTGGAAACCCCATGTGCTATACCCTGTTTTTTTTAATGAAAAAATAAACAATATACTGAGAAATCCGAATAGAGAAATATACTGAGAAATAATGAACAATATACTAAGAAATATCCAAACAGAGGTTGTTTGAACATCGAATTCTCTTTGATTCTGAACATCGACTTCTCTTCGATTTGATTTTGAGATTTCTAAACAGAGGTTGTTTGTCATGCTTAGATTTCATGAGAAAAAGGTCGAACAAGCTGAGCGGGAAAAAGAAAATTGAATAGGGAAGAATGGAATCATAGGGCAGAATGGGAAAGAAGGCATAAAGGTCAAACAAGCTGAGCGGAAAAAAAAATTTGAATAGGTCGATTAAGAAAATTTGAATAGGTCGAACAAGCTGAGGGGGAAAAAATTGAAACTATGACATGAAATCATATGACAATTTCCCACTCAAACATTAGTGAATAATTTATTTTATTTAAATTATTTTATATATTTATTGTAAATTGTTGTAATATTTTACAAAATAAACTTATTTTATTTTATTTAAAAACAATTTATCAATATTTTTGGATGTAAAAATCATTACTTATAATATTCATTGTAATTATTATTTATAAGTAATAAAAATATTAATAAATATAATATTTTTAGGTAGAATAATTACTTTCATCATACTTTATAGGTTTTTTCAAAATTACTTTCATTATTACCATAATTATTCAACTTCATTAGTTGATTGCCAATATTTTCTTCGTTATATGAATCATCCTTAAATAGACTTTATAGTAATTTTCATAATGTTCGTGTATGGAGATAATTCTATGATTCCACAGCCATTTTCCGTAGAGTTGTTCATTCAAGGGATACCCTTAGAGTACCAAGTTATGAATATTCCAACATCTTCCATATGTTCTAAAATAAGCGGCCTCTTCTTATTGATTTCTTACACTTGTTGTGACACTTCCACTCAACCAACTGAAGTATTTAGCTAGCACTTTTTTTGTGTTCATCTCATTATTCCAAGCTGGTCATAATCACATGAGTTACCATCAATTATCATCATTAGAAATTTTGCAAGTTTTTCCTAAAATTTACTAATTAGTCTACAAACACATAGTAATAATGGCATTACCCACAAACACATGATACCCTAATAACCTAGTATTGTGTGATAGGAAGGCTTTCCAAAGAAGTTGGCTGGCATCACTATGACACTATTACAGAATTCGAAGGGAAGAGAAAGGCAAAGGCTCAGGTATCATATGAGAGAAGGAAGCAATTGGCAAAATTGAGATCAAAAGCAGTGGAGTTAGAGGAAAAGAAGCTTGCCCCAGAGATGGATAAGATAAAACTTGACAACATATTGGTCAATTTCCTTGACCCTTTATTGGTTATTCATAAGGAGTATGAATACACCACCGTTAATATCAAGGTAACCAACCCCTAGCAGATCAAGGGCTACAAGTTGTAGTTTTCGTCTGAACATCAACATACCACAACCATGCTTACTACCAGAAGCCTTCTGATCACATTCATGATCTGATTATATAGTGAATTAGATAGAAGTAAGAAAACAATTACTTCTTCAAAGCTAATTTTAATTTGGAGGGCTTAGCCGGGGATTGGGGGTTAGGGGTTAGGGATTTAGAGGTTTAGGGTTTAGGGGGTTAAATGGGTTAGGGGTTAAGGGGTTATAGGTTTAGGGTTTAGGGGGTTAAATGGGTTAGGGGTTTAGAGGTTTATGGTTTATGGGGTTAAATGGGTTTGGGGTTAAGGGGTTATAGGTTTAGGGTTTAGGGGGTTAAATGGGTTAGGGGTTTAGGGGGTTAGGGGATTTAACAGTTAAGGATTTTAGGGGTTAGAAGTTAAGGGCTAATGAGGTTAGGTTTTAGGGGTTAAGGGTTTATAGGTTTAGGGTTTAAGGGGTTAGGGTTAAGGGTTTAATGGTTTAGGGTTTAAGGGGTTAGGGATTAAGGGTTTATAGGTTTAGGATTTAGGGGGTTAAGTGGGTTAGGGGTTAAGGGTTTAGGGGTTAGGGGTTAAGGGTTTATAGGTTTATGGTTTAGGGGTTAAATGGGTTAGGGTTTTACTAGAGGTTTTGGGGGTTAAATGGGTTAGGGGTTGGGAATTAGTGTTTAAGGGGTTAGGGGTTAAGATGATAGTTTCATTGGTCTCTGTCTGTGCACATTTTAACCTTGCCAACAAGGCGGAATTAACCCAATCGTAGGTCCCAATATGTCATGATATAGATTAACTCTGGATATATATGAGAAGGAATAATTATAAAGACATAGATTGATAGAGGTAGCGAGAAAAGGGGAGTCACAAGGAAGAGATGGAGATAAACTGAAGGAGAGGGGAAAGAAGGAATGGATCAGCTAAGAGAGAGAGAGAGGGAGAGGAATGAGAGAGGTAGAGAAGGGTAAGAGAGGGAGATAGTGACACAAATATGGAAGGGGGGTAGAAAGAAGGATAGAGGGAGGGATATAGCTGTGAGAGGATTGGAGGGTAGAGAGAGAGAGAGAGAGAGAGAGAGAGAGAGAGAGAGAGAGAGGGAGATCGGGGAAGAGAGAGGTCATTCCAGATGCTCTGAAAGTGTCGAGGCTTCAGCCAGGTCACAACTTAGCATGAAAACTGATACGGGCGCCCTCGAATGAAACGGCTCGACCCAAACATGCCCGGTCGAGCGACCTCACACAGTGCGCCTGACCGAACGATGCCACAAGGGAGAAAACAAAAAATGGGCCACCTGAACGTGCACAAGGCACCCGAGCAGTCACAACTTTGCAAAACTGATACAAGTTCCCTCAAACAAAATGGCCCGAACCAAACGCTCCTAGTCGGGCGACATCGCACGACGCGACACGGAGCGCCTGACCGAACGATGCCACAAGGGAGAAAATGGAAAACAGGTTTCCTGAAGGTTCACAAGGCACCGAGCAGTCACAACTTAGCATGAAAACTAATACGGGTGCCCTCGAATGAAACAACCCGACCCGAACGCGCCCGGTCGGGCGACCTCGCACGGTGCGACAATGCGCACCCGATCGAACGATGCCACAAGGGAGAAAATGGAAAATGGGCCACCTGAAGGTGCACAAGGCACCCGGGCGGTCACAACTTAGCATGAAAATTGATACAGGCGCCCTCGAACGAAACGACCCGACCCAAACACAGCGCGACACGGGACGCCCGGCTGCACAGAGACACAAGGTAGCAAACGAAAAACGAGCCACTCGAACGTGCACAAGCTAGCACCTGGGCGGTCACAAGTTAGCAAATATGACATGAGTGCCCTCACACGAAACGGCCCGACCCAAGCGCCCCTGGTCGTGAGGCGTCACACGTAGTGCCCGACCGCCCGGAGGAACAAGGTAGCAAATGGCAAACAGGCCGCCCGAACGTGCAAATTAAGACACTCGGGCAGTCACAAGTTAGCAAATCTGACACGGGTGCCCTCAGGCAGTACGACCCTACTCGGGTGCCCTTGGTCGTGCGACGTCACCGCCTGCTCGGCTACTCGGAGACACAAGGTAGCAAATGGAAAACAGGTCGCCTGAATGTGCACATTAAGGCACCTGGGTGGTCACAAGTTAGCAAATATGACACAGGCGCCCTCGCACGAAACAGCCAGACCCAGGTGCCCTTGGCCGTGCGGCGTCACACGGCACGACACGGCGCGCCCGACCGCACAGAGGCACAAGGTAGAAAACGGAAAACGGGCCACCTGAACGTGCACAAGCTGGCACCCGAGTGGTCATAAGTTAGAAAATCTGACACGGGCACCCTCGCACGTAACAGCCCGACCCAGGCGCCCTAGGTTGTGCGGTGTCACAAGACGCGACACGATGCACTCGGTCGCCTAGAGGAACAAGGTAGAAAACAGAAAACGGGCCGCCCGAACGTGCACAAGGCACCCGGGTAGTCACAAGTTAGCAAATCTGACACGGGTGCCCTCGCACGAAACGGCCAGACCCGGGCACCCTTGGTCTTGCGGCGTCACACAGCTCGCCCAGCCGCACGGAGGCACAAGGTAGCAAACGGCAAACGGGCCGCCTGAATGTGCACAAGCTAGCACCCGGGCAGTCACAAGTTAGCAAATGTGACACAGGCGCCCTCGCACGAAACGGCTATACCTAGGCATCCTTAATGGTCGTGCGGCGTCACACGGCGTGACACGGCATGCCCGGCCGCACGAAGGCACAAGGTAGAAAACGGTAAACGGGTCGCCCGAACCTGTACAAGCTAGCACCCAAGCTGTCACAAGTTAGCAAATGTGACACGGGTGCCCTCGTATGAAATGGCCTGACCCAAGCGTACTTGGTCATGCGGCATCACACAACGTGACACGGTGCTCCCGGACGCATAGAGGCACAAGGTAGCAAATGGTAAACGGGCCGCTCGAACGTGCACAAGCTAGCACCTGGGTGGTCACAAGTTAGCAAATCTGACATGAGCGCCCTCGCATGAAACGGCCCGACCCAGGCGCCCTTGGTCGTGAGGCATCACACGCCACGACACGGCGCGCTCGGTCGCCTAGAGAAATAAGGTAGCAAACGACAAATGGGTCGCCCGAACGTGCAAATTAAGACACTCGGGTGGTCACAAGTTAGCAAATCTGACACGGGCGCCCTCGGGCGGTACGACCCGACCCGGGCGCACTTGGTCGTGCGACGTCAAACGGTGCGCCCGACTGCCCGAAGACACAAGGTAGCAAACGGAAAATGGGCCACCCTAATGTGCACATTAAGGCACCCGGGCGGTCACAAGTTAGCAAATCTGACACAGGCGCCCTCGCATGAAACGACCCGACACGAACGCCCTTGGTCGTGCGGCGTGACATGGTGCACGGAGATACAAGGTAGAAAACAGCAAACGAGCCACCCGAACGTGCACAAGCTGGCACCTGAGCTGTCACAAGTTAGAAAATCTGACACGGGTGCCCTCGCACGTAACGGCTCGACCCGGGCGCCCTTGGTCGTGCAGCGTCACAAGGTGCGACACGGCCCGCCCGGCCACCCAGAGGAACAAGGTAGCAAACGGAAAACAGACCGCTCGAACGTGTACAAGGCACGTGGGCGGTTACAAGTTAGCAAATATAACATGGGTGCCCTCGCACGAAACGGCCAGACCCGGGCGCCCTTGGTCGTGCGGCATCACACGACGCGCCCGGCCGCACGGAGGCACAAGGTAGCAAACGGTAAATGGGCCGCCCGAACGTGCACAAGCTGGCACCTGAGTAGTCACAAGTTAGCAAATGTGACACAAGCGCCCTTGCACGAAACGACCAGACCTGGGCGCCCTTGGTCATGCGGTGTCACACGGCGTGCCCGGCCGCATGGAGGCACAAGGTAGAAAATGGTAAACGGGCAGCCCGAACGTGCACAAGCTGGCACCCAAGCGGTCACAAGTTAACAAATGTGACACGGGTGCCCTCGCACGAAACGGCCCGACCCAAGTGCCTTTGGTCGTGCGGTGTCACACGACGCGACACGGCACACCCGGCCGCACAGAGGCACAAGGTAGCAAACGGAAAACGGGCCGCTCGAACGTGCACAAGATAGCACCCGGGCGGTCACAAGTTAGCAAATCTGACACGAGCGCCCTTGCACGAAACGGCCCAACCCAAGCGCCCTTGGTCGTGAGGCATCACACGCCGCGACACGGCGCGCCCGGCCGCCCGAACATGCAAATTAAGACACTCAGGCGGTCACAAGTTATCAAATCTAACACAGGCGCCCTCGCATGAAACAACCTGACCCGGGCGCCCTTGGTCGTGCGACGTCACACGGCACGCCCGGTTGCCCGGAGACACAAGGTAGCAAATGAGAAATGGGCCACCCAAATGTGCACATTAAGGCACCCAGGCAGTCACAAGTTAGCAAATCTGACACAGGCGCCCTCGCACAAAACGGCGCGACCCGGGCGCCCTTGGTCATGCGACATCACACGGCGCGACACGACGCGCCCGACCGCCCGGAGACACAAGGTAGAAAATTGCAAACAGGCCACTCGAACGTGCACATTAAGGCACTCGGGTGGTCACAAGTTAGCAAATCTGACATGGGCGCCCTCGCACGAAATGGCCCGACTCAGGCGCCCTTAGTCGTGCGGCGTCACACGATGCAACACGGCGTGCCTGGCCGCCCGGAGACACAAGGTAGCAAACGGAAAACGGGCCAAGTATGAAGATTTCATAACTTAAAAATTTCCAGACGAGAAGATAGCCAAAATACCAAGCTGACCATGATTTGAGAAAGAATTCTAGAGCATACATAAACCCTAACTTCCTTAGAACATATCTCTAAAAATATAACGAACAAAGATCTGTTGCTTGGACTAGATGTTCAAAAAAAATTATCCTTAAAACGGTCGAATTTTCATGGCCTGCAACCTCACATAAAAATGTTATAGCAATAATGTTGAACTGACCCTAATTAATTCAAATAATATCAAATCATTGTTGACATATGTCGAAAGTCAGTTAGAGAGTGAATTAGAATTGACACGTAGCCCAACCCGTTGCAAGCGCGACACTTAGCCCAAACCGTTGCAATAGTGACATTTCTGTTGAAACTGTCAGAATAGCGACACCTTTGCCTGAACTGTCGCAATAGCGACGATATCCTCAAACGTCGCAATAGCGACACTTTCCTCTATGCCGTCTCAATTCCGACGCTATTGCCGAAACTGTCGCAATTCCAACGGATTCCTCAAAACATCGCAATTGCAACACTTTGTCTAAGTGTCAGTATTGTGACACTTGTCTCTAAACTGTCGCAATTCTGACGGATTCCTCTAAACGTCACAATTGCAACACTTTTTCTAAGTGTCGATATTGCGACACTTGTCTCTAAACGTCGATATAGCGACGGTTTCGAGCAGGATTTGAAAAAGTTGAAAAAATTTGGGGAAATTTTTGACATTTGGTCAAAAGTGTCGGAACCAAGTGTCGGAATTTCCGCCAAATGTACTAGTGTTGCCTTCCCTGCACCCAATCGTGGACTTGTTTGTTTCCTTTAACCTTTCTTATTTTCTCCTCGACTATTCTTCTTTTCTCCTCGAATGTTCTTGGTTGTGCAGATTTGTTGACATGTTCGTCCGTTGTGTTCGTTTGCAGAAGTTCATGGACAGTCCAGGGTTGCTTGAGGTCCATTCAAGTAAATTTTTGTTTTTGTATGCATTTTTTCGAATTTCTCTGCATTATTCCTGCATTTTTCCTATTTTCCCTATTTTTTGTTATGGGTTTTTATGGGTTTTTGCTAATTAATGTTCATTTGTGTTTTGTTGTAGGTAATGCCAAAGTCTAACGAGGTCTGGAATTTGCGGCTCTTCAGTTGGCTTTTGCACCTCCCAGTAGGAATTCTATTCCTACCAGCCATCTATTGTGTTTTTTAACACTTAAAATCATGTGTTTTTTGACACTTTAATAACTTTTTGAAATTTTTAGCTCTTTGGGTTTTAGAATGGGTTTTAGTAATTTGTGATTTATGACTTGTTGCTTGGGTTTTTAGAATAGGGTTTACAACAATAATTACTTTTAGGTGATGTTGTGATGCTCAATCAAACTCTATCATAGGTTTTCAGAATAGGGTTTACTGCAATAATTACTTTTAGATGATGTTGTGATGCTCAATCAAACTCTGTCATGGGTTTTTAGAATAGGGTTTACTGCAATAATTACTTTTAGGTGATGTTGTGATGCTCAATAAAAATTTGTCATGGGTTTTTAGAAAAGGCTTTACTGCAATATTATGTTTAGGTGACGTTGTGATGCTCAATCAAACTCTGTCATGGGTTTTTAGAATAGGGTTTACTGCAATAATTACTTTTAAGTGATGTTGTGATGTTGTGATGCTCAATCAAACTCTATCATGGGTTTTTAGAGTATCGTTTACTGCAATAATTACTTTTAGGTGATGCTATGATGCTCAATCGAACTCTGCCATGGGTTTTTAGAATAGGGTTTACTGCAATAATTACTTTTAGGTGATGTTGTTATCCTCAATAAAACTATGTCATCAAATTCTGTGATGCTCAATAAAACTTAAACAACTCTTAAAATAGTTTAATTCCTTAGGTTACATATAAACATTAAAAGCTTAAACACAAAAAGTACTTCATCATTCAACTCTAAAATTGTGACTAAAGCAAAATTCAAAATTCACATATTAAAAGTAAAAAACCACCAACAATCTGTATATTTTGAAGTAATTATAGCTTTCTGTCCCCTTTAGGATAACTGAATGATTTATCCTCAGATGGCATTGGTCTATAGATTAGTGAGTGTTTATAAATGTTAGTAGTTAATATGATATTTGAGATTCTATCTATTGGTTGATTAGGTTTATAGTAGGAGTTGAGTGATGATGATAGAGTGCCACTAGGGCTCTTTCATTATCGATTCGCATCCACACTAATGGTTTCCCGAATTCATAACCTCCCTTCCCCTTTAAGGAGGAAAGTGACGGTTGAATGATGTTCTCGGATTGCATTTGTATAATTGCACTTTATATTTTCACTGTAGAATTTATTTATCTGTCAAGTACTAAGATAATGAAGGGAAATAGTCAGACAAACAAGAATATGTTCTTGAACATTCAAATCTGCATTGTGTTTTTCATTTGCCTGTCTTTTGATGGATTTCCCCTTCTCTCTTGTGTGGATGGGGTGGACATAGCTATATGTATAATCCTATTTTGATGTTGGAAATATTTCTTGTTATCTTGTGTCCACAACAACCCTCTTATCATTGTGAATTTTCTTGTTATTGTGAGGCAATATAGTTATGCGTGTTAGATCAGTTTTGGTTAAGATATCAGATTAGTTTTGGTTAAGATATCAGACTCTGATTTGTTTGCAAGGATGGTAAGGCATGCTTTATATCCATCTTGAATTTGTGCCATCTTTAGTTCCTTTTTGAGGATTCAATTACTTTTTGATGATTTATGCTCCTCTTAACTTTAAGATATGTTTGTCTGACTTTTGATGGATTGCCTCTTCTCTCTTGTGTGGATGGGGTGGACATAGCTATATGTATAATCATATTTTGAGGTTGCAAAGATTTCTTGTTGTTTTCTGTCCACAAGAACCCTCTTATCATTGTGAATTTCTTGTTATTGTGAGGCAATATATGTGTGTTAGATCAGTTCTATTTTTTTTAAATTGATTTGATAACATCTCAATCACTCTTTCACCCCAAGAAAAGCTGCAGAGCTCGTGACTCGGAGTCCTGCCACATACTTTAAGTACTAATAAATGCAATACAATTATTCTATAATTGAAACATAATGTTTTCTTACAAAAATAACAATTAATTTATTTGTACAGAAGGAAATATTGCATCAAATATCCATCTTCACTAATAAAAAATATTGCATCAAACCAATGGATACACAGTCATAATTTTTGTATTGTCATATCTAACAAAGGAGGTGATAGGCACACCCTAAAGCATAAATATTTTCTATTTTACTATTTTTGAACTTCATAATATTTAAATTTTATTATGTGGACCTCTTTTCAATCCACCTTCAAACAACAAACACCTCAATCATTTCATTTTTCAAGGAGGAAATGGATTTGCAATGCAATGGCCATCTCCATCCCCATTTTTTCATCATGTTAAAACACAAATTTCCACTTTTCAAAGAGGAAATGAATTTACAATACAATGGGTATCTCCATCCCCATTTTCTCGTCATGTTAAAACACAAATTTGGAGAAAGGAGTCTTGTCATTTGGCCCACTCTTCACAAAATCATAGAATTATTTTCATTATTGAAATGTATTCTGTGAAATGAAAGAATCAGAGGTAGGTGCATTGTTTGAGATATGGTCTCAAACACTATATGTCACGATTCAATTATTATTACTAAAATTACTATTACTCGAACTAAGCAAGGTTATGTATAAATTAATCACACTATGGCAGAGATATAGCTATGAGCTTGATACTATTTATTTGTGAAATCAACAGGACTATGACCTATAATATATGAATGTTCAATGTGTTATAGTAATTTGTGTTCACTAGTGAGACTATAACCATAACTACGTAATGTATAATTGTAACAAGGTGTCTCTTGTGTTTATATCACTGTGTATATTCAGTGTCTATTTTATTGACAACGATGTAGTCACGGCGACAGTAAAACCTATTATAGAATTGACCTTGATATGAATGTTAATTAACTCTATATTTGAGAGTACCCTTGTGAATGGAAATATCCTTTTATATGGCAGTGAACCTTCATAACATGGTTTATGAGAACTCCATAACATGGATATGTATTAATTGTTTATGAGAACTCTATATTGTGATTTTATATTGCACATATCACTGTGCTATCACAGTGGTTGTATAAAGAGGTATGCTTTGTTGCATGTTGTGTGTGGATAGATATGTGAGATATGGTTTGCACAGTATGTTGAAAACATTTGAATAATACTTAGTGTAGTAGAGGAAATCTTAGAGCTATTAAGATTTAAAAAGTCCAAACATATAGAAATTTATAAAATATTCATAAACTAATAGAAATAACATTATATAGTATCAAAAAAATAACAGATCTAACAACATTGTCATGTAATTATGTCAGAATGTTCCATTATAATAGACTATAGATGTTCCTTCCTTACAATGCCACATACATTATGGAATAAATCAACCTTCATGTGACAATAAAAATATATAGTCCATCCAAAATCCACATCATAATGTGGTTACAACCAAAAACATATAACACCCCTATTCTTTATGACCTTGAGAATTTTTAGTGCCAAACCCTGAGTTGCCTGATTGAGCCAAGTAGGGTTGCCTCCCTAAGAAGGGTTGATTAGGTTGTGGTTTATTGTTGCCATATAATTGAGACCAATTTGTCCCTTCCAACCATAGAGGAATTGAGTACCCATACCTCACACTTGCGCTAAGTGGAGGTGTGTGATGAGCATACATTGAATTCACACCTCTTGTGGCAGGAATAAGGCAAGTGGGTAAACCCCCATTTTTATAGTGAGGCACTTGAATGTTTATGAGGTCTTGGAATAATGGTGTATTATTTGCAATATTGTCCAATGTGTCAGGCATGTCCCTGGTTTCATTTTCATCAACTATGCTTGCATTTATGTAAACCATATCAGTCATCCCTTGTTCCTTTTCAAGCATTTGTTTAGCATTTCTTGCTTCCTTTTTTTGTCTTGCCATTTTTTTTGTTGCTCCTTCTCTTGACTTGTTCTCTCTATTTCAAGCTTTCATCTGCTCGACGTTGTGATGCAACATCCCTTGCTACCTTCTTCTCCTTGGCTTGATCCTTTTTTTCTGTTTTAATTCCTAAATTTCAACATTTTTTCTTTTCAGACTCAACTAAGAGTTTTATATAGTCTTCTGAGGTGAGTAACTGTGAAATTTGGCCCAAACGAATACTACTGGGTGTTCCTTGCTTATTTTTCGTTGAAACTCTTTCTACTGGTAGCTTTAGGAACTACCCAAGTAACTTCTCCACCCACCCCACCTGCATGTCATTGCTTGGCACTTGCCATTCAGTATCCGTGGCAAGTGATTGAACTATATTGTTATATTCATCTGGTGCCTCATTATGTGCTTATCTTCTTCCATTGATTTATTGTCAACAAAAAAATAAACAATTTCAATGTTCAATTCAGTCGGTTGTGAAGGCATGTTCATGCTTTGTTCATTGGTTCTTGAGACACTGTGTTTGTTCAAATTAATTATGGCTTCTACCAGCCATGATGGTGGGTTTACTTGGCTTGGAAATGTCAATTGGTCATTTTCAATGTCGTTAAAAATATTAACAATTTCATTTTCAACTACATCTTCATTGACAATATCAGCAATTTCATTTTCAACTACATCTACATTGTCAACTGCATGTTCAACAATGTCATTAACAACATCAGTAGAAAAAGTTCCATGTGCTTGAGTTGGTAGAACAACCTCCATGTTGCTATCAATTTGTTCATGAATATATTGTGTTTCACATACTTGCTCATTATCATCAACATATAACTGCCCTTGAGAGAGGAAAATTATATTCCCAGCTGCAACCACATCAACATGTTCATGTACTTCTTCTTACACTTCAACATTTGTTTGGACATGCTCTTCTTCCTGACCATCCACATGAAATGCTTGGCTACAACCAGTATCATGCATAAGAGCATCATAATTCAGTGGCCATATTCATTTCCTTCTAAATCCAGCCTTCATATTTGATGGCGTTAGAGCCATTTTAAAAGCCTTACTTGCAAGCTCTACTAGTTCGAACCTTTTTACCTCAACCCTTGGATTCTTTTCCATCCATGCAGCACGCTCTGACCTGAAATAGTTATGAAAAGGGCCAAACACACTAACATTAAGGGGTTGCAATCTGTGAGTGGAATGAGAGGGCAATGTTAAAAGTTCAATGCCCAAATTGTTTGTTTCCTCAATTGTTTGTACAACCATGTGGCTTCCATGGCCATCTAATATCAATAGGTGTTTATTATTAGGTGAGACACCACCTGGAACAGATGCAGCAAAGTGGAAAAGACATTTTTAAAAAATTTCTTTAGTCATCCATGCATGGCGATGTGCAGCCATGCATGCACCTGGTTCATAGTTTTGTATATAGTTTTTCAACTGATTTTTACCTTTGAATAGATAAAATCCTGGGATTGAAGCACCAATTGCATTGACACATCATAAAATGGTTATCCACTCCCTTCTCTTAGGCAAAATCTTTGGCATGTTTCGGCTCCCTCTCTTGGAAATTACCTGCATGCCACAATTTCTTCCCGCCTGTAAACCTGTTTCATCACAGTTCCATATATGGTCTGCATCATAAGAATGTTTATCGTATGCACTAGAAAAAGTGTCATAGAACTTACATACAACTCCAAGGCGCAAATTTAATGTTATGTCTCTGTCAAGGCCCTCAGTTGTACACAATACAAGGTCTGGATGCCTTTTTTTAAACCCAAACCACCATGATTTACTAGGAAATACATCTTTGAATGGGTTTGGCCTCCCTTGATAGATTTGAGCAACTGTGGATTTGAGTTGTATCAACTTTAGCCCATGTCCCAATTGGGCCATTTCTTTACACCACTCAACCACCTCTGCCTCCTCCTCTTCAGTAATAACTGTAAGAGGCCCTCTACGTTTGGTATGAAGGAGCCCATTTATCCAATAATGTATTGATGAGGGAGGAATACCATATTTCTTTGTAGATGTCTGAACTAAATATCCATTAAACTCTATGTCATCAATTGTAGCTAACATTTCTTCTTTTGTCCAACCTCTTATAGCACTAATATTTTTAGTTCAAGTTGCCCCTTGGACTGTGGTTGACGGTGGCTCTGTGAGTGGTGGTGTGACAACATCAGCTACAACCACATGGTCATCCTCAAAAAAATTGCTTAGAGCATTGTTGACATCTGCATCACCTATCCTTTCCTCATCTGATGAAGTGCATCACATTTTGGCACCCATGTTCACTCTTCTGCCACTTCTCCTTGTACGAGATACATAGCTAACTCTTTTCATGGATGCAACTACCCGCAGAATTATTGCATGCATTTAGTTAAGAATAATTTTCTATTAATTTGTAGTTTATGTGGATAAAAAAGCATCTAGAATTAGTATGGTTAATAAAAGTATGATATAGAGCTCCTTTATAAGGAAGAAATAGCATTGTTTTAATTAAGATAAAAAATTTGAGTATAAAAATGTTAGGTTATTGTTATTAAGATAAAAAAATCTATGTAGAAAATTCTAAGGAGCCCACCCAGCATTAGAAAAGTCCAGACGAGCATAACTATGTAGAATCATTTTAAGCTTAGATTAGTGTGTTCATGCCCAAGGTTTCTGAATGCCTTTCCTTCTGTTGCCCTTTTCTTATTTTCTGTCTTGTCATCTTTGATTCCTATGCTCAGCTAATGTAGAAAGATATGTTGACTTCAAGTTCAAATGATACAACTTTTATGCTTAGCTATTACAAATAGATATGTTAACTTCAAATGCTATAGCTTCTATGCTCAACTATTGAGATATTTTCTGCAAGCTGACTTAATGATACAGTTTTTTACACAAATGACGCAGTTCCTTAAATATTATGAATGGTTTTCTTATGTTTTGTTTTTGGTTTTTTTTTCCAGCTTCTATGATCAGCATGCATTTAAACCTTCATGGGCTTTCATCCAACACTTTGGGACTAGATATAAATATATAAATATGGGGTAGATAGTGAAATTTAAGCTAGCCTCACGACACCTTTTGATTATTTGAGTAGTTTCTATGATTTAGAATTCTTTCCTTGCAACTTTGTAAGATTGAAGTGTTAAGAATATGGCTCACATGCAAACAAGATTTTAGAAATCTAATTTTCTCTGAGATGTATCCAAACCTCTTTTCATATTTCTACTTTTCAGTTCCATTCACCATAAAACCCACTGCATTCTAGACTCCGGAGGATCACTTATTTTTCTGCTTATAAGGATGCAACTATTGGGAAAATATGACCAGAAAAGTGCTTTTTATACTACTTGTTCAGGTTTTTCCAGCTGTTGTACTACTACTCCAGGTTTTTCCAAATATTTTACTTGGCCTACAAGAGTTTGATTGGATTTTTTACACTGATGGATTTATCCTTTTGGATTACTAAGCTTGAAATGAATTCCAGTTATTACAAGTCTGATATTTGTTTTTCATTTGAAGTCATTTTGTACCCTTCATTCCCTAGATAACATGACCTGTGTTCTTCCTTTGCACTGGTCATAAAATGGTGGTATTCCAGCTTCCCAAATGTCCTAAAAGTTTAAGTCTTAGGAAGGCTAATTATCTTGGTGGATTCATTAGTTGTTGCATTTAGAAATGGTTTTGGTGATTGTGGATTTGTTTGAGCATTTTCTTCACCTAAAATTTCAATAGACATTAATTTGCAAGCTCTTCACTGCCTTCGCGAACTGGAAGCATTGCTATTAATGGAATCAAAACTTTAAAACTATTGTTATTTTTTTCTTCTGGTGAGTGTGCTTTGGCTACTCAAAAACTATTGAACTTGAAACGTAACTATCTAGTGTTTCATAACTCCACATATATGTTTTTCTAAAACCTCTGTGGAGGTTATTATGATTCTATGCTAATTATATAGCATATAGGATGTAATTAACATCTATATCCTCCCATTTTTAATATCTTCCTATTTCCCTGATTAAGTGATGTGAGCTTTACATTACTTGCCACCAATTTCACAATGGAAAAACATTTAGAGACTGAGCTAATTAAAAGAAGACCTAGTTGCTGGCAATAATCAAACACATGATTATTGTAAGTGTGCAAAAACAAGAAGCCTAGGTTTCTTTCTCAAGTAGGTTTTAAACCTAAGTCTTTAATTTTTAATGACTATGACATTGTTCTCTTGAATCCTTTTCACATGCAGTCAATCTACTATCTCCTATTTTTCGTTGCACCCACAGATGCCTCTTTAATTTCTAATCTATGACTTTGTTCTCTTGAATCCTTTTCACATGCAGTCAATCTACTATTTTTCGTTGCACCCACAGATGGCTCTTTAATTTCTAATCTATGATATAACTGGATAACTTTTGATATCTTATGGGCATTTGTTGTCTTTAGCTCTATATTCAACTACAATCTTTTCTGGATGAAAGAAATCTATACAATGACTGTAAAGTCTTACAATGTTGGAGACACTCATAGAAATCCTAGGTTTGGATTGGGAAGACATGGTAATTTTGAAAGTTGTTTGCCAGTTGAGGGTAGCCTTAGCTCTGTTCTCAGACCTAGTTATAAAGTGCATTGCCTAGACATTAGAAGTTTTTTTGTAATCTAGTTAATTTTGTTATACATTTTGTTAATTTTGTTGATGTATATGTAAATTTTGTTATACATTTTGTTTGTTAATTTTGTCGTTGTATATGTTCAAACTTACAAAGAATTGAGTTGCTGATGTTTTTGAATAGCATTATAGTGACAAAATTATTGTAAAATAAATTATACATGCTCTATGATAGATGGTAGCCAAAAATATTTGGGAAGACACGGTAATTTTGCAAGTTATTTGGTTGCTGAGGGTAGCCTTAAATTTTGAAAGTTGTTTGGTTGTTGAGGGTAGCCTTAGCTCCGTTCTCAGACCTAGTAGTAAAGCGTACTTCCTAGAACTATTGATAACTTTCATCTCCTCAACTCAAATCAAAGGAGAGAACTGTAAGAAAACTGAAATAAAGACTTAGAAATGCAAATAAAAAAACTGAAATAAAGACTCAGAAATGAAAATAAAAGTGTAAGAAAACTGAAATAAAGACTCAGAAATTCAAACAAAATTGCAAGAAAATTATGTTGTAATTGAAAAAGCTAACCTGAATATACTGTGAAACGTTCTGTGGTGTGTTCTGTGATGGTTTGTCCCCAAGGCTGGTGAATAGTTTGAATGTGAAACATGTAACTTCAACAGTGGTTGAACTTCTTTTATAGTTTTTTGAAGTTGAATTTAATTGGTGACAATGATGGACATGGATCGCAATGCCTTCATTTTGCACGTGTGATCAGGATTGAATTTGATGTGATCCAATGGCTGGGAATTTGTTTTTTTTTATCCATGTTCTTTGATCTGTTTTAATGGGAAATAGAATAGGTTGAATGTCATTTATTGAATTTATTGGGCGGGTGCCATTTATTGTACACAGTGGGTTTAAATGTTGTTATTGGGTGGGTGTCATTTATTGAACACAATGGGTTTAAATGTTGAATAATACAACAGTTATGGTTGACATACATTAACTTTTATTATGTCCAGGTATGGATATTTACTTGGGATAGACATCATCAGGGATGATCACAGATGATGAAGTGACTGCCCTATTGTACTTCTGGAATTGACCATTTTGGAAGGATATATGGTTTTATGAGTTTTCTAGTTGAGACAATAGGATTTTCACTCTTAATATTTATTAAACTATTTATGGACAGTTGCGGGCCCAGTCAATGACTTGGGAAATTTTGGACATAATTTAATATATATTTGGACTTCAAGTTATTTATTTTTTTAAATTATTGGTCCCATATATGTCAATTTTTGGTGGGTTGGTGCGACCAGTACTATAACAATTAATGGTTCCTGCACAACATTAGACATCTCTCCCCTAATGGTTGTTTGTTTAATTTATTGTTATAGATTTTTGCACGGTTAATGCGAATAGAAATGAAACATCAATTTATGGTGTTCGTGAATCATATTCAGCACCAAAATATGACGATACATTGCATTACCTCAAATAGTAAACGATGTTGGATACATCATTATTAAAAAAATAAATTGATTTTTTTTGGGTAATTTTCCATTTGATTTTTTTCAAATAAAACTTAACTGAAGTTCAACGCATTATAATATAATTGTCAGAAATGAATATACATTATAATCTAATGCTCATACATGAATATATTGTTGTGCAACTCATTAGTATTGTTGTATTACTATGAAATTCAATTAAAGTATCCCTATTTAGCATATATTGTCGTGCAATGCATTTAATAATGCATCCTAGAGGAGAATTTAATGTGTTGTAGGATGTATTTGACGATAGGTTACATTTAATAATCAATCCAATCCTGCAATTTTGACATCTTGTACAAGGTACTTTCATTTTTGAAATGTATTTGATGGTAAGTTTTAAATATAAAACTTACAAAGTCATGTTCCATTTAAATTATCAACCCTAAAGTTGACATGATGTGTTGATACAAATAGTTAATCTAGTTAATCTTTTTATCATAAATCTCAATATTTACACTACTTAATTACGCCGATAGGCGTTATATTCTGGGGATTTTGGTTGGGACCTGTAGAGATTCGTCGTCCTCTACAGTTGTCCCTATGCAGATTTCCCTTAGTCATCACATGTCTCATTTAATATTTAGAAACACGATCTTTTATGATGCAGTACATGTTTTTAATTATTCGCAACACCTATTAGACCTCTGTGCTAGCCTCCCGGGTCTCGAGGTATGCTGGCTCGCTATTCACCGTTAGAAGCATCTATTGATCAACGACAGGCAGGAGGGCGGGAAAATCCTCGGGCTTTCCACCGCGGCCAAACCTTGGCTATCTCTTTCTACCGACTCAGTTCTTTCATTCCGCCTTCACCGGGTTCCCATCCTGTTTCTGGGCGCTTGGTTCTCCATCAGAGGGGGAACTCTATCACTTTCATTTCTCCGGCCTTATGGGCGCATAAATTGTCTTTGCCATTCTGTCAATGGAGAGGGCCAGCTCAGGGAACCTACGCTCACCGAAAGAATGACAAAAAGGTATGATTCAGTCTTTGAATCCTTCTCTCTGTGTTTCCACAGAATAGTTCATGGTTGATTCTTTCGTTGCATTGCGTGAGGGTTCTTTCGGAACTTACACTCTAAACTGTTGTTTCCAGTTTTTATGGCGTTATGCATATGAGCTCATCCCTTGGTAGGTATGACCCTTTTCACATTTCCATACGTTTCTCTGAGGGTTTTGGTTCGGTAATTCTTATGAATTTTCTTGGTTATTTGCTGCATGTAAGTGGTCGGGTGTCTGTATGTGAGTAGCGCCTGTTTTCTGATGGTATCTCTACTCTGCTGTGTGCTAAAATGAAGATACCAGATGGAAATCGTGTAATTTTTTCAGTATTGTGTGTACTTTCGGATTCATCCTCAAGTTTGTGTGTGCCTTGTGCTTGTTGTTGATGTTGGGGCCCATGTATTTAGATTCAAACTAGTGAACCAAAAAAATGTTTCCCATGCTGCGTTTTTAGATTGCTTCATTCCTTTCATCTGTCTTTCGTGTTGGGGTTGAAGTTTGAATAATATGTATACTGTGAATGGGCTGGAATTTGCAAGGTTCATCGATTATTATCCCCAAGCATTTCACCAGCACTATTTAAAGAAGATATTCTTGACACAAAATTATATATTTCTCAAATAAAAAATTAAGACAGTTGTTGTGATTTCTTTTATGTATTATTTAAACAATGGGATAACAGTTAATATTATATTTCCAGGGGACACCATTTGCAAAGGATAGAGTACATGATCCTCATTTTGATGAAAAGAGTCATCTTTTTGGAGCTCAGAAAACAGAAAGTGATACAATTCAGGCCTCTCGAAACCTTTGGGTTGGCAATGTATCTCAGCATGTCTCAGAAACTGCATTGGCGGAGCAATTCTCCAGATTTGGGTAAATAGAAAATATCCTTGTGCTTGTTGTTGATGTTGGGGCCCATGTACTTAGATTCAAACTAGTGAAGCAAAAAAATGTTGCCCATGCTGCGTTTTTAGATTGCTTCATTCCTTTCATCTGTCTTTCGTGTTGGGGTTGAAGCTTGAACAATATGTATACTGTGAATGGGCTAGAATTTTCAAGGTTCATCGATTATTATCCCCAAGCATTGCACTAGCACTATTTAAAGAAGATATTCTTGGCATAGAAATTGTATATTTCTCAAATAAAAAATTAAGACAGTTGTTGTGGTTGCTTTTATGTATTATTTAAACAATGGGATAACGTTTAATATTTTGTTCCAGGGGACACCATTTGCAAAGGACAGAGTACATGGTCCTCATTTTGATGAAAAGAGACATCTTTTTGGAGCTCAGAAAACAGAAAGTGATATAATTCAGGCCTCTCGAAACCTTTGGGTTGGCAATGTATCTCAACATGTCTCAGAAACTGCATTGGCAAAGAAATTCTCCAGTTTTTGGGAAATAGAAAATATTACTGTGTACTCTTCCCGTAGCTATGCTTTCATAAACTTCAGGAAAGAGGAGGATGCAGTAATTGCAAAGAGAAGCCTTCAAGGGTTGGTACTCAATGGTGAGGCTCTGAGAATAGAGATTGCAAAGGGGGTTAGTGTTGAACTTCTTGCCTCTACTTCAATGTATTTTCATTATTGTTTTCCTCGAGGGCTAAAAATATTGACATATTTGACTAATCTATATTCTAATCCCTCTCATGGATATGTTTTTCCCTATTGCTGGGCAGTGCGCAAATTACATACATGATATAAAAAAGATACATTTTAACTATAATTAAACCTTAGGCAATCTTTGTAACATCTAAATTCTCTATCACAACAATAAGCTCACGGGATCGAAAATATAAGACCAGTTCATTTTGATAATGTGTGAGAGAACCCTACATAAACAATACATACTACATTGCAAGCATTGAAAATTTCATCTTTAGGCAATCCCTAGACATGTTTATAAGCTCTTGGCATTGAGATTAACACACCATATAGTAGAGCTTTTTATAAGCTACGAGAAATTGTTCCATAAGCTGTTAAAATTTATAATGCATCTTAAAATATAAAAATAATCGAGCTCAGTAATGAATACGAGTTTCACCAATCTCATTAATCACTCCTAAACCTGTTATATAAGTTCGACATAATCTTTTCATTGCTGGTATACATGCTATAACAGTTTATAAGGGCTATATTTACGCCCCACTATCTTGATACATCAGACCAACTAAAGCATACATGATAAAGTACACATTCCAAATTGGTTTTGTCTTTGTCATATTCATGAACTGTATCGTCAGTACCTTTACGTTGTTTATGGAAACTAGGTGTAACTGAGATCAGTGGTTAGAGTAAATTTTCAATGTCAGCAACTCAGGTCATGTAATAAGTGCTTTAACCATTACCTTTAGGTTGTTTATGGAAACTAGGTATAACTGAGATCAGTGGTTAGAGTAAGTTTTCAATGTCAGCAACTCAGGTCATGTAATAAGTGCTTTAACCATTTCTCTTCTTACTTGAGATTTCATTCATAGTTCTGGGTTATTAAGATTCGTGACTTGGGGTTGGGTTTCCACCCGAACCCTTGTCCAACAGCCTGCTCGAATTTATTTTAATCTAATAGTAAAAATCATGAATGTATTTTTTTTTTAATTCAGTTTTTGTACACCTGTAAGCCTTTACTATTTTATTGTTAGCTCTGGCATTTATTAATATACGCAGTAATATATGGTTATGACATACCGAAGGGTTTCAATAACGTTACCATCCCACCCACCCTAGAAACTGTATAGCCCTCTTGTGCTTTTGTTGAGACTATACTATGCTTTGCATTGGTCTTGTTTAGCTTCTAATATTAGCAATTATGGAAATTAAAGTTACATGGTTTTGTTCATGATTAAGTTTGTTCATAATTAAGTAAGTGGCTTCTTGAGAAATTCTCATTGTAAATCATTTATTCAAGCTGGTCATTCTAGGTGGTGCAATTTTCTTTTAATACTAATGAATTTTACCTTTGAAATTGGCCCACTTTAACCACTTTTACCTCCAAAATTTCTTTGCATGTATTCTGCATGGACCCACCACATAAAAAACTCTTGGAACCAATACAAAGGCAATTGGCCCTTTGGGAACCGCACTTTAACCACTTTTACTTCCAAAATTTCCTTATGTCTTGTGCATGGAGCCACCACATACAAAAATCTTGGAGCCAACATAATGCACCTAGCCCCATGGAAATATTACAATAATTTTCAAGTTCTTCCAACTGTGTTTGATTTTCCTATTATCTCACTACTCGATATTAACTGGTAATATTTACTTATTTATTTATCTTAACCTGAAAGGAAAAAGCCAGAGTTGATGAATGGATAAAACATCAAACAGGTAATCTAAACTATAACCGAATAAAAAAATGAAACACACTTAACCCAATCAAAAATTACAGAACATACTACATTCATCTAC